>CM056055.1:82443960-82812966 GCA_029574335.1 Rana kukunoris | reverse complement strand
ATTTACCGCAAAGCTCTATTCGCAAACGACTTAGGAAAACGACAGAAAAAGACATCGCTGTCCCGAGGCCCATACTTCACATGGCATACGACGGACAGGGCCGGTACAAGGCAGGGGCGGGAGGGTCGAGTGCCCAGGGCGCTCCCATTTTGTACAGGAGGGAGGGCGCAGTTCTGACACACAAGCGGCCGCCAGACCAGTACACTTGTGTGTGTCATAGACAGCGCGGGCAGCGGCAGTGGCACTATACAAATTGTGTGCCGACTGGGCGCCGAGTGCGCCTCTGCTGTCGCGGTCACGAACACAGCTGTGCTGTCCGTCCTCCCCGTTTGCTCTCCTGGCCGGGTTAACACAAGCCCACACTGACAGGTGAGGAAAACAGCTGTGGGCTGTGTAGTGAGAGCCGACTCGTCCTGCTTCTCCCTCTGTCAGGAGCTGCAGGATCGGAGTGGCTGACCTGTGACAGGGAGTGAGGCAGAGCGGTCGCCTGTGCTCCCCCGTCCCGTCCCCCTCAGACTTCTATAGCACAGCACAAAGTGAAGTGTTCTGGCTGTATGCTACAGATCTGAGAGCGCACACACATTCCAGAAGGGTGCACAGTCAGTCACAGTGAAGATGAGAACTATGAGAAGGAGAGGGAGGAATTTGTGAAAAAAGGTGAGAACTTTTTAAAGGGAGGATTACAATGGTGGCTGTGAACGGACATTGGGGGGTGGGGTTGGATATAGAGGTGGCTATGGAAGGGGGGTATACAGAGGTTGCTATGGATAATGGAGGAGAGGTATAACAGAGGTTTCTATGGAAGGGGGTATACAGAGGTTGCTATGGATAATGGAGGAGAGGTATACAGAGGTTTCTATGGAGGAGAGGTATACAGAGGTTGCTATGGAAGGGGGGTATACAGAGGTTGCTATGGAGGAGAGGTATACGGAGGTGGCTATGGAAGGGGGGTATACAGAGGTGGCTATGGAAGGGGGGTATACAGAGGTGGCTATGGAGGAGAGGTATACAGAGGTTGCTATGGAGGAGAGGTATACAGAGGTTGCTATGGAGGAGAGGTATACAGAGGTTGCTATGGAGGAGAGGTATACAGAGGTTGCTATGGAAGGGGGGTATACAGAGGTTGCTATGGAGGAGAGGTATACAGAGGTGGCTATGGAAGGGGGGTATACAGAGGTTGCTATGGAGGAGAGGTATACAGAGGTGGCTATGGAAGGGGGGTATACAGAGGTGGCTATGGAAGGGGGGGTATACAGAGGTGGCTAGGGAAGGGGGTATACAGAGGTTGCTATGGAGGAGAGGTATACAGAGGTTGCTATGGAGGAGAGGTATACAGAGGTTGCTATGGAAGGGGGGGGGGTATACAGAGGTTGCTATGGAAGGGGGGGTATACAGAGGTTGCTATGGATAATGGAGGAGAGGTATAGAGGTATACAGAGTTTCTATGGAAGGGGGGGTATACAGAGGTTGCTATGGAGGAGAGGTATACAGAGGTTGCTATGGAAGGGGGGTATACAGAGGTTGCTATGGAGGAGAGGTATACGGAGGTGGCTATGGAAGGGGGGTATACAGAGGTGGCTATGGAAGGGGGGTATATAGAGGGTGGCTATGGAGGAGAGGTATACAGAGGTTGCTATGGAGGAGAGGTATACAGAGGTTGCTATGGAGGAGAGGTATACAGAGGTTGCTATGGAAGGGGGGTATACAGAGGTTGCTATGGAGGAGAGGTATACAGAGGTGGCTATGGAAGGGGGGGTATACAGAGGTGGCTATGGAAGGGGGGTATACAGAGGTGGCTATGGAAGGGGGTATACAGAGGTGGCTATGGAGGAGAGGTATACAGAGGTTGCTATGGAGGAGAGGTATACAGAGGTTGCTATGGAGGAGAGGTATACAGAGGTTGCTATGGAAGGGGGGTATACAGAGGTTGCTATGGTGGAGAGGTATACAGAGGTGGCTATGGAAGGGGGGTATACAGAGGTTGCTATGGAGGAGAGGTATACAGAGGTGGCTATGGAAGGGGGGTATACAGAGGTGGCTATGGAAGGGGGGGTATACAGAGGTGGCTAGGGAAGGGGGTATACAGAGGTTGCTATGGAGGAAAGGTATACAGAGGTTGCTATGGAGGAGAGGTATACAGAGGTTGCTATGGAAGGGGGGGTATACAGAGGTTGCTATGGAAGGGGGGGTATACAGAGGTGGCTATGGAAGGGGGGGGTATACAGAGGTTGCTATGGAAGGGGAAGTATACAGAGGTTGCTATGGAAGGGGGGGTATACAGAGGTGGCTGTGGACAGGGGGGATACAGAGGTGGCCATGGACATGGGGTACAAAGGTGGCTGTGGACAGGAGGGGGATACAGAGGTGGACATTAGGTACAGAGGTGGCCGTGGACAGGGGGGGGGATACAGAGGTGGCCGTGGACAGGGGGTACAGAGGTGGCCGTGGACGGGGTGTACAGAGGTGGACGTGGACAGGGGGTTACACATTGTGTGTACATTTTATGGATGTTGGGGAGAAGAGCAAAATTGGCATGGGGGCCCCAGGAAAACAGTTGCCCAGGGTCCAAACAATATTAAAGACAGCCCTGGGCGGGTTGTTAGCAGGCATAAGAGTATCATTATCCTATGTCAGGAATGGAAATTCTGTGTGGGGATATGTAAAGGGGCAATACTGTGTGTGTGGGGGGGGGGGGGTCATGTAAATGGGGGAAATACTGTGTGTGGGATGATCATTTTATTTGTATTGTTTTAAGTATATTCTTGTTCTGAAGCGACGTTGATTCTTTCTTAAAAACGAGGGGGCACCAAATGGCCCTGGGCACCAAATGGCCTTGTCCCAGCACTGACGACGGACCTTCCTAAACTTACCCCTCATATATATATATATATAGGGGTAAGTTTACGCTTACGGAAACAACGTAAACGACAAAGAGGCGTTGCAAAAACGTTTGGGAATCGGCGTATCAGGCTCATTTGCATAGTCAAATGAGAAATCGACGTAAACGCCACCTAGCGGCCGCGCACATTACATTACATTTAAGATCCGACGGTGTAAGTGACTTACACCAGTCGGATCTTAGCGTAAATGTTTGCTGGATAGAAAACGCCGACGGGAAATTCAAATTACGCTGGTGTAATTGTAGATACACCGGTGTAATTCTTTTGAGAATCTGGCCCAGTGTCTTCATTACTACAAGGGTAATGAGGTCAGCAAAAATTTGTTCTAGCAGAGGTCCGAACATCATGTTACCCGTGGCGCCTTTTTCGCATTTGCCAAACCGCATGTTGCTGCCGCACTATTTTGGAAAAGACCTCAAAGACGTCTTTCTCCGTGTTTTTTGCGGGTTTTGCATGTACAGATCTGAACCCATTCTTAAATCTGCATCCTCAGTCCCCAGTGCACATTAGAGTCCTCTCCCTCTTGAGGAGTGTCCTCAGGTCCTCCTTTATATCACCCCCTCCACATTAATATTCTCACACTTCCTTGACACCAACCCCCCCGCCAGTAATGTCCTTTGCCCCAATTTACATTATCCCCCCACATTTCACATTACTGTCCTCTTTGCCACCACACATCACAGTCCTCAGCCTCCCCCACTGCAATGTCCACATCTCCCCTCAGCCTCCCCCACTGCAATGTCCACATCTCCCCACATCTCCCCACTGCAATGTCCACATCTCCCCACATCTCCGCACATCTCCCCACTGCAATGTCCACATCTCCCCCCCTGTAATTTCCAAATATTTATGTAGAGATGATGTACAGTACATTCCATCGGATGGTAGCAACTATAGTTCAATACAGTCTCCCCCACTGTTATGTCCACATCTCTCCCATACATAACAGTCCGCTCAGCCCACCACATGACAGCCCTCAACAACTCCACTTTAATGTCCTCGCGAGTTAGCTTTTTCCGCTTTCCAGACTAGTGTCCTCACTCCCTGTAACTCAGAGCCGTAAGTAGAACCATCTGGGCCCCTATGCAGGGAACCATAAAGGTCCCCCCTGATATCTGGTCCCATGGCCCTTTCCAATGATAATGGACTCTTTTTTTGTCCCATGTGGAAGGGCCCTAAGGGGGAGGTCAGTGGATTGTAATATACAGGGGAACTCTGATGTAAGAGGTGCTCTGGGAAACAATTTTTGATCGATGAAAATCTTTTTGATTCGATTCAAATTCTTTTGATTGGTACTCACCTCTCCGCCGGCTTCTAGGATTTGAATCGATCAAAAAAATTAAACATTAATCGATTAATTGAAAGTTAATTAGCACAGCCCAAATATATATATATATATACACATACACATACACATATTGGGGATGAGCCGAACACCCCCCCGTTCCGTTCGCACCTGAACGTTTTGAGAGAGAGCAGGATCTTCTCCTCCTCCTATGTGTACCAGCAGCCCCGCCCACATTCCAATCCTTGGCAGCACCGTGTCTCGCAAAAGTTAAAGCCCAGCAGCCTGCAGTGGCTATCTAGATAGTGGATGAAAGATCAGCATGTATGTAGTTGTACCATGGATGATACAAGTTTACAACCCTCCACAACAGCTCTGCAGGACAGCCTTTCTTTCTTCCTTCAAACTTTTCAGTGATTGAAAAGAAAGCAGCACACTGGTGGGTCAGTCATGAGGAGAGTGTTTGATGTCACCTCCATTAGCCCTCTAACAACACAGCAGCCTGCTGTTTTTTCCCTGGTATGGTGCACTACAAGTCCCAGCATGCTCTGTCAACCTATGTGTATACATAGCACAGGCGAATAGGCCTGCTTGCTGATCAGTGGCAGAACTCCACATTTTTTTTTGTGGGGGAGCGCAAACTAACTGAAAAAAAACATCAATTGCAGCCTCACTTTGCCCCATCAAACGTAGCCTTACTGTGCCCCATCAAATGCTCCCCTGTGCCAACCCGCCATCTGCCCGGCACTTACCCTGTCTCAGGGGGGAAGTGGGTGACAGCAGTGGTTTCCTCCATGCTCCCTTATATTCATATGCTTTTTTAACACTGCTGAGTGAACTGTGAGCACCAAGAATAGGGGGTGTCAGCGGCGGCCATTGATAGATTCATCCAGGGGGGTGGCGACTGTGTGCCCTTATAGATGCACCACCACTGGCCCAAGCCTCCGTCTATGATAAAGGCTTTCTCTTATCTCGCCAGCCTCTGAGCACACTAATGTAAGGGAGCGGTCTTTAGACTGTAATGTAAAGGGGGATTCTGATGTAAGTGGGGGCTTTGGTGAGTAGAGAACCCCAGAGCACCTCTTACATCAGAGTTCCCCTGTATATTACAATCCACTGACCTCCCCCTTAGGGCCCTTCCACATGGGACAAATAAAGAGTCCATTATCATTGGAAAGGGCCATGGGACCAGATATCAGGGGGGACCTTTATGGTTCCCTGCATAGGGGCCCAGATGGTTCTATATAGTTACGGCTCTGAGTTACAGGGAGTGAGGGCACTAGTCTGGAAAGCGGAAAAAGCTAACTCGCGAGGACATTAAAGTGGAGTTGTTGAGGGGCTGTCATGTGGTGGGCTGAGCGGACTGTTATGTATGGGAGAGATGTGGACATAACAGTGGGGGAGACTGTATTGAACTATAGTTGCTACCATCCGATGGAATGTACTGTACATCATCTCTACATTTGCATATTTACTACAGAAATAAAACCATAAATTTGCAGTTAACATTTTGATTTAAATTGCTTTTGCTAGATACGCCTCTGAAGCTACACCCCCCTAATTGTCCAGACTACATTGGAACCAGCGGGGAAAATTGTTTGGCAACTCCTAAACCCACTCCTGGAGAAAGGATACCACTTGTATGTGGACAATTTTTATACCAGTTTGCCCCTGTTCCGAAAACCCCCCCCCCCCCCCCCCTCAAGCTTTTCCAAAAAAACACCCCAGCATGCGGCACCGTGCGATCGAACCGGAAGGGCTTTCCTCAAAGCCTTGCCACCAAAAAATTAGAAAAATGGGAGACGGCGAGTTTCCCCTTTCTTACGCAATGAGGAAGTTCTGGCTGTGAAATGGAGGGACAAAAGGACGTATTCTTTGGCCGGATGTGCTTTCTACCATCCACAACAACACATTCGTTGAGACCAGAACGAGGAATGGGCTAATCCAGACCTCCCCCAACCTAAATGCATTCAATAAGTTCATAATAATTACAATAAGTTCATGGGGGGTGTCGATTTGAACCCCTACCCGACCAGATGCTGGAACCCTACCTTTCCACAAGAAGATCATACCAGTGGTATAAAAAAGTTTCAATTGATTTGTTCAATTTGGCCGCATACAATACATATGTGATATATCGGAAATCCACTCCAAGACCCAAATCCTACCTTTTCTACCTGGAAGAAATCACCACTGCCCTTTTATACCCCAGCAACCCACCAGCAAACATTCGATCAGATGTGGTTAGCCGACTCAGCGAGCGCCACTTTTCAGATAAATTCCCTCCCAGACCAACAGGCCAAAAATGCCAAAAAAGATGCAAGGTGTGCACCAAAGCAGGAGTGAGAAGAGACACACTTTTTATTGTCCTAAATGCCCTTCCCAACCAGGCCTCTGCCTAGTTAGTTGTTTCCCCCATACCTCACTAAATTATTAGTCACTTCCTGCCATTTACCTTCACACCCCTATAAGGTTATGACCCCGGCTTGTTATTTGACCACCGATTCTGTTTATACCTCTGACTGATCTGGAACTGAGCCTGGACTTTTTGACCATTCTTTTTGCCTGCCTCTTGGACTGATCTTCTACCCTACCAGTGGACTAGTGGGATTCATAGCGCAGGGGCTCCAGAATTTGTTTTTCTGTATCTCATTCTAGATTAGGGTCTGGAGGCTTCAAAGAGATTTGGGTGGGAGAAGCCTCTACCCCTGTCCCCATTCTGTCCTGAACGAGGCCCTACTTCTGCCTGTAGGACCTATGCCATCATGCCTCTGCCTGTTGCACTAACCCTGACGGGACAGTATCCCTAGAAGAATCTATAGAAGAGTGCACAAAGAAAAACAAGGGGGGGGGGGAACGGCAGCAAAAAGAAATCCACTGTGCACTTCCCGGCGCCAAGGACAGGTATTACTTAGACTAAGAGTTGGATAAATCCAAGGAATATACCAACCATAAAAGTATAAAGGTATATAAATATAAAGAATAAAAATAAAAAAATAATCACATATACAAATCTCAAGATAAAGAATCTCCACTTGAGAGCAATCAAGCAATATATGTTACTATGAGCAGCTATTTAAAATAAGATAAATAAATTCATCTATTCAAAGTATAAAAGAAAGTATCACACTAATTAACCACTAAAATACAGCTGATTAAAACATGATAAAACAGCGCATAAAAAGTCCAGTGTAGATTTAGAGTGTTAGATAAGGTCCATAAATCAGTAAGTGAAGTTGAAAAAGGCGTGAGGAATGCTTGGGAACAAATGGTGATGTACCCTCCACCGATCTCCAATTTCCACCGAAACGTGAGCCACACGCCCCCTCAGGGGTTCAAACTCACCAAAAATACAAAAGACCAAGCCTTGCATATCAGTAGATCATCCTGACCAGACCTCCAACATCAATCACGGGACAGCAGGGGTTAATTTATAAAGCTCCAGTAATATGGATCATAAAAGAAAACAGAAGCACTATATAGTGTAATACTGTTTAATTTAATATAAAAAGACCCATATAACACCGCCCCGCATCATATCTACGTACATTAAAAAATAAGGTAAATGAACAAAAATAGAGTGTAATTCACCGCTCTCCTCCGCACACTGGGGGTCGCGCTTAACCCGCGGTCACGCTGCTGAAGGCGCCTCTCTTGGTAGTGATGGTGAGATGGTGGAACGCACTCTGTGGGCCAGATTCACGTTTTCCAGAGCATCTTTGCTCTGGAGTAACGCTTTTGATTTGCGTTGCGCTGCCGAAATTTTAGGAGCAAGTGCTGTCATTCACGAAGCACTTGCTCCTAAAGTTGCGGCAGCGCATCACAATTGAGCCGGCGGAATTCAAATGTCGCGGGTACGGGGCGTTTCGTCACATCCGACTTCGGATGTCGGCGTTCATCACGTCTTTATGTCCCTCAAACGTCAGCCATTGGACAATCAGTCCGCGCTCATTTGCTCCCATTGGTAAATAAAGGAGACGGAAGTGAGTAGTGGACGTCAACAATAGCAAAACACTGAGACTGCACAAGTACGTGATTATATTAAAGAATACTGCACAAATTCGTTATGACAGTCACATACCATAATAGGGATTGTTGATCAAACATCATATACCCAAACGTTTTAATATGATGTATTGAAAGCAACCATGATTTCTGTAAACAACGGAAATCTTTGGGAAAAAACACAACAACGGCACCGCTCGTGTTTAACCCTTAGTTGGCCGCTCTTGTTTAACCCTTAGTTGGCTGGTCAAAACCTATCTGTCACATTATAATGAATGAACAATCATGGATTTAACTAGTTGTCTAATCATCTGACAAGGCTGTTAAATATCCATCAGCTTTTTCAGTTTGATGGAGAAAAGGAACAGCCTTTGAGGATGTGTGGTGGAGATCCACACATCACCACATAGTCAGCTAAAACAACCATAATAAAACATGTTAAAAAACAAACCCATGTTAGAGGATATCTCAAGACTAAAAATATAGGAAAATAGCGTTCTATATGAATTCAGTAAAATTGATAATAATAATAATAATAATCATTAAAAATCAATAAACGTTAATAATCATTAAATAATCAATAAACGTTAATCAATATTAATAAAAGGTTGGAGAAAAAAGGGCACGACATAATGTCCTATTTAGCCAAGGGTTAATAGTCAGTTGGAGCAGGCAAAACTGATAGATAACCATGCGAACAGATAGCCCAAGGGGCGCATGCTGAGACACCTGTCGAGTCAATAGATACTTATATAGGCAAACATATACACACATACTCCCATACATATATGTGTATATAAAAGTAAATGTAATGCACACATAAATAAAAGTACCATACAGTACACAGAGACCAGTTATCTCATTAAAAGATAAAAAAAACTGTATAATTATATATACACCAAATTAGGGAGATAATGTATATCTACTATAATGTGCAATACTAATGATCACTAATAAAGCAGTTAATATCTAGTTCAACGTTTAACCCTTTGGGCACTAGAGTATCCACAAAATATATCCATTCAGTTTCAAGCTTGGACAATTCTCTTAGTCTTTTGTAGATCGATCCATTCATGAGCATGTCCATCATCTGTGTGTGATAAAAGTCCTTTGTTAAGATGACCACGCCCCCTCCTTTATCAGCTGGTCTGATGACGATCTTATTTCTTTCTTCTAATGCTTCTATACCCTCTTTGATGTGTCTTACAGCTGACGTATCCTCCCTTTATCCAGCATGATGATGCACTACTAGCTAGCTCTTAATTGGGCACTATCACAGAGGGACGATTTATCCCATGATTTAAAAGTGTTTTTACGTAACTCATTAGATTTCTGCCTCAGCCACAATTACTTCTGGTATGATGGACAATTTTATCTGCAAAAAACGGGCGTTGCTATGGGGGTTAAATTTGCTCCGAGCATAGCGAACCTATTTATGGCCGAATGGGAGGATAAGACGATTTTCAATAACAAAAAAGATCAACTGGTTGTATACAGAAGATATATCGATGACCTTTTTTTCATTTGGGCAGGATCAACGTTTTCTTTGGAAGTGTTTTTAAAAGAACTCAACACCAATAAGTGTAATATCTCTCTAACAAGCGAGTTTAATCGTGACAGTATTCACTATTTAGACTTGAATATTTATCGTAATGGCAATAGATTAGGAACCAAGGTTTACTTTAAACCTACTGATTCAAATAGCTATTTGCCAACATCAAGTGGTCATCACCCTATGTGGCTACGAAACATTCCAAAAGGACAGTTCTCAAGAGTAAGGCGCAATTGCACTATAGACGAAGATTTCATCTCTCAGTCATGTATACTAAAAGAGAAATTCCTGGAAAAGGGATATCAAGATAAGCAATTAACGAAAGCTATTAACGAACTTTTACTGGTACCAAGATCTGAATGCCTGAAAATAAAACCATTGTCTATTGACACTATTGACACTAATAAAAACACTCATGAATGGAGTTTCCTTTCCGGTTATCACTCTCAATATAAAGAAGTGGAATTTTCTATCACACTGGCATGTACTATTTTTAGACAAAGTATTAAGAACTGTCATTCCCATTAAACCAAGCTTTATCTACAAAAAAGCACAGAGCTTTGGAGATAGAGTTGTAAAGAAAGTTCTAGACCCTCCGAAAAAAGCCCTCACTTTTTGGGACAAAGATGGATTCTTTGCATGTCGTAAATGTCGCCCTTGTAAAGTGGTATTTCGACCTAACGTTATATTCCCCATAAAGGAATTTATTACATGCAATACTTCTTTTGTAGTCTATATTTTAGAGTGTCCTTGTAAACTTATGTATGTAGGCCGCACAAAGAGGGAATTAAAAGTCAGGATAGCTGAACATATAGCTAATATCATACGTTTCCTTACACTTTAAGCTTTTCCACCCAGCAGGCCTTAAATTTTGGGGAGTTCGTCATTTGAAACCCTCTTGGAGGGGCTCCAATCGTGTGAGAGAATTTTCCAAGCTTGAAACTGAATGGATATATTCTGTGGATACTCTAGTGCCCAAAGTGTTAAACGTTGAACTAGATATTAACTGCTTTATTAGTGATCATTAGTATTGCACATTATAGTAGATATACATTATCTCCCTAATTTGGTGTATATATAATTATACAGTTTTTTTTATCTTTTAATGAGATAACTGGTCTCTGTGTACTGTATGGTACTTTTATTTATGTGTGCATTACATTTACTTTTATATACACATATATGTGTGGGAGTATGTGTGTATATGTTTGCCTATATAAGTATCTATTGACTCGACAGGTGTCTCAGCATGCGCCCCTTGGTTATCTATCAGTTTTGCCTGCTCCAACTGACTATTAACCCTTGGCTAAATAGGACATTATGTCGTGCCCTTTTTTCTCCAACCTTTTATTAATATTGATTAACGTTTATTGATTATTTAATGATTATTAACGTTTATTGATTTTTAATGATTATAATTATTATTATTATCAATTTTACTGAATTCATATAGAACCTCTATTGATGAGGAGTCCTCGCTATTTTCCTATATTTTTAGTCTTGAGATATATATATCCTCTAACATGGGTTTGTTTTTTAACATGTTTTATTATGGTTGTTTTAGCTGACTATGTGGTGATGTGTGGATCTCCACCACACATCCTCAAAGGCTGTTCCTTTTCTCCATCAAACTGAAAAAGCTGATGGATATTTAACAGCCTTGTCAGATGATTAGACAACTAGTTAAATCCATGATTGTTCATTCATTATAATGTGACAGATAGGTTTTGACCAGCCAACTAAGGGTTAAACAAGAGCGGCCAACTAAGGGTTAACCCTTAGTTGGCCGCTCTTGTTTAACCCTTAGTTGGTGCCGTTGTTGTGTTTTTTCCCAAAGATTTCCGTTGTTTACAGAAATCATGGTTGCTTTCAATACATCATATTAAAACGTTTGGGTATATGATGTTTGATCAACAATCCCTATGTGACTGTCATAATGAATTTGTGCAGTATTCTTTAATATAATCACGTACTTGTGCAGTCTCAGTGTTTTGCTATTGTTGACGTCCACTACTCACTTCCGTCTCCTGATTTAACCAATGGGAGCAAATGAGCGCGGACTGATTGTCCAATGGCTGACGTTTGAGGGACATAAAGACGTGATGAACGCCGAGTAGCCACGCCCTCTGTTGAAGTCGGATGTGACGAAACGCGTCAGGGCGTGGCTACGACGGCGTAACCAGGAAACATACAGAGTGCGTTCCACCATCTCACCATCGCTACCAAGAGAGGCGCGACCCCCAGTGTGCGGAGGAGAGCGGTGAACCTTACACTCTATTTTTGTTCATTTACCTTATTTTTTAATGTACGTAGATATGATGCGGGGCGGTGTTATATGGGTCTTTTTATATTAAATTAAACAGTATTACTGTTATAGTGCTTCTGTTTTCTTTTATGATCCATATTACTGGAGCTTTATAAATTAACCCCTGCTGTCCCGTGATTGATGTTGGAGGTCTGGTCAGGATGAGGCTTGGTCTTTTGTATTTTTGGTGAGTTTGAACCCCTAAGGGACAGTATCCCTGCCTGGACAATTGTGTATGCCGTTGCTGACCTCCCTGCCTGCTGCCTGGACTGTTGCTGTGTATTGCGCTATATACAGGTAATCTGTTTACGCTTTGCTCACATAATGATTTTGGGTGTAACTTTCAACAAAATTAGGTTTTATGTCTTTTAAGTCTTAATAACCTATCGCCTATCGAATCTACCAGATAGCTCATAAAATTGAAGTGTGCTGGAGAATATGCAGTTGTTTCCTTAATGTCTTTTGAAATGGGAAAAGTCTCTCTGGAGACTTCTCCTTTCCATGGGAAAAGTGGAAGCCCATTCAAAACAAATTGTGCTGCCCCCCCTCCCCAGCCAAAAGTAACAAGCACCAGCACAGTAACCAATGTGCTGCCGCCGCTGTCAAGGGGACAGAGACCAGTGCTGTATGGCCGGGACAGGACAGCAACTGGTATTCCAGCACTGGGATTCACCCATCCACTATAATGGAATAATTTTTTTTTTTTTTTTTTTTTCATTCAACCTAATAGTTAAATGAAAAAAAGTGATCAATATGGGTTGCCTAAGACAGCTGGTTAAGCAGGAACCTGAGATTTGAACCATTAATGAGCAGAATCTCTTATGATTATCACTAGTGGTTGCTGTATTGCACTTTTGTCAAGTATAATTGCTAGAGACTGTTGTGTTGCATGCAATTTCTTTCCTGCAATCTGTGGATGTACACTGTAAAATCATTAGTAAAGTTGCCTCAAAAAAAAGCCATAGCTATTAGTGTTTTGTTTTGTACTTACAGATGCACACATTAGAACTGTGGATGTTGGAAAGACTGAAAATGCTGGGGGATATGGCAAGACCACATACCACCATAACACCATCTGATATTGTTGGTGGAAAAAGCAAAACTGCAGTAACCCTTTCATTGCCCTTAACGCTTCAGCCAGTTTATTAATACCGTTCCATAGATTGATCAAAATGTACTTACAGCCAGTTCTTGAAACAAAAATCCCAGACAGTGAACCAGCATTGGAACTAGTCCTAAAAGACATTGTTAAGCTTGTTGACTATTTGCTACCAAAACAGTAAAATACACAGATTTTCCGGTTTTCCCTCAGGAAAACTCCCTAAACATCATTAATCTGGAACATTATCCACAACTCATCAGAGCTTTTGTCCCTTGGTGTTAATGTGGACTATGCGTTTTTTTTTAGCGTGTTGTTAGGCATACTCATAGCTTTTGAAATATTTTACTGTCACTTTCCATTAAGCATCCTCAAAACTGCAGTTCAAAACTGTCTACTGTTGATGTTACTCTGTTAACAGAAGACATCCAGGAAGATCTAGAAGATAAGTTCCCTAAACAGAAAAGTATTCAAATAGCCAACAATGTATATTGTATGCAATTGGAATAATTTTGGCTAATGGCCCAATGACAGAAGATCCAAATTGTCATTGCTTAAGTGCTAGAGAAAATGCGCACCATGAAAGTTATAGATCCCACAGAACTGTCAGCTATATTACCACCATAACACCATATATTGTTGGTGGAAAAAGCATAGTAACCCTTAAACGCTTCATTTATGTTCCATGATGTAAACTTATTCAAACTCGTGTTTAAATGATTAAGATAATACTTTTCCGACGTTTACCAACATTTGTAGTTATGATACCAAAATATTTTGAAAATGTTGCTGATCAATGTCAAACCAGCCCATTCGAGTAATACTGACCATGACAGAAACTTACCATCTGGAATTCCTGAGACTTAAATTAAATTAGAGGTTCAAAACACATTTGGACTTTTTTTTATAATCACATTTTTTTATTTTATTCACTACACATGCATATGCATTCTTATGCTCTATAATTTATTAAATACACACTTACACATATCCTGCTTAGAAAGTCTAAAATCACAATTTCCAATAATGCTTAACGGTCATTCTGATTCCCCCCCCCAGGAAAAAAAATTAGGGCTTATGCACCTCTTCATCTCCCCTCCCTAGATTGAGGTCTGGCTATTTTAACCCTGTCCCCTCTTCTGCTTGGAAGGTCTTATATTCCCCTGTTGCAAAAAAAAAGTGTTAACTCTTACCCTCCCCTCGTAAGGGGCCTTGTGACCATAGTGTTGTGTGTTTATAATAACGTAAACTTCTTCAGCTTGGTTCCTTCTGCCAAGTTCTCTTTTAAGAGGCCTTAAGGCCATGTGTCTATGTATTTTTTAATCTTGTGGGAGAATAGTGTCTTCAACTTTCATTCTTTCTAATGGTCCTATTGACCCGCTTCCCACTTTAGTGATATGCTCCCCCCTGTCCACTCCCCCCCCTCCAAAGTGACGTGTAAAAAAAAAAAAGAGAGGAAAATAAACTCCATGAAGACAAAGGAACAGGGACCCTCCTGTGGGAAACGATAGGAAACAGGAAGAGAAAAGAAATAGAATAAATAAATAAGTAAACTAAAATTCTTTCTTGTGAAAAAAAGTAAACTAAAATTCTGACAACCCAAATTTAAATGTCTGGTCAATATTTTGTTCTAGCTCTTTATTCTTCCGAAATTTCATCAGTATGTAATTACCCTCTGTGTCTCATTCTCCCCCTCCATTTCTCTAAGTCTAGGCCTATTTCAGGTTCATACTGTATCCAGCCTGTCCACGTCATATCAAATACCCCTGTTTTATCTTTCACTACTTGAATCCACCTTTCGGCTTCCATTATCTGGTTAACCTCCCTTTTCCAGACTGCTAATGCTGGGCATGTACTCTGTTTCCAAAATCTGGGGATTAATAATTTTGGTGCATTTAGCAAGTGTGGTACAACACTTTTCCCTGTATGTTTTTATAGGGCCAGGTGTTCCATGGAGTAGGAAACATAGGGGCGTGTACACTATAGGTATTGGGGTCAGTCTCTCATTCCATGATGCAATCGTTGCCTTAATGTTAGATATCCTGGTATCACCGCTTACTCGGAATATCTCTTATGATGGCCTTACATATCGAAATGGCATGATAATTGCACATGGGTCTCTTTGTGGCTTACCAGAATTTGCTGAAATTACACAAATTTGTCTAATCGGTGACAGTCTAGCTTCATTGCTAAAAAAATGTGTTCATGTTGCTAATTAATATGGTTGGAGGTGTCCGAATGGTCACCCTAAAAATATATATTTTAATTGATGAGATGCCACCCAGCCACGGAAGTCCTGTAAGGCTACTGTGAACCTTGATATGTAAATATGTATGACAACTGTTAGGTCTTTGTGTAACTGTGTTATTATTATTGTGTTATTATTATTGTTCTAAAAATGTAATGCCTGATTAATTCTATAGTAAATATTAATGTTATAGTTCATATTTGGGTTCAGTCTGCTGGGATTGTACTTATATATTGTACTTATATTGTCACCCCTCTCTCTTCAGAATAGTTTGTCGTGATGGGTACCCCCATCAAACTTCTAGTAATCTTGGGAGATAATAACTGTGAAAAGTTAATTATGCCAACTGGTATGCCAGACTCGTTGAATGACCTTAAAAGAGAAATCCAAATACAACTCGGAGTCCATCAAAATTTTCGACATCAGTTCAAAGATCCTGATTTCAATGATTTTGTTGTTAACCTCAGTTCAATAGCAGACAGTGAGGACAGTGCCTTCATCTACAAGTAATTGAGACATCTTCAATATCATCCCAATGACACAGACATAATTTCATCCTCACATTCATCATCTGCCCCATTCGACTCCAGAATCTTTGTCCTCTGTTAGAAGTCAGCTATGGCCTGACCATATACCCAATATCACAGTTTATACGCTGAAATACAAAGAGCTCAACTTGCTTATCAAACTGATGGTACTGTTCTTAACCCCAATACCAAAGCTCAAGTCTGACATTTTGCAAGTTGCACTTCCTAAAGTGATTGTAAACTCTTAGACCGCTTACCTTATACCGTGCATATCTCCTTACCCTTCATGGTTTAGGAGATATCCACTGTATTAGCATGTGCACTGAAGAAACGGACCGAATGTGATGTTTCTTTAGCGGCTGTGCTGTTACTGGCGGCTCCGGCCAAAGACAGCGCCAGAGCCCGCGCTACCAGGGAATAATTCTGAGAGACATGTCACCGGCCAGAGCAGTGTGTACCACTGCGGGGGCTTTGATCTAAGGTAAGTATTTAATAATGAGCTAGTATGCTATGCATTATACCTTTGTCTTGCAGGTTTTGTTTTTTGTTTTAGACTTTGATATGGTATACTCTGACTTGCAAATGATAAGTTTGAGTGAGAGTATACCATATCAAAGTCTAAAACAAAAAACAAAACCTGCAAGACAAAAGGTATAATGCATAGCATACTAGCTCATTATTAAATACTTACCTTAAATCAAACCCCCGCAGTGGTACACTGCTCAGGTGCAAGAAATATATATTTTTTTATTATTACTCTCCTTGAATGTGATTGGCTATCAAAGATTAAATCGGCCCCATAGTTGCATGATAAGGATTGTCAAAGCTATATCAGTTACCATTCTGATTTGTAGCCAGAGTCTTCACCGAGGAATACGACACCCTAACTACCCAGGCCTGAGGTGTGCCATTGGCCTCGCTTGGACAGTACGCCAGTAAGTGGTCATACCCTTAAGTAATTATGAAGAAATTAATGAAGAAATTAATAAAGAAAATGATAACATGAAAAAAGGGGGATGGGTACCCTGGCTTACTTTCTTTCTTCTGGTCCATCTACCCAAGCCACTTATCCTGGTTCACCTTTCTGCTACAGGAGGGTCGCACGCAGGCTGTATGAGGGGGGAGGATGTCCACCCGCATCTCCAGGGGTTATGCTGGCAGCGTGGGGGGGCAGAGCCTTTTTCCCCATGGCATAGTGTTTTCAGTGGCGTTCATGCTCCAGGGGTTCTATCCCGGCATTCTGTCATTACATCTATGTCACTGCATTTTTGCAATAGCCTTTTGACTACAGCGTTTCCGTCATGCGTTTCTGCCCCAGGTTTGCTGTCATTGCATTCAGTCTTAACACTGAGTGTTCAGTTAAATTGCCTGTTACTCGGGCTCATGTGCACACTGGGGGGGGGGGGGTTCTGTCATCGGGTTCATTCACGCGCAGTGGTCTTTTTATGATTTTGCTCATATTCTCATACATGGGTAGGCACGGAGGGGTGGTGTTGTTGTTTGTTCTTTGAGTTCGTCAAAGAGTGGACCGTATTGGAAGCCCTTTTAGATTGTAACGCTAACCAATCGCCCCGCTTATTACTAAATTTGTAGAAGATCCGTTTGGAAAGTATGTACTTGCGTTTAATTTGTTTCCCCAAGAGCTCTAGCTAGTTGGAGCTGTTGCAAGTGTAGTAGTGCCAGGGAACGTTTGTGTATCCTCTCCAAGTGAGGTGAGGTCCGAGATATGTTGGGTTTGGCTGCTGCAAGTGTGAGTCCCGAGAGCAGAGGCGGGTTTCGGATGAGGCAGAGGTTAGCAAGCCAAATCAGTCAGGGGGGGTTCGTAGTCTGTAAAGTAAGGGTGTTTGCTAGCAGGTAGAGAAGGGGACACGGGGTGTCCTAGGCGTAAAGATTAGGGTGAGTATTGTAATCCGGAGACAGGTGAGAGGCTACTCACCAGTCTAGTGATAGAGAGAGATAGAGGTGCGGTACTTCCGGAGAATGCCAATGCAAAGGGGTCTAATAAAACAGGTTAAAACCTTGTACAACAGCATTCCCCATACTTTGGGGCTTAAGCTGTTGGACAGGAAATTCAACACATACTAACAGACATCCAGAACCACTCAAAAACTTATAGTCAATTCCTCAGGATTAGGAGGATGATTAGGACGATGACTTTCACAACCAATGCAAGCTATACAAAAGAAAAGCGTTCAATAGAGTGAAAAAATGTAAACAGGAGCAGTTTGATTTTCAAAAAACCAAACCCCACCGAACGAAATCTGACTCCATTATTATTTTGGGCTTTTCCAATGACGAGCAACTAACCTTTAGACGAGCAGACTCACTTGGGACCATGTTGGTCCAAAGTGAATATAAAGGAAACACCAAGAAGGACCCATGAAAAATCTATGGGTCCTTCCCATGTGGGCAATGCTCATGAGGTCATAAGAACAAGGACCACTTTGCCTAATGGAGAAACTTTTGCATTAAAACACTATGCGAATTGTAAGACCCGGGGGGGGGGGGGGGGGGTGATATACGTCATGCAGTGCCAGTGTGATTCCTTCTATGTGGGGAAGACTAAACAGCCCCTCCAGAAGAGAGTCGAAAAACACATGCATTCAATGCGAATAGATAACTTATATCTGCCCCTTAGAAGACATGTAGCCAAGGAACATGGGTATCACCTGCCTAATGTGAACTGGACAGTACCGGGGAGCGTTGAGTGAAATAAACAGTACCAAAGGGAAAGCGAGCCGAGGGAGTGGATCAGATGGCCGTGCGTGCCCGGAACCAGCCTGAAAAAAAGAAGGAAACATGGCGGCAACGGGGAGGGTGAGGCGAGACAGGAGGAATCAATAAGCAAAAAAAGGTGAACTTTTCTGGCTGATCTGGGTTGTGGAGTCCACTGTTTCTTAACGCTCGCGGCACGCCCTACGGGGCTGCGGAGCTGCCTGTGGGCTGGACGGTTGTAGTCTCAGTGATCAGTGAAATTGGTTTAAGTGTCCCTCTCCCCTGCTATCTCCCCGCAACCCTGGTGGGAATCTATCCTTTGTTCTGTTCAGTGTCACGTTGAAGTCCCCTACTGCTATTACAGGAATATTTTCCTTATGTATTACAAATTACATTAGTTTGTACAAGATCTCCATTTTGAAAGGTGGCGGGATGTGTAGCGGCCCAGTTCATCTATTTTGAGCTCCATGCATGCAAAAGATATTCCTTTTTTCACCAGTATGCTCACCCCCCTGGAATAGGAGGAGTGGACCGAATGGTACTGGTGTAAATATTTTCTATTTTTTAGCTTTAACTTTGTTTCCCTTGTTAGGTGCGTCTCTTGCAGGCAAATTAGCTCCACTCCATACCGCTCAAGCATAGAAAAGATTGTAGCTCTTTTAACCGGGTCAACAATCCCCCGAACATTCCAGGATCCAATTTTAGGTGTTTTTGGCCTCATATCGTCAAGGTAAACTTATAAAATAAAGAATATAGCCTCAAGATAAAAGAGGGTATAAATATAAGAGAGGGGCACTAGACAATCTAAATAAGGGGGTAACCACCTCCAATTGGAACAGAGAGAGAGCCCTACAAAGCAATATCCAGTAGCTGCAGTTCCACAATGCCTAAGAGGGGAGGAGGTCCAAGGGAGAGAAGACCAGGAGGACAACTTTTCACTTACGACACCGACCTCTACCACCATCTCTAGATACGGCGGATTTCTGCTAGGATACTTACGGCGTCGTATCTTAGTTGCATATTTACGCATATTTACGCTGGCCGCTAGGTTGCGCTTCTATTTACGCGGCGAATATGCAAATTAGGTAGATACGCCCATTCCCGAACGTAATTGCGCCCGCTCGTCGTATTTTATGTCGTTTACGTAAGCGTAAAGTTACCCCTGCTTTTTGAGGGGTAACTTTGCGTAGGTGCGGCGTACGCAATGTTAAGTGTGGACGTCGGGACAGCGTCATATTTTTTAGTCGAAGACGGCACTTGTGTCCAGAGTTGCGGCGGTGTAGCGTAAATAGGATACGCTATGCCCCGCTCGTAGATGCTCGTAGATGCACCGATCTACGAGAATCTGGCCCACTGTGTGATGCTGTAATCGCTCTCGTACATGTATGTAAGTGAAGAGCGTGTAGTGTGGCATGCAGATAAGCCGCAATGCAGCTGCCATGGCTCCAAGTCAGCCAGGTAACATCACACATACATGTTGGGTCCCGGAGTGATAAAAGCAGTTTTCACGCTCCCTGGACACTCTGCAGTAAACGGAAGTATCTCACAGTAACACTGTTGCTTTCAGATGTGGGTTCCCCAGCTTGTCAACGGTTTATTTGATTAAAACGTCTTTCTCAAATAAACTATTTCTTACAACATATCTTTCTAACCCTGCTGAAACTTAATTACTGTGTGACGTTAAGGACCCTTTCAGACATGAGCGACGTGTACTGCGACTTAGGACTGTAGAGTTGCATGACAAATCCTACTGCATAATTTACAATCTGAATAAAAAAATGTCATCTCAGCACACCAAGGTTTCCTCAGAAGGGTCCAAGCTTTATTCATATGGTCACACGGTACATACGGAGCCTGATGAAGGGCCCTGTTTGGCTCTGAAACAATGTGTACTGTCTGACCATGTGAATAAAGCTTTGGACCCTTCGGAGGAATCCTTGGTGTGCTGAGATGACATTTATTCATTCAGATTGTCTGTGTTTTCCAGCCGGTGGTCATTTCAGCAACCATCATCATTATAGTCATTTTCGTACATGTGTGCATGGGCAATATTGTCTTTGTCTATGATTTCCAATGAGTACCATTCATATCTGTGCAACTTCAAAATAGTCCCTGCACTACTTTGGTTCAGCTTTGATGTGACTTGAGGGACTCTCAGGTTGAACAAGTGTGAAAGGGGCCTAGGTGTGATGTAAATATTATGTCTTCTATGTCATATATTCTTTCTCTTTAATTTTATATTGCACACCTGTATACAAATCTATTCCAGTCATACAGGTTATGCAATAATAAGGGTTCCCACATTTCCCATAGTTCATGGTACATGTGTAACTTCTATGTGTTAATATGGACTGGATGAGTGTGTTTCTCTGTTATTTTACAGGTCTCTTTCAGGCCCGGGAGTACGATGGTAACACTCTTGATGTCATAACCTTTTTGTAAAGCGTTTTTATTGGCCTTATATGATTTCTATCCACAAGCAGCCAACACACTAGTGAATTGACACACAGAGAAGGAACTAAAACATATTTTTTCCCTAAGACCCAGTTCACACTGGGGCGGCTCGTCAGGTTGCTCAGTTGCCTGACGAGTCGCGTTCCATTGAAGTCAATGTAACCGTTCTAATAGGAGCGACTTTAACATTAAATAATATATTCAAACTATTTACGCACAAATTACATTTTCTTCTGACATCGATAGCACACGAATGGGGAACTTTCTGGATTTTTTGGCCTTTGTGAGCTCTCAAAAAAAACCAGATGAAACCAATACGTACATATGTCACATGCAACCTGAAAAACAAAAATATATTTCATGTTTGCGGTTGTACTTTAAAAGAAAAGCATGGGGTATTTATAATTTGATTCCACCTAGGGTGGATGCAGTATTCGTCTGATGCTGCATCTGTCCCCCAACACCATTAACACTGAGAATTCAGCGATCAAATACTGCAATTACTTCACCGAGGAGAGAGCTGCTGACTGTCAGTCACCACTCTCTGCTCTGCTCTCTCCTCACTCGTGAGGTGTGGAGGGGCGTGGAAGGGCCGGCTTAGGCTCTCTGAGAGGATCGCTGGGAGGCTGAGACATATGCAGATTTTCTTGATGCTGTGGTGCCTGGAGTGACTTCTGTGATGTCAGCAGAGAGTGAACTTCAGCCCACTCTCTGCTGAAAATGGGTCACAGGAGTGCAAAACGAGCTGTGCTCCTTTGATCCCAAACGTGAGTGCAAAACGAGCTTTTCCTTTAATGGACTTTTTAACGTATCCATTGGTTAAACTACCATTGGTAAAGCTTACCAATCAAATGTTAATATAGCCCTATATTTCTTTAATACGTTCTTGAGGTTAAATAGTCAGCGCATACATTGATTATTTATCAAATTTTCATTTTTTAAGACATCTTTAAAAAACCTAGTTATTATATTTATCTGTTTACATTTTTTCCAGATTCAATGATATAGAAGAAGTCACTAATGCTACATCATTCTACCAGCTCAAAATTTTATTTTAGAAGCTAATTTCTGGTATAGAGCTGCCACAAAATTTAAAAATATGCAAACTTTTTTTTTGCTGATACAATAATGTAGAGCATTAAGTTGACCTTTATTATAGAAAAGAACCATTGGGCATGACATGTTTAACTAACCACTTCTGCCACTCTACTTTTTATAGTGCAGTATAGTAGATATGGTACGAACAGCAGGGCTTAAAATTTCAAGTCCTGAGCTACTAGCCAGGCCTCAACAGTTACTCGTCATCAGTTGCCCCACCTAATTCATACACTGCCCTGGGCCTAATTGCGCCCGTAAACACGCCCTCGTAGATTATCTCATGGAATGACAATGTTAAATGTTTTATGCGGAATCATTCTCTTGCTGTCTCCTCTGCAACTCCCATCCATCCTCTCTCTCTCTCCTATTCATCTCATCATCAGGAGCCTGTGTGTGCGTCTCCACGATTGCATGTTCCCACTTCCCCCTTTTATTCAGGCTGGCAGAGAGGAGAGGAGCTGCAGCACAGCGTAAGGGAGTACAATCCAGCGCTGAGATCCACACAACTGCACAGCCATGACACCATAGCACAGCACACATTGAGACCAGTCTGTTCACTGTGGTGTTTTGATTGCTGTTAAGTGCAGAGGAGGGATAAGGGGGTCTTTTAGAACTCAGATCCCTCCATAAGACTCACTGTCACTGCCTATTACTGATGTATATTTACATCCCTTGTGACAGCAATAAAAGTGATAAAAATAAAAAATTTAAAGGGCAGTCCGATTTTTTTTTTTAATGTGCAGAATATTGGCCCAAATCGATATTTTTTGACAAAAATATCGGTATCAGCCTTAAAAAAAAAATATTGCTCGATCCCTCTAATTTAAATCTTTTGTAATGAGTAATTCATTAAAATATTTATAGCTATCTTTTAATTCTAAATATTACCCATTGTTCATCTGGTTTGTTTTCAGCCGAATTTTCCATTGTGCAGATTCTGCACAAACTGCCCAGATTTTCTGTTTAAAATATAAACAAACAATTTGTATTACATTTACATTCATCTTAACGGAAAAGACTTAAAGGGGTGTTCCACCCAAATGTAATGTTTATTAAAAGTCAGCAGCTACAAAAGGTGTAGCTGCTGGCTTTTAATAAACATTCACTTACCTTCTCCACGTTCCAGCAACGTGCCGACCGGGGCTCCGCTCCTCCCCCCCCCTCCCCGGCCGGCGTCTTCACGGCCGGGCACCCACTGCGCATGCGCGCGGCGCGGCTCGCCGCTGATTGGACAGGCGATCGCCTAGGACCTGTCAGTGTCCTAGGCCATCGCCTACAGGGAGGGGCTGCCTTACCAGCCCCTCGGCGGAAGCAGGAAGTGGGACAGGAATTCCCACTCCTCCTGAAGCACCCACTCCCCCCCCCCCCAAAAAAAAACACAATTCACGAACGGATTAGCACCATACGCTGGCTACATGCGCCGCGCGTATCTGGTCCGTCCGGCGCAAAGTTATTTCTACAAAAGGCTGCTTTATCTTTACTCCAGACGGTCACAGGTCAGCAGGAGAGCAGCTACAGCAGCGTTACCGACGATAGGAGCTAGCTGAGCACCCCCACTTGCAAGGACAACACCTCTGTGTGCCAACATGCCAGGGGCACTCGTGGTCCTAGAACTACTGATGGGTCCCCTGGAACCAAGAAGGCGGGCACGTGAGAGGATATACCGCACACGTATGAACCTCTTTGGCATAGGGGATGAGGAGGTGTATCGCCTATTCAGATTCAGCCCAGATGCAATACTTGAACTAACCACAACCCTGCAGGATGACATCACCAGCCCAACACACCGATCACAAGCAGTGCAGCCACTGGTGAAGGTCCTGGCAACACTTCATTTCCTTGCAAGTGGATCATTCCAGCGTACAAGTGGAGTGGTGGCTGGGATGTCACAATCCTCCGTGAGCAGATGTGTGCACCAGGTTGTCCCTGCAATCCTCAGACGCATGTCCAACCAGTTCATCAGACCAACCACTGAGGAGCTACGTCAGAAGGCAATGACAGATTTCTACAACATTGCCAGATTCCCACGCACTGTGGGGGCCATTGATTGCACACATGTGGCCCTACAGCCCCCCAGTGCCACAGAGCACATATACCGCAATCGGAAGCATTGGCACTCCATCAACGTACAGGTGATAGCCGATGCCCAACGCCTCATATGGCACGTCCGTGCCAAACACCCCGGGTCCAGCCATGACAGTTTCATATACCGTCAGAGCCCCATCCCAGCAGAATTTAACCAGAATATGTATGGGGACAGCTGGCTGGTTGGTGAGTGACAAGGGAGTCAGGCATGACTATCCGTGATGCACAACAGAAATCGCACATGCATGACTAACATTCTCCTGTCTTTTACCTTACAGGTGACTCTGCATATGCATTGGGACCCCATCTAATGACTCCTTTCCGGAACCCCCAAACCAGAGGAGAGAGAAAATACAATGAAGCACACATCAAAACCCGTGCAGTGGTGGAGAAAACATTTGGGCTCCTGAAGTCCCGTTTCCGATGCTTGGATAAGTCTGGGGGGGCCCTATTGTATTCCCCTACCTTTGTGTGTCAGATCATCGGTGCATGTTGCATACTACATAACTTTGCTATGAAAAAAGGCCTGCATATTGACATACGTGATGACCTGACCCCCGACCCACACAGTCCCCACCTGCCAGAGGACACCCAGTCTGCTGATGGAAGAGCAGTCAGGAGGGTCCTCGCCGTAGGCATCTTTGGACACTAAACCAAAACATTAATAACACAGACAGTGCACGCGTGTACACCACTGATGTCCCTAGATCACACACACCACATGCACATCGCATTGGATTAGCCCAAGTCCAGCATGTAGGAGTTGGGAGCAGTAACGCCGCGTCAAGGCCCCAATGATGTCACTGTCCATTCACACACCTTTCACACATCATTCATTCAGCCGTGGGGTTCACTTCACCACCACGGCCGAGGGTGACACCCCTTACTTTCAGGAGTGCCACCCTCTCACATTCACACACCATTCACACTGTCCCCTGCACTCCTGACCGTGTGCAGTACAAAAAGAAATTATAAATATCATATCCTGATCATTAAAAGAAAAAAAATCTCATAACCTGAGAAAAATAAAAAATAAACTCATGACCTGAGTATGTCAAAAACAATAATATAAAACCAGAAAAAAAAAAAGGCCTCATCGGGGATGCCGGGGGCTTCTTCTGGGGGCCCCTCTCTGGCTCCGCAGCTGCCTGGATGGAGTGGGTGGGGGTGGGGGGGCATCTGGAGGTGGCTGATCCCCAGGTGGGCCACTCCTGGCAGGTGTGGCCTGCGTGCCCTCCAAGGCCCTGGCTATCCGTCCAAGGTATGTGTTCGTCTGGGCCTGCATCCGGAGCTGACGGGTCACCTGGTAATGCTGGGCCCGCCGACTCAGCCTCCCCTGCTCCCGGATGGCAGCACTGTTCCCATGGATGGCAGCAGTGTTGGCCTGGACGGCTGCAGTGAGGTGCCTTATATCCCCCTGCACCTCCCCCAAAGTGGTGACCACTGCAGCGCAGTTGCAGCTGACATCCTGCACTGCGTTGCTGAGGTTGGCAACGGAGCCCAGGCTGTCAGCCACTTTCTCCAAGTGCACCGCTATGGCCCCCATCTGTTCCGTCTGCCTGGCGTGATCCCTCGCCAACTGGTCCTGGACACCATCAGACACCCCCCTGGTCTTCTGGGTCGCCTTCCTGGGGCCAGAAGATGGATGTCCTCGGGTGGACGGTGTCGCCCTTGAGGGGCTTCCAAGGATGGGGGAGGGGACGACAGACGGGCCAGGAGAAGGGGAGGAGACAGACAAGACTAATGAAAAGTCCTGCTCTGCCACAGCAGGATCCTCCACAACCACCTCGGCAGGTGTGGTGTGGCCACTCTCCTCCTCCACAACCTCTTCACCACCCAGTGGCTCGGGCACATGATGGCGTGGGGGGGATGGGGTGGAATGCAGGCTGACAGATGATGGCCCAGCTCCGTCATCTGTGGATGACACAAAGCAGACACATGTTGGTGGTCCCACACACTTGGCACATGTCCCCCCCCCCCCAAATGCAAAACAACAAATAGGGGATTATAAAACACTTACCTGTCCTTGTGCCTTCCTCCACGGAGTCATAGCCTGCGACCCCCTCCACCTGCTCCCTCTCCAGGCAGCGAGCAACCACCTCCTCCTCTGCAGTCAGGGTGACAGGACATGGGGGACCACCACCTGTGCCCCTCTCATACCTCCTGATGGAGGCCACCTTGTCCCTCACCTTGCGCCGCAGGTCGTTTATTTTCTTTTGTATGTCCCCAGCAGTCCGGGTGGAGTAGCCCAGGACATTGACCCTGGCAGCAATCGACTCCAGGATGCCCTGCTTCCTCTCCCGGCTGGTCTTCCGGCTTTTTTTGCCATGGAGAAATTCATTATCCGTCTCCATAGCCGAGATAATCACTGAGACCTCCTGGGCATTAAAGTTGAGGTTCCTCCTCTCTCTGGGGGTAGCGGGAGCAGCCATTACAGTGCAAAAGTATCTTCCCTGGGGTGGGGGGAAACGGAACTACTTTTGCGCCGGAATGGCGCTGACGTTTCCCAGGAAGTGGTGCCGACGGAAGTTGTGAGCATGCGCACAAGGGGGCGAGTGGAGCCGCACTCACTGCGCATGCTCCGTGGATGATGCGCTGAACGTAAGCCTCTGCGCTGGGCTCCGCCCATCATTTACATATGATCACACCCACTTCCACTTGCGTCGGGTTACGCCAGCGCATTATCGTTACTCTGGCGCAAGTTTACGCGCAACTGCTATGTGAATTACAGGACTTGCGCTGAAAGGGTCTTCAGAGTAACGTAAATGAGAAGCGTTACTCCAGAGGAAAGATACTCTCATCTACCTGAATCTGGCCCTTACTTTATACATAAAGGGCCAGATTCAGGTAGAATTAGATTATCGTAGCGTATCAGAAATACACTACGCCGCCGTATTTTACTTGGCTCTATGTGGAATCCAGGTAGATTTTGTTCAGTAAACGACGACGGCGTATTGTATTTCTCCCGTCGCAATCCAACTACGCGAGTAGGGGGCGTGAAGCATTTAAAATAGGCGATCGAACTGCGCATGCTCCGTTCGCAAATTTCCCGCCGTGCATTGCGCGAAATCACGTCGTTACGTCGTAGTAGCGCCGTTTACGTACATTCCTATTCCCGAACGAGTTACGTTAAAAAAAAATATATATATTCAATTCGACGCGGGAACGACGGCCATACTTTACATGGGTTACGACCAGAAGTTAGACCAGAAAAAAGGCGATTGCGAAGGACACTCGTTCCTTCGTGGATCGCCGTAAAAACTAATTTGCATACCCCGACGGTGAAAACGACGCGGAGTCCACCCAGCGGCCGCAAAAATATCGCAACGTAGATCCGAAGGCTTACGAAGACGTAAGCCTCTCGGATCGAAGCCCGAAGTCGCCGTATCATGGTTTGAGGATTCAAACTAGTGATACGGCGCGCGAAATTTGAAATTACTCCTGTCTAACACCAGTTAGACAGGCGTAATCGCTCTCTGAATCTGGCCAAAATTGTTTATCAATGTAAATAATCACCTATAATTGTAAGATGATTTGGTTAAAATGATCCATTTTAACTTTTTTAGTTGTAGGCAGAAAATCAAATAAAGTTTAAAAAAAAAAACCTTTGACTACTGATAGAATTTACTCTGGCAGTGTTACGTTGTGTTTTTATAGTAAACTTCCCCCTCCCACACAGCCTTAGTGGTTCACATCGGCTTAATATATAATTGTTGTTGAATGTGAAATTATTCTTTCATGCAGGAGTAACAAATTAAAGCAGTAAATAGGTTTAAGGAATTTTACCATTTCCCTTAACCTAATTACTATTTTTGAACTGATTTGAACTGGTTTCAACTGGTTTCAACTGGAATACCTAACTCATTTAATGCTCTTTCTGCTATCTCCATGCGAAAATCATTTATAGCTTCCGTGCTATTTTGAAAATTGGTCGTCTCCTCTTAAAAAGTTAGAAACATGTTTAATTTTGTGGTTGAAAGTGCATGCTGATCTTTTTAATACATATAGGGCCAGATTCTCCAAAGAGATACGACGGTGTATCGCAGGAAACACCATCGTATCTCTCTTTATTTTTACTGGGTATCTATGCGTGTGATTCATAGAATCACTTACGCATAGATAACAGTCAAGATCCGACAGGTGTAAAACACTTACATCGTTGGATCGTAGATGTAATGATTTTGCTGGCCGCTAGTGGCCTGAGCGTTGATTTCTCATTTGCCTAGTTTACGTCGTTTCTGTAAGCGTAAGGTTACCCCTGCTATATGAGGGTTAACCTTACGAAGTTCCGTCGTATGCCATGTTAAGTATGGACACGGGACCGCGTTGTGTTGTGCGTTGTTTGGGTACGTCGATTCTGAATGGGCTGGGCGTAAGTTTCGATCACGTTGTTTACATTGACTATTTGTGACGTGATTTGGAGCATGTGCACTGGTATGTAGTCGCGGCCCGCGCATTCGCAGTTCAATCGGCGCTGAATTACTCGGCCTTACGCCGGGCCATTTACAGTACACCGCCGCAACTTACGGAGCAAGTGCTTGGAGAATACGACACTTGCTCTGTTAAGTTGCGGCATTGTAGTGTAAATGGCTTACGCTACGCTGCCGCCCAATGTACGAGAATCTGTCCCAAAGTGTTCAATAAACAAAATGTTACAAAAGCTAAAGAATTTCTAACGTGTAATTTAGTTTACATTTGTCTTTTTACCTTGCAAACAAAACACCCCACAGATTCACAGAGCAATTACGCCTGTCTAACTGGTGTTAGACAGGAGTAATTTCAAATTTTGCGCGCCGTATCACTAGTTTGAATCCTCAAACCATGATACGGCGGCTTCGGGCTTCGATCTTCGAAGCCTTGGGATCTACACTGCGAAATTTTTGCGGCCGCTGTGGGAGGAGTTCGTGTCGTTTTCATGCGTCGGGATATGCAAATGAGTTTTTACGGCGATCCACGTAGGTACGAGTGTCCCTCGCAATCGCCTACGTCATTTTTTGGCTACGTAATGTTAGAGGAGCTTTTTGCTGGTCTAACAGTGCGTAACCCATGTAAAGTATGGCCGTCGTTCCCGCGTCGATTTGAAAATATATATTTTTTTTTATAACGTAACTCGTTCGGGAATAGGAATGTACGTAAACGACGCTACTACGACGTGACGACGTGTTTTCGCGCAATGCACGGCAGGAAATTTGAGAACGGAGCATGCGCAGTTCGATCGCCGCGGGAACGCGCCTATTTTAAATGCTTCACGCCCCCTACTCGCGCAGATGGATTGCGACGGGAGAAATACACTACGCCGCCGTCGTTTACTGGACAAAATCTACCTGAATTCCACGTAGAGCCAGGTAAAAAACGGCGGCGTAGTGTATTTCTGATACTCTACGAGAATCTAATTCTCTGTGAATCTGCCCCTACATCTTTTTGATTTGGATGACTCAATGCCTTACATTGTATTTGCGACACATTTTGACCTTTCCTCCTAAGAAACATTCTATAAGAAAAACAAATCATAATGGTTGCAATAAATAAGTTAAAAAAAACCAAACATTATTATTACTGTTTTTGAGATCTTGTTTATGACCTTAAAAGAGACGTCCAGGCAAAGCCTAACCAACGCTAAACCTGCTCTCTGCCACATTATAAACCTAATCTATCTAACCCTGTAAAGCAAAAATATTTATACTTACCCATTCTGCAGGCGATCAGCGGCAGCTTCAAAGTGGAGGTGAGTGTAGGAGAGGCACCCAACAACCATAGGCGTGCCCACGGGGTGTGCCGGGTGTGCCCAGGCACACCCTAATCATCCCTGCTGTGCTCTTGTCCTGCATGCACTTCCTACACTCTGCAACATGTACATAATGTCCCTGTGTATAAATCAGTCACCCAACACTGCCTGGGGTAATGTCTGCCATAAAATACAGCTGTGGGAGGAATGAGCAGGGAGGGAACTAGCCGCGGAGTAACCCAGCCTGAAGCCGCATAAGCCGATGCAGCTTCTATAGTTCCGGCTGCGGAGTGATCTACATCTGCACTCCGCCTCCCCCCTCCGTCCTCTCTCGCTTTGAAGAAGCAGACTAGGAGCCTGGATCGTGGCTGCAGCCTGCTGGAATCAAGGTGAGCACTAAAGTGAGAGCTGGTGCCAAGGGACTCTGCCTGACTTGAGCCATCTCACTCGGGAGTGGGGTAGCAAGTGCTCAGTGTCTGGTCCTGTTCGTTCTCCCAGCCACTCCCTCACTCCACTAACTGTCCAATGCCACACTTCGCCTCCCATTTGTGTCTGCCCAACCCCGCCCACAGTCCAACCCCCTGCTTGCTGTGATTGGGGTTTTTGTGAGAAGCTGGGCGGGAGATCTGAAACAATGTCTGCTATAGCCACCTAAAGGGGAACCAGCCTGAAAGACGGGAGGCATAATTGGTAAGTGAAACCTTTGCACGCAGAACAAAACCCCTCCCTCCCCCCCACCACCTTTTGCTCTCTCTCTCTCTCTCTCTCCCCACCTCTCTCTCTTCCCATCTCGCTCTCTATCCCACCTCTCTCTCTCTCCCCACCTCTCTCTCTCTTCCCATCTTGCGCTCTCTCCAACCTTTCTCTCTCTCTCCTCCCGCCTCCCTCCCCATCTCGCTCTCTCTCCCACCTCTCTCTCCCACCTCTCTCTCCCACCTCTCTCTCCCCCGCCTCTCTCCCCCGCCTCTCTCCCCATCTTTCTCTCCACCTCTCTCTCCCCCCACCTCTCTCCCCCCACCTCTCTCTCTCTCCCCCCCACCTCTCTCTCTCCCCCACCTCTCTCTCTCTCCCCCCACCTCTCTCTCTCCCCCACCTCTCTCTCCCCCCCACCTCTCTCTCCCCCCACCTCTCTCTCCCCCCCCCACCTCTCTCTCTCTCCCCCCACCTCTCTCTCTCTCTCCCCCCACCTCTCTCTCCCCCCCCACCTCTCTCTCTCCCCCACCTCTCTCTCTCTCTCTCTCTCTCACCACCTCTCTCTCCCCCCACCTCTCTCTCTCCCACCTCTCTCTCTCTCTCTCTCTCTCTCTCCTACGCCCCCACCTCTCTCTCCCCACCTCTTCTCTCTCCCCACCTCTTCTCTCCCCCCTCTCTCTCTCTCTTTCCCCACCTTTCTCTCTTTCCCCACCTTTCTCTATCTCTACCTCTACCTCTCTCCACCTCTCTCTAACCCCACTTTCTCTCTCTCTCTCTCTCTCTCTCTCTCTCTCTCTCTCTACCTCTACCTTTCTCCACCTCTCTCTAACCCCACTTTCTCTATCTTTGCCTCCCTCCACCAACTCTTTTCCCCCTTTCTCTCTTTCTACTGTTTCTCTCTTCTTGTTATATACAGACCAGTGTATATAATGTACCTTATGGTGTACATATAATGTACAGACTATACCCTGGCAACATACGGTACATTATATACAGACCAGTGTGTGTGTGTGTGTATATATATCCTGAAGATCCTGAAGGTTGAGGCTTTGTTTTATGCTAATATCCTCATTTGTTATTGCAGTAAAGCTGCACTGTAATGGGTGGATCCGGTACCTCCTCCACGGAGGGAGAAAACCAGTTATTACACACCGTACAATCTGATATAAAATTGTGTGACAATCAGATCTTCTGCCCCAGGATCGAAGAGCCAGAGGGGGCAACCATTCAGAGGAACACCAAACAGGTACTGCGATTTTGGAGGCTTTCGCCCATCCAAGGGCGTCAGAAGACCCATGCGGCTCCCCAAGAGATACTCAGAAGCCCTTTTAACGCCAGGCCTGCCCAGGAGGCAGTTGGAGCCAAGTGGCTCAAAGTGACCCAGTTCCGGTAAGTCCACTACCGAAGAATGGCGGTTGCCGGCCATGTAAGAGAAAAAATGGCTGCGCATCCAGGAATTTCAATATTCCTTTTATTGTCTAAAGTGATGACCCCAAAAACACAAGGTCACATAGACGCTTTTCACACATTCATTTTGTGCTTAATCATTTCCTTTTTTTTTTTTTTTACGTTTAATCCTTTTTTTTTTATTTAGGAAATATTGGTTTTACAACAAAAATTTCTTATTCACCACATTTTAACAAAGCATATATACAGGACAGTAATCATATTGTCTCGTAGTCCCTTATATTGTTAGAACTAGAAAGGAGACTTAGAGGAGGCAAGATAGGGATGGATGGAGGCTAATTGTTTACAACTGGGGTTCACCTAGCTGCCAAGCCCTGGGGCTTCTCCTCTCGGTTTCAGTTCCCCCTCTGTTTTCTCCAGTCCATCCCTATTTGTCTATCTCTAATTGTCCTTTTAACCCCAGCCCCCCTGTCCTTACTTCCATTTATATTCCCGTATTCTCTTATGTTATCGTATTTCCTTCTTCCCCCACCCGCCCTCCCCTACCCCTAGACGAGAATATAAAAAAAAAAAAAAAGAAGTATAGACCCACCCCCCTCCCCCACCCACTTTCTCCCTCCTCTCCCCTCTTATGGAGCAAAGCTCTTTATCAGGTTGCTTAGGGCCCCGTTCTATCCCGTTCTTTCACTCCCCTCTTCATCAACCTCCTCCCTTCCTCTGAGTACATAAATGCGTTCCATGTTCCCCAAGTCGTGTTATATTGTTCCTTTCTATCTTGGGCTGATAATATCACATCTTCTATTGCGCAAATATTCCTCACCCTATAGAGCCAGTCGGTTATCGTAGGGGATTTGTTTTTTTTCCAGTTTTGAGTTATCCCCGCCTTAGCTTCATTTATCATATGGCATATGATCGATTTCTTATATATTTTTGTTGGGATCTGTGTTAGGTGCAACAGACAGAAAGCTGGATCGTCCTGCATTTCATATATTGTAAATTTTTGGGTTATCCTTAATACTTGCTGCCAGTATTTCCTAATCTTTGGGCAGGTCCAGAATAAATGGTACATAGTTCCCCTATCTTTCTTGCATCTCCAACAAGTATCTAAGGTTCCCGGGTACACCCTACTCAGTTTCTCTGGTGTATAGTACCATCTATTTAATATTTTATAGTTTAATTCTTGGAGCCTAGTACTTATTGATGTTGTCATGGTTAGATTAATTATTTTTTGCTGCTGAGTTTGTGAAAAATTTCTCTCCATATCTCTGGCCCATTCTCTTATAGATGGTATCTTCCTGGCCTTCTAAGGGTGTTATTCCTAACCTATACATCGTAGACAGTAGTTTATCTGGGGGTTCCTGATCTTCACAGTAGCTTTCAAATTGTGTTAATTCCTAGATATACTTGTTGGTCCCAAGGAATTCAGGAAGTGAAACAATTGTATAGCTTGCCAATTTTTAACCCCATATCTTCCTTCCGGGAGTATTAATTCGGATACAGTTGGCCATTTGTCTTGTTCTGAAAAATTTACTATCTGTATAAGGCCCCTCTCTCTCAGATTCCTGTAAGCTCCTTTTTCCATACCTGGTGGGAAAAGTGGATTTCCTAATACTGGATACAGGGGGGAATATCTTGAGGTATATATACCTAACTGGCATATCTTGTGGCCTATTGCTAGCGTCGTCCCTATAATTGGATGATTTTTTAATTGTATCGACAATGTTTGATAGCACCAGGGTGCTCTATGTAGTGGGACTTGGCTAATTTCTTGTTCGAGGTCTACCCATAACTTTGATCCTATACTCCTACCCCATTCTATAATCCTACCCATATGGACCGCTTGATAGTATTTAGTTACATCTGGTATTGCTAAGCCTCCATTACTCTTAGGTAAGAACATCCTACTCCTACTGACCCTGGGTTTTTTCTTAGACCAAATGAACCTAAAAAGAAGCCTATTTAGTTGGAGTAAAAAGGCAGGGGGGATCTTAATTGGTATCGTTTGAAACAAATATAGTATTCTAGGGAGTATGCTCATCTTGATGGCATTACATCTCCCAAACCAGGAATGAAATCCCCTCTGCCATTTCCTCAAAGTATCCTTGATTATAATCATCAATGGAGGGAAATTTGCTTCAAAGATGTTACCTAGTTTTGGTGGAATATGTATCCCCAGATATTTCAGGGATGTCTTGACCCACTTAAATTTAAAACTGGGTTTTAGAGATAGTTCCACACTCATTGCTTCTGATTTCTCATAGTTAATTTTTAAATTTGCTAATTCCCCATACTCCTCTATTTCTCTCATCAGATTCTGTAGTGATTCCCGGGGGTGGGATATGGTGAACAGCATATCATCTGCAAATGCAGAAATTTTATATTCTCTGCCCCCAGAGCCAATCCCCGGACTCTCGGGTTTTGCCTTATCCTATTCAACAAAGGTTCCAGTGTTAAAACATATAATAGTGGGCACCCCTGTCTTGTTCCATTCAATATTTTAATAGGCTCTGAAAGGATCCCGTTAATTAATGCTTGAGGTGTAGTATATACCCCCATAATCCATCTATACATATGTTCTCCCAGTCCAATGTGTCTTAATACTCCTGCCATAAACTTCCAATTGACTCGGTCGAAGGCCTTTTCGGCGTCTGTACTCAGAAAAATTGAAGGTGTTTTGGTTTCCCTTGCCCAGTGAACCAGGTTCAGCACTTTGATGGTATTGTCCCTGGCTTCCCGGGTCGGGATGAAGCCCACCTGATCTAGATGTATTAGCTGTGTCAAAAGGGGCTGCTATTAATTTAGTTAAGAGTTTTAGATCTGTATTCAACAATGAGATCGGGCGATAGCTACCGCACTCCGCCGGGTCCTTTCCTTCTTTTAGAATCACCACAATATGTGCCATGAGGGCTTCCGGGCGGAGTGCGGTAGATCGGCCGATCTCATTGAACATCCTAATCATATACGGTCCAAGAGCAAGGTAGAAATACAAGGTAGAAATACTGGTAATATTGTATAGAAAACCCATCTAGGCCTGGGGCTTTCCCTTTTTTAACCGTTTTCATAACTCCTTGGAGTTCCTCCATTGAGATGGGTCTGTCCAAGTTCTCCCTTTCAATTGAAGATACTCTTTTCAGATGTGCTGAGGATAAATAATCCTCTATCCTTCCTCTAGGGATGTCTATTTGTTCTAAGTTGTACAGGGAGGAATAGTATTCTCTAAATCTCTGTGCTATATCTTTAGGGAGAGACCTTACCTGACCATTCTTGCTCTTAATATGTGGTATATACACGGTATTCCTAGTATCTTTCAATTTCCCTGCTAAGACTTACCACACTTATCCCCTAGTTCATATGTTCTCCTTCTGCCTACTTGAATAATCGCTTTAGCTTTATACCTCAGTAGATCAGCTAACTCCCTCCTTTTATGTCCTAGTTCTTCTCCTACACTTGTTGACTGTGTTCCTTTATGTTGCATTTCCAAGGTTTGGATGTCCATCGTTAGTTTCCTAACCTGATTTTCTCGCATTCTTTTTATTCTTGCCCCATGCTTTATCAATAATCCCCTTATCACCGCCTTGTGGGCCTCCCACACTACACTTGGGTCGCTCCCCGGGGGTATCGTTGATCCGAAAGTATTCTCCTAGTTCTTTTTCTACTGCCTCTTTAACCTCTGGGGTCTGTAGTAAACTGGCGCTCGAATTATCCTAATTTCATTTTCTTTCTCTCCCCTCCCCCCCTCTCACCCCCCCCCCATATACCGCCCGGGGACTTTGAGGGGTTATCTGTAATGTCTCCACATCTGCCCGCACCTCTAGCCTTGGTGTCTGCGAGTTCTCCAAGCTCTGACCCCGTTCGCCCCCTTTCTCCATTTTGGAAAAGTAGCTCTGGATCTCTAGATGGCCCGCTGGGTTGGATGCTAACAATGCGGTCCTCCAGGATGTACGTGTATCTCTGGCTCTAGCTGCACACATACCTCCCCTCCGCTTTCCACCTTAATTTTTAGCTTATAGCTTTGTGGTATGTGCTCCTCCCGGCGTCTCTCTAGAGCACTTGGAGGCTTGGGAGGCTTGGTAGGCTGGAATAGACTCTCCCCATCGCTCCCCACTCACCGCCGTCCATCCAGTTTTCACACTTCACAGTCTCCCAACCTGCTCCTCGTTTCTTCTCCGGTCCCCTCCGCTCCTGTCTCGCAGCGCCTGAAAGAGATTTCAATTGATCTCGCCGAAGCCGACGAGTCTCCTCAACGCGCCAGCACACACGCCATGTATCCGGCGGAGGGCGCGGCGAGCGGCGGGGTCAGCCAGGGGGCGATCAACAAGCCTAACTCTCCAAACAACTCCCAGCAGATCCAGGGATGATCAGGGGCGACTCCACCGGGGGCTTCACCGGCAACAAGACACCTTCCTCGGTCTATGGGTATGTGTCGCGCACGGAGGGCATGGAGGTAGCGGGAGCTCACACCTTCACCGCCTCACTCGGCCATGCGCAAACCACGCCCCCCTGTGCTTAATCATTTCCAATGGCAAGGCCGTTATTGGTTATTTAATCGGCAGCCTCCAGAACTACCTCAAGAGGCTGAATCAATCTATACGGATAGACTCAAGATGGAGTCTCTCCATACCATAAATCCAGGTCATTCAACAAGGTTACTGGAGGATTTCAGTGGACCTGCAGTATACCTATCAGCATGTCCTGGTCCTTCAGTCATACCAACCGTTTTGAGCCGGGGGGCAAGCATTGCCAAAACTAGTTGGCGCCTATGCGGAATATGCTCTACCTAGGGGCCTGGTTTAGTACTCAGGCAGCCTCAGTTTCTTTGCCACCTCAAGCGTTGGCTGCACCAGTGATGTCAGCATCCCAGTGCATGAGTCCTCTCGGGACAATGGCTTTTGTATTCCGAGGATCCTCTGGGTTCACTCAGTTTTCCAACAAGACGTCCTGACGCATTGGAAGCATTTTGTCTAGCCAGAGGCACCAGAGTTCTGGTGATTAAAAAAAAATAAAAAATAAAATAAACTGCTAAATGGCTTAGTCTATTAGGGCTGTAGCCATGGATCATTATTGCTACAGATACCAGCACAGCAGAGCATCTCAGGATTCAGGGCAGGTGGGAATTTCCCACTCAGGGCCTAGTTTCCATATTCTGAAAACTCCTACCAGCATTGACATTGAACACTTTACTGCCACACACATAGGGTCTGTCAGTCCTACTCTGTCTGGACCACATGGCAGCAGTCCCATATACAGCGACAAGGCGACATGCACAGCCAGTCCCTCCTGGGAGAGATGAAACCAATCCTGGCTTTGGCCCAGCAATATCTCCCAGATTTGAGGGCCATATATCCAGCCTATCAGAATTTGGAAGCGGATTGTCTATCCGGGCAATTCAAGGATCCCAACGAATGGTCCCTTCACCCTGAAGTGTTCCAAGGGATCATCCACGAGTGGAGGTTCGCTCAACTGGATCTATTTTGCCTCATCGGCCTGCTACAAGGGGAACCGGTTCCTCTCACGCTACCCTCATCCATTAGTGGAGGGGACAGATGCCTTTACCAAGCCTTGGGTTGGGCAACTGACCTATACCTTCCCGCCAGGAATTTTAGGATTAAAGAAATTGTTGAGCCTGACAGTCATCACAGGTTTTCCTTACTGGCCTCACAGATCTTGGGTCTCTCTGGCAATGGGTATCACCGTGTGCACACCGATAATTCTGCCTGTGACTCCTCATCTCCTCTTATCTGAGGGACCATCACGTCTAAATTTAGCAGCCTGGAAATTGTAAGGCAGAGGTTACAAAAGTTTTTTCCAGATGTTTTCCAGAGGGGATTAGAACTCTGCAGAGTTCTTCTTTGAAGGGATCAATCGATGCTATCCACTCCAGAGTATGGATTAGGCCCACAAGCTTTGCAGCTGGGCATCAGTTTGACTCTTGTGACCCAAATTTATCTCAAATCCTGTCTTTTCTACAATCTAAATTGGATTTGGAGCTCAGTTTGCGTAAGGTGAAGATTTCTGCCATCTTGTTTTTTTCCCAAAAAAAAATGGGCAGCAAACCTGCTGATGGATCACTTCATGGGAGGTACTCAATTTTCTAGCAAACCCTCATTGTACTCTTGACAGAAGATATGGGAGATCTCCTTTAAAATCGGCTTTTTATTAGCCTTGATTTCGGGGGAGAGTGCGTCGACTCAAAAGTTTGGGGCGACAGAGCCTCATTCCATGTTCTTCCGAGACAGGGTTGGGCTGAAGTCTTTTTGTTCCAAAGCGTGAGATCCATGTTTTGTCTTTTCAGTGAATGGATGCTTCTAGCCTTCCCAGTGCAATCAGATGCCGATCTGCTCAAGTTAGGCTTTGAGGACTTTGGAATGTCCATCTCAGGCTACTTCTACATTCAGAATGATTAAGATTTAAAGAGCAGTGGCTTCGGCCCGAACCTTCTCGGCCTGAATCGTGAAAATACTCACTGGGCATGTGGAGGCGGTAAGGATCCTCCAGATCCTCATCGCTCAACCAGGGTGATGTCATCTTCTTTGATAGCACAGGCAGGGTTGTCTCTGTAGACAGTCTGCAAAGAGGCTAGCTGGTCATCACATTATATGTTCTTAATACACCACAGAGTGGATCTAGCAGCTCTTACTACGGTAGAGTTTGGGAGGAAGTTTATCCAAGCTTCTTTGTCTTTTTTAAGTTACAGCATTAAACCCTCCCTCTAGAAAGCTCTTCATGTATGCTGCCATGTCTGGCGTCAGGAAAATGGAAAATTGTATCAAATACTTACCGTAATTTTCCTTTCCTGATGCCAAGACATGACATGGCAGCATACGAACCCTCCCTCTTGATATTTATACTTTATACGGAGAATGGGGGAGGTAGCTCTCAGTCAGAGTTTTATAGAGAGTTGTCACGTGTCCTGTGGGCGGATATAGAGGCGGGGCTATATCATAGGTATGCTGCCATGTCTTGGCATCAGGAAAGGAAAATTACGGTAAGTATTTGATACAATTTTCCATTTTTTTAGCTAATAGATTTACCTATTAGCCTAGTTAAAATAAAATAAAAATAAACCTTTAAAATTACATTATGTCGATTTTTAAAAAACAATTGGCATACTTTCCAATTCCTTGGTGTTTAGTGCGTTTAACAATATGAAAATTAAAGCAAGAAAAAAAAAGAAAAAAGGATATGAATTAAATTTACTATCTAAGTAAATGTATTAGTAATGCAATATTGTAATGTTGTAGATCTTTGTGAAAAATAGCAACAGTAAATAAATACATGAATCGTGCCTCAATAGGTATACTGAAACCTCCCAGTTATTATTTCTCTTCTATTGCATATTGCACAGTAGTAGACATATGTTAGAGGTGTGATCAATTTAAAAGCCATTTTAAACTATATATAAAAAACATATGCAATCGGATTCCAGGAAACAAGCAGAAGATTGGAAAAATGTCAAGACTTTGAAGTTGCATATAAAATAACTTTATTTAAAAATGCACTCAATTTCTTACCAATAATGTCCAATGGTGCGACTCATGGACAGCCCCAATCAATACGTCAAAATTAGAAACGATCATCTGCAAAGTTAATACATATACAAAATATGTTAGAGGAGTTTTAAAGTGAAGTTTTTTTTATCCTAATGCATTCTATGCATTAGGATCCAAATCCTACTGGGTGTACCAGCCTCCCCAGCCCCCCCCCCCCCAATACTTACCTGAAACCGATCTCTGTACAGTGATGTCCACAAGTCCCTCGGCTGAGACACAGCCGCGGTGCCATTGGCCAATCTGGAGAGAGAGAGGGTGGGGCCGATTGGCCGAATGACAGCTCCGTGTCTAAATGGACAGACTGAGCTGCAAGTCGGCTCGAGTGCCCCCATAACAAGTTGATTGCTGTGGGGGCACTTGAAAAGAGGGAGGGGCCAAGAGCTTCAAAAAGGGAACCGAGAAGAAGAGGATACAGGCTGCTCTGTGCAAAACCAACTACACAGAGGAGGTAAGTATAACATGTTTGTTATTTAAAAAAAAAAAACTTTACAATCACATACAGTATTTTTAAAATTTAATGTAGAAAATGTTAAATTACCTGTCTTAATGCTGGTGGTTTTCCTTGCCAAATGCTGCTTATTGCATATGTGTCAATTTGACATGCTTTTTTTGTTGACCTTTTATTAAAGGTTTCCACCAATATCCATATGTAGTCATTAATGATCTGCAAAAACAATTTTATCATAGTAGAACCAGAATCAAACAATGGCCAAAAAGAATGCGATAAAAACATGCTATTGAAAGTTAATTATGAATTAACCAAAAATTCAGAAATAACTCACTTGGCTTTCCAGCTCATTTCCTGGTTTAAGACACAGGATATCCATGTCGAAAATTGAATATGGACCAATTTTCGACATCAGTATTTGTCCTGTTATATTTTGCCAAATCTCCAGTGTAACTATAAAGGAAAAGTAATATTTTGTAGTTTTTTTTATTAAACAACATGTCAAAGCTATATTATTGTAATTTTTGGTTAAGTAAACCTTGATCATGTGGACTGTGCTCTTTTTCTTGCGCTTTAAAATCCTCCTTCAGAATTACTTTATCTGTTAAACCTTCTTTAATCGTAGAATCACTGAGGCTTTGCGATTTTTCGGAAGAACCAGATTCTGATTCTCCAGGGGATTGTGCAGATGTTTTTAAATCTTTTCTAGTTTTGGGGTTTTCTTGAGTCATATAAGGGACCCGTCCTGTAGGTTTTCTCAATGACTTTAAATTGTCAATATTTACCATTTCGCTTTTTTTTTATCATCTGCGATTAGGGCAACTTTGCCTTCCAAACCAACAATGGTGAAGGGTCCCAGAAATTTGGAATCTATCTTCCCCCCTTTTCTTTGGAGGGATTTGATGTTTTTTTTTAAAACTGTGTCTCCTACATGGTAAATTTTGCTTTCAAAATCTTCATTTTTTTTTTTTGTTTGATTCCATTATGTTCTTTTGAACAATTTCAGATATTTTTTCTCTTAAGCTCAATCCCTTTGAAATTTCTTCGGGCAAAAATCTACCTGAATTCGGAATAGAGCCTGGTAAAATACGGCAGCATAGAGTATTTCGATTACGCATCGCAATATTAAGTGTCTGAATCTGGCCCATAGCGTCTACAAACTAGGGAACATTTTCTAGAGTTTACACAGCTTTTATTTTATGACTGCCTATCTCATTTCTTGAGGTGCTAAAATGGCAGGACAGTACAAACCCCCAAATGACCCCATTTTGGAAAGTAGACACCCCAAGGAAACTGCTGAAAGGCATGTTGAGTGCATTGAATATTTTTTCCATTGAATATTTTTTGGTTTTGTCACAAGTGATTGAATAATGAAAAAAAAATGCCATGGTTAAATGTGGAATTCCACCCCAAAATACATTCTGCTGCTTCTTCTGAGTACGGGGATACAACATGTTTGGGACTTTTTGGGAGCCTAGCCACGTACTGTGCCCCGAAAACCAAGCACCACTTTCAGCATCTCTAATTGCGCACATTTTTGATTGCACTCCCACTGCCTATCACAGTTTTAAAGGCCATAAAATGCCAAAATAGCACAAAACCCCCCAAATGACCCCATTTTGGAAAGTAGGCACCCCAAGCTATTTGCTGAGGGGCATGTCGAGTCCATGGAATATTTTATATTTTGACACAATTTGCGGGAATATGACAAACTGTTTTTTTTTTTGGCACAAAGTTGTCACTAAATGATATATTTCTCACAAATGCCATAGTTATATGTGGAGTTGCACCCCAAAATACATTCTGCTGCTTCTCCTGGCTACGGGGATACCAAATGTGTGGTACTTTTTGGGAGCCTAGCTGCGTACGGGACCACGAAAACCAATCACCGCCTTTCTAAGGGTATAATTTTTTTATTTCAATCCCCCCAAATGACCCCATTTTGGAAAGAAGACACCCCAAGCTATTTGCTGAGAGGCATGTTGAGTCCATGGAATATTTCATTTTTTTGCCCCTAGAACCTAGAATATTACATATTTTCAGTTGTTTCACAATTTTTAGTTATGTATATAATTCCACATGTGTTATTTCATAGTTTTGATGCATTCAGTGTGAACCTACAATGTTCATGGTCATGAAAATAAAGAAAACTCTTTGAATGAGAAGGTGTGTCCAAACTTTTGGTCAGTACTGTGTGTATATATATAGATATTGTATATGTATTCTTCGCCTAAAAATAGAAAGTTGTGAACATTTAAAACATACTGAATGTTTGTCTAAGTTAAATATACTGGAGAGACATAAAAAGTTGTTTTGTTGCCATTTCAAAAATCAAATAATTGATTTATATTTTTCTTGATGGCTATAGCCTGTAATAGCCTGTATTAATTCTTAACTATCTATTGTTTATCGGACACTTCTAGGTAACACATGAAATGGTGGAAGGAGCTGTGGGCAAAGAAGAAATTTCAAAGGGATTGAGCTTAAGAGAAAAAATAGCTGAAATTGTTCAAAAGAACATAATGGAATCAAAGAAAAAAAAAAATGAAGATTTTGAAAGCAAAATTTACCATGTAGGAGACACAGTTTTAAAAAAAACATCAAATCCCTCCAAAGAAAAGGGGGGAAGATAGATTCCAAATTTCTGGGACCCTTCACCATTGTTGGTTTGGAAGGCAAAGTTGCCCTAATCACAGATGATAAAAAAAAAAGCGAAATGGTAAATATTGACAATTTAAAGTCATTGAGAAAACCTACAGGAATAGAAAAGATTTAAAAACATCTGCACAATCCCCTGGAGAATCAGAATCTGGTTCTTCCGAAAAATCGCAAAGCCTCAGTGATTCTACGATTAAAGAAGGTTTAACAGATAAAGTAATTCTGAAGGAGGATTTTAAAGCGCAAGAAAAAGAGCACAGTCCACATTGCTCAAGGTTTACTTAACCAAAAATTACAATAATATAGCTTTGACATGTTGTTTAATAAAAAAACTAAAAAATATTACTTTTCCTTTATAGTTACACTGGAGATTTGGCAAAATATAACGGGACAAATACTGATGTCGAAAATTGGTCCATATTCAATTTTCGACATGGATATCCTGTGTCTTAAACCAGGAAATGAGCTGGAAAGCCAAGTGAGTTATTTCTGAATTTTTGGTTAATTCATAATTAACTTTCAATAGCATGTTTTTATCGCATTCTTTTTGGCCATTGTTTGATTCTGGTTCTACTATGATAAAATTGTTTTTGCAGATCATTTTTATTGGTGGAAACCTTCATAAAAGGTCAACAAAAAAAGCATGTCAAATTGACACATGTGCAATAAGCAGCATTTGGCAAGGAAAACCACCAGCATTAAGACAGGTAATTTAACATTTTCTACATTAAATTTTAAAAATACTGTATGTGATTGTAAAGTTTTTTTTTTTAAATAACAAACATGTTATACTTACCTCCTCTGTGCAGTTGGTTTTGCACAGAGCAGCCTGTATCCTCTTCTTCTCGGTTCCCTTTTTGAAGCTCTTGGCCCCTCCCTCTTTTCAAGTGCCCCCACAGCAATTAACTGGTTATGGGGGCACTCGAGCCGAGTTGCAGCTCAGTCTGTCCATTTAGACACGGAGCTGTCATTCGGCCAATCGGCCCCACCCTCTCTCTCTCCAGATTGGCCAATGGCACCGCGGCTGTGTCTCAGCTGAGGGACTTGTGGACATCACTGTACAGAGATCGCTTTCAGGTAAGTATTGGGGGGGGCTGGGGAGGCTGGTACACCCAATAGGATTTGTATCCTAATGCATAGAATGCATTAGGATAAAAAAACTTCACTTTAAAACTCCTCTAACATATTGTATATGTATTAACTTTGCAGATAATCGTTTCTAATTGTGAAGTATTGATTGGGGCTGTCCATGAGTCGCACCATTGGACATTATTGGTAAGAAATTGAGTGCATTTTTAAATAAAGTTATTTTATATGCAACTTCAAAGTCTTGACATTTTTCCAATCTTCTGCTTGTTTCCTGGAATCCGATTGCATATGTTTTTTATATATAGTTTAAAATGGCTTTTAAATTGATCACACCTCTAACATATCTCTACTACTCAGTGTGAGTGTCTACTACTGTGCAAGATGCAATAGAAGAGAAATAATAACTGGGAGGTTTCAGTATACCTATTGAGGCACGATTCATGTATTTATCAGTAAATAAATACATGAATCAATTGCTATTTTTCACAAAGATCTACAACATTACAATATTGCATTACTAATACATTTACTTAGATAGTACATTTAATTCATATCCTTTTTTCTTTTTTTTTCTTGCTTTAATTTTCATATTGTTAAACGCACTAAACACCAAGGAATTGGAATTGTAATTTTAAAGGTTTCTTTTTATTTTATTTTAACTAGGCTATTTACCTATTAGCTAAAAAAGTCATATACTTGAATCCATTGGGTGAAAATACAGAAGACATCATAAAATGCCAAAATGTAACTAGGTAGGATTACTTTAAAAATATAAGATTTCTTTTTTTTTTTAGTTTGGATTACTTTAAAGCACTGTAATAAATATGTTATTATTTAATGGATGTATTATTTAATGATGGATTGCATAACATATTTAGTATTGAATATGTTATTATTTAATACATCGATTAAATAATAACATATTAAATAATAAATATGTTATTATTTAATGGATGTATCTTTGGTATGCAATCCATCATTGTTTACAACTAACTTTTTAATGTATTAAAACTATGAAAACGTTGCATATATTACATTTAGAATGAATGAGTTTTGTAGAAGATATTTTTTTTATAGTACATTGGGGTCTATACATAAGCTATGAAACCACATATTTTTTTTTGGCACTAGGTAAATGCTTTATAAATGGCACTGTTAAAGTATATGGGAATTTTTTCAAATAAATCATTTTGGAAAGAGCTAACGATTTAAATTGAGGCCTTGATTCTAATTTAATAATGGGATGCAATAATTAGGATGATTGGTCTGTAATTCACATCTTATTTTATATGAGCTAGAGATCCATTGGTATTTTTAAAACAGAACCCCACTTTTTGCTTTGTGAGAAGAGTTTGCTAAGCCTTAAAATAACAGTCCAGGTAAAACCTAACTAACCGTAACCTTCTAAGCTTAAGCCGCATTCTAAACGCTGGTCTTACCTATTCTGCAGCCGATCCAGTCCGGTCCCCAGCAGCGGAAGGTCTGTGCAGGAGAGACTGACCACGGCTGTGAAATGAATGGGAAGTGACCTTACCAATAGAGTTACAACAGCTTGTGTTGTTGGGTGCCACTCCTCCACTCACCTCCACTTTGAAGCTGCCGCTGATCGCCTGCAGAATGGGTAAGTATAAATATTTTTGCTTTACAGGGTTAGATAGATAGATAGATTTGAAAAATAACGTGGCAGAGAGCAGGTTTAGCGTTGGTTAGGCTTTGCCTGGACGTCTCTTTTAAGGTCATAAACAAGATCTCAAAAACAGTAATAATAATGTTTGATTTTTTTTAACTTATTTATTGCAACCATTATGATTTGTTTTTCTTATAGAATGTTTCTTAGGAGGAAAGGTCAAAATGTGTCGCGAATACAATGTAAGGCATTGAGTCATCCAAATCAAAAAGATGTAGGGGCAGATTCACAGAGAATTAGATTCTCGTAGAGTATCAGAAATCACTACGCCGCCGTTTTTTACCTGGAATCCAGGTAGATTTTGTCCAGTAAACGACGGCGGCGTAGTGTATTTCTCCCGTCGCAATCCATCTGCGCGAGTAGGGGGCGTGAAGCATTTAAAATAGGCGCGTTCCCGCGGTGATCGAACTGCGCATGCTCCGTTCGCAAATTTCCCGCCGTGCATTGCGCGAAAACACGTCGTCACGTCGTAGTAGCGTCGTTTACGTACATTCCTATTCCCGAACGAGTTACGCTAAAAAAAAATATATATTTTCAAATCGACGCGGGAACGACGGCCATACTTTACATGGGTTACGCACTGTTAGACCAGCAAAAAGCTCCTCTAACATTACGTAGCCAAAAAATGACGTAGGCGATTGCGAGGGACACTCGTACCTTCGTGGATCGCCGTAAAAACTAATTTGCATATCCCGACGCATGAAAACGACGCAAACTCCTCCCACACAAAAATATCGCAGTGTAGATCCGAAGGCTTACGAGGACGTAAGCCTCTCGGATCGAAGCCCGAAGCCGCCGTATCATGGTTTGAGGATTCAAACTAGTGATACGGCGCGCGAAATTTGAAAAATAACTCCTGTCTAACACCAGTTAGATAGGCGTAATTGCTCTGTGAATATGGGCCGTAGTGTCCTGTGGGGTGTTTGTTTGCAAGGTAAAAAGACAAATGTAAACTAAATTACACGTTAGAAATTCTTTAGCTTTTGTAACATTTTGTTTATTGAACACTTTGGGACAGATTCTCGTACATTGTGCGTCAGCGTACAATGCCGCAACTTAACAGAGCAAGTGCCGTATTCTCCAAGCACTTGCTCCGTAAGTTGCGGCGGCGTACTGTAAATGGCCCGGCGTAAGGCCGAGTAATTTAAAGGGGGGCGGCTTTTATTTAAATCAAGTGCGCCCCAGCGCCGATTGAACTGCGAATGCGCGGGCCGCGACTACATCCCAGTGCACATGCTCCAAATCACGTCACAAATAGTCAATGTAAACGACGTGATCGTAACTTTCAGAATCGACGTACCCAAACAACGCACAACACAACGCGGTCCCGTGTCCATACTTAACCACTTAAGACCCGGACCAATACGCTGGTAAATGACCAAAGGTGTTTTTGCGATTCGGCACTGCGTCGCTTTAACAGACAATTGCGCGGTTGTGCGACGTGGCTCCCAAACAAAATTTGCGTCCTTTTCTTCCCACAAATAGAGCTTTCTTTTGGTGGTATCAAAATCACCTCTGCGATTTTTATTTTTTGCGCTATATACAAAAATAGAGCGACATTTTTGAAAAAAAAACACTATTTTTTACTTTTTGTTAAAAAAAAATCAAATAAACTAAATTTTAGTCAAACATTTAGGCCAAAATTTATTTAGCCACATGTCTTTAGTAAAAAAAAAAAAATCGCAATAAAAAAAAATAGCTACCTAGCGGGAACAGCGGCACTAATACAGCGATCAGAAAAATGATCGCTTAGTGACGCTGGCAATAGGGAGTGAAAGGGTTAACTAGGGCGGTGATCAGGGGGTTAAAACTTTATTAGGGGGGGTGGGGGGGCTATCCTGAACCTAACACTAACTGTTTTTTACACTGCCTGTCACACTGACACTAAATGCAGTGATTAAATCACTGCATTCAGTGACACTGTGACAGGGGGGTGGGGGGGGGGGCGATCACAAGGGGTTAATATGCCTATGTGAGTGTGTGTCAGTGTTGTGTTGGTGCACACTTACTTGTGATGTCTTCTCTCATCAGCAGCGCTGGGAAACAGCGCTGCGATGAGAGAATACATCATTTCCTCCTTCCTGTGTAAACACAGGAGGAGGAAGTGACAGGCTGGGAGCGCGCTCCCATTGGCTGGGAGCGATCGCTGGGGGGGGGGGCGGATATCACGGACATCCGCCCGCAGATCCCGGATCGCTCCCAGAGGTAGGGGGACCCCCGCACGCCGCGGAGGGGGTCCCGATAGGACCCCCGAACCGCACTCAGGCGGGGACGTAAATTTACACCCTTGTGCCTGTACGTGCCATTCTGTGGCCGTATATTTGCGTGCGGGGGTCCTTAAGTGGCATACGGCATACGACGGAACTTCGTAAGGTTACCCCTCATATAGCAGGGGTAACCTTACGCTTACAGAAACGACGTAAACTACGACGGGGCAGTGTAAAAAACGTTCGGGAATCAGCGTATTAGGCTCATTTGCATAGGCAAATGAGAAATCAACGCTCAGGCCACCTAGCGGCCAGCAAAATCATTACATCTACGATCCAACGATGTAAGTGTTTTACACCTGTCGGATCTTGACTGTTATCTATGCGTAAGTGATTCTATGAATCACACGCATAGATACCCAGTAAAAATAAAGAGAGATACGATGGTGTTTCCTGCGATACACCGTCGTATCTCTTTGGAGAATCTGGCCCTATATGTATTAAAAAGATCAGCATGCACTTTCAACCACAAAATTAAACATGTTTCTAACTTTTTAAGTTTGCAGAATATGTTTTAAAAGAGGAGACGACCAATTTTCAAAATAGCACGGAAGCTATAAATTATTTTCGCAGAAAGAGTATTAAATGAGTCAGGTATTCCAGTTGAAACCAGTTGAAACCAGTTCAAATCAGTTCAAAGATAGTAATTAGGTTAAGGGAAATGGTAAAATTCCTTAAACCTATTTACTGCTTTAATTTGTTAATTGTTACTCCTGCATAAAATAATAATTTCACATTCAACAACAATTATATATTAAGCCGATGTGAACCACTAAGGCTGTGTGGGAGGGGGGAAGTTTACTATAAAAACACAACGTAACACTGCCAGAGTAAATTCTATCAGTAGTCAAAGGTGTTTTTTTTTAAACTTTATTTGATTTTCTGCCCTGATATTCGTCCTCACCCTAGAACCCTTTCTGAAACGACTCCGATCTAAACCCAACGATCAAGGGTATCGACATTAAGGACCGCACGTACAAACTTGCCGCGTTCGCTGACGATATTCTCCTATTCCTCAAAGACCCCCTCACAACAGTCCCTAATTTAATTAAAGACTTTGCGGACTTTAAGGTATTGTCAAATTTTCCAAATCAATTTCACCAAATCATCCGCCCTGAACGTTTCACTGCCCCAATCCCTGTGCAATCTATGCCAGACCAACTTCCCTTTTAAATGGAATGCAAGAGCCATCACATATCTGGGGATCCAACTTCCCGCCTCCCTCACAGACCTGTATTCCCTTAACTATGCCCCTCTACTCCAGACGATCCTACGTGATCTCAGGGGTTGGTCCCCAAAAAACCTGTCCTGGTTCGGGAGGATCGCGGTGATCAAAATGAACGTCCTCCCCCGGCTACTGTATATCATGCAAACGATCCCCATCAGACTCCCTGTGTAAGATTCCTTTGGCACGATGCCCGTCCGCGTTTGAGCTATGACAGGCTCACGGTCCCTAAGTTGAAGGGAGGCCTAGGTTTACCGGACCTCCGCAGGTACAACCTGGCCTGTGGTCTCGCGAGAATATATGACTGGGTCGCTAACGGTTTTCTCCCATTCCGATTTCCCAATTGCCCTGGGTTTCACAAGGCAACATTCCCCGAGGCTGTAAAGATCATCCCTCATACTCCCCTCCCTGCGAGCCTTCTGGGAGGCCTGTAATAAATACAAACTGTCGGACCGACACGGCCCCATGACGCCCCTCAGAATGAACCCTGACTTCCCGCCAGGCATGCACCCCGCTTTCCTGTCTGACAGCTGGCCCCACGAGTTGATACTGGCGGGCCAATTCTTTCACTCCAATCAGAACTAGCCGCTAACATTGGCAGGGACGAATTCCCATTCTGGCCCTACTTACAAATCCGACGCTTCTTAGGCAAGACGGCACCAACCTCCCACTGGTCCAGGCCCTACTCCCCTTTCGAGAACCTCTGTTCCAAGAGGGAACCACAGAGACACCCAATCTCTATTATCTATGGTCTATTGTTTTCCACACATTCCTCCAAAACCCACTGGGCTAACCAACAGTGGGAACGCGACCTTGCACTAGATCTTACTGAGGGGGATTGGGAAACAGTCTATAGGTTCGCCCACAAAGGCTCAGTCAATGTTCAAACGCAAGAGAACGCCTACAAGCTCCTCTCCAGGTGGTATAAAACCCCGCTCAAACTCCACAGAATTAATCCCGCACTCCCTGGGGTCTGTTGGCGGTGCCACTTGGAGATGGGCTCTTTCCTTCACGTCTGGTGGACCTGCTCTAAAATCCAACCCTATTGGACAGAGGTACACAGACTCATTACACCCGTGACGACTGACAACTTAGATTACACACCTGCCCAGTTTCTTCTCCACTTCTCCCCGACGCTCCCGAGAGGGTATTGCAGGTCCCTGACCATGCACATGGTGAATGCTGCTCGAATGTGCATCCCACTTAAATGGCTCTCTCCGCACCCCCCGTCCCTAACCGACTGGTTCAAACGTCTCCAAAAAACAATGGAGATGGAAGAACTAATCCACCAGGCTAATGATAATCCTACTAAGTTTACCGAAACATGGGCAACCTGGGTCCATTTTCACTACGACTGACGAATACAAGACTATTAGACCCTGACGACCCTGGCCAGATACCTTCACCTCCCACTGCCCTACCGAGCTGTGGCGGCATGTCCCCCTCCCTATTTTCTCCCCCCAGTGCTATTCCCCCCCCCCCCCGTGGCCATGACCCCTACTCCCTCCCTCTATAATACCCTGATTGCTTCTAAGGTCTGCTGTCTACTAACAGACACCACCACTTTACCACCCAGATAAATAGTACCTAAATGAGAAGTAAGTTGGTCTCCTATATCCTATACCAAGCCGTTTCCCCCGACACTGGGGAGACTAAAGCGAACGCTTCGCCCTCTAACAAAGCATCTCCCACGGTCGATTGTTCAAGGGGGGCTGTGACTGACGCTTCTCATGGCCTCCCGAACAGGGGACCCCACCCACGAAGTCTCATTCCTTTACACATGTTTCTGTTTATTTTGTTTGTTACCACTAATGGCTACAATTCTGCAGTATCTGGACTCCTTGTTTGTATTTCTATGTGCTACAAGCAAAATATGGCGGCTGCGTCCGCACATGCTCCATATGTTCACCAACGTGCATTATTGTACTCTTTATCCCTGTTGAAAAATTCAATAAACACTTTGGAAAAAAAAAATGGATAATTTTAACCAAATCATCTTACATTTACATTGATAAACAATTTGGGCCAGATTCAGAGAGCGATTACGCCTGTCTAACTGGTGTTTAGACAGGAGTAATTTCAAATTTTGCGCGCCGTATCACTAGTTTGAATCCTCAAACCATGATACGGCGACTTCGGGCTTCGATCCGAGAGGCTTACGTCTTCGTAAGCCTTCTGATTTACGTTGCAATATTTTTGCGGCCGCTGGGTGGACTCCGCGTCGTTTTCACCGTCGGGGTATGCAAATTAGTTTTTACGGCGATCCACGAAGGAACGAGTGTCCTTCGCAATCGCCTACGTCATTTTTTGGCTATGTAATGTTAGACCAGCTTTTTTCTGGTCTAACAGTGCGTAACCCATGTAAAGTATGGCCGTCGTTCCCGCGTCGAATTGAATATTTTTTTTTTTTAACGTAACTCGTTCGGGAATAGGAATGTACGTAAACGACGCTACTACGACGTAACGACGTGATTTCGCGCAATGCACGGCGGGAAATTTGCGAACGGAGCATGCGCAGTTCGATCGCCTATTTTAAATGCTTCACGCCCCCTACTCACGCGAGTTGGATTGCGACGGGAGAAATACAATACGCCGTCATCGTTTACTGAACAAAATCTACCTGGATTCCACGTAGAGCCAGGTAAAATACGGCGGCGTAGTGTATTTCTGATACGCTACGATAATCTAATTCTACCTGAATCTGGCCCTTTATGTATAAAGTAAGGCCTAGATTCACAAAGCGATTACGCCTGTGTAAATGTTGTTAGACTGGAGTAATTTCGACTTACGGGCGTTTTTACGCTAGTCGAAATCCTCAAACCATGAAAAGACACCTGCGGGCTTCATTTCGACTGTATTACGTGTTAGTACGCCTTCAGATCTACGCTGCCAGAAAATTGCGGCCACTGGGCGGACTTCCTGTTGTTTTTCACCGTCAGGGTATGCTAATGAGCTTTTGCCTGCAATCCACAAAATTTCGCACTTTCAACGCAATCTCTTACGGCACCTTTAGTCATCTTTTTTTTCCGTTTCACTATACCTGCTTTTTGCTGGTCTAATATTAGACAGCCCATGTTAAGTATGGCCGTCGTTCCCCCCGCGTCGAATTTCAACGTTTTCCGATGTCTTTTATTATTTTTAACGTAAGTCGTCCGGGAATAGGAATGTTCGTAAACGCCGCTACTCAAACAACGAATGACGTCACGACGTGATTTCGCGCAATGCACGGCGGGAAATTCCTGAACAGAGCATGCGCAGTTCGATCGTCGCGGGGACGCGCTTAATTTAAATGCTTCACGCCCCCTAATCACGTATTTCGATTGCGCGGCGGAAAAAAAATACGACACAATAGCGTACGCGCAAAAAAACTACCTGAATTCGGTGTAGAGTCTGGTGAAATACGGCAGCGTACCGTATTTCGATTACGCAGCGGAATATTACGTCTTTGTGAATCTGCCCCCAAATGTCTATCCCAAAAAAAATAAAAAATTGTTGTTGAATTCGGAAATTCTTAAAGGTCACTAAAGGAATTTTTTTTTTTTGCTGAAATGAATTTTTTTTTTGCTGAAATGACTGTTTACAGGGTATAGAGACATAAAAGTTAACTGATTCCTTTTTGAAAATGATTTAAAATAATGAATCATATAATGTGCCTGCAGTTTAGTTTCACTTTTGAACTGGCTTCATGTTTCTGTGAAGTATAAATAGACACACAGAACAAAAACAAACAAATCCTGGGCAGTGTTTTGTTTTTAAAATTAATCTAATTGGTTCTGGAAAGTTTAAGACCACCGTGAGAAATATCCTAGCACTGTTGTTATAAGGAAACAGACAAGCAGGAAGTGTGGAGAACAGAGCAGGATTACAGAAACTTTAAAGCAAAAACGAACAATAAGGACATGAAACCAGTACTGCAGTAAGGTAAAGCAAGCTATTTAGCTAAAAAAATTAAATTCATTTAGTGATCCTTTAAAGTTAAAGCAGAGTTCCACCCAAAAATGGAACTTTCGCTTGTTCCACTGCACACATTTGGCATGTAATTTTTTTTTGGGAGTGGGTGCTTCAGGAGGAGTGGGAATTCCTGTCCCACTTCCTGCTTCTGCCGAGGGGCTGGTAAGGCAGCCCCTCCCTGTAGGCGATGGCCTAGGACACTGACAGGTCCTAGGCGATAGCCTGTCCAATCAGCGGCGAGCCCGGCCGTGAAGCCGAAGGCTGTCACGGCTGGGTGGCCACAGTCGGAATGAAGACGCCGGCCGGGGAGGGGGGGGGAGAGGAGCGGAGCCCCGGTCGGCACGTTGCTGGAACGTGGAGAAGGTAAGTGAATGTTTATTAAAAGCCAGCAGCTACACCTTTTGTAGCTGCTGACTTTTAATAAACATTACATTTGGGTGGAACACCCCTTTAAGTTTTTTCCGTTAAGATGAATGTAAATGTAATACAAATTGTTTGTTTATATTTTAAACAGAAAATCTGGGCAGTTTGTGCAGAATCTGCACAATGGAAAATTCGGCTGAAAACAAACCAGATGAACAATGGGTAATATTTAGAATTAAAAGATAGCTATAAATATCTTAATGAATTACTCATTACAAAAGATTTAAATTAGGGATCGAGCAATATTTTTTTTTTAAGGCTGATACCGATATTTTTGTCAAAAAATATCGATTTGGGCCAATATTCTGCACATTAAAAAAAAATCGGACTGCCCTTTAAATTTTTTATTTTTATCACTTTTATTGCTGTCACAAGGGATGTAAATATACATCAGTAATAGGCAGTGACAGTGACTCTTATGGAGGGATCTGAGTTCTAAAAGACCCCCTTATCCCTCCTCTGCACTTAACAGCAATCAAAACACCAAGTTTGGCTGTTTTGAATGCTGTATTTTTTTATAATCTGCCACTTTTACAAATATCGGTATATCAGCCATATTTTATATTTCAAAAATATGAATATCGGCCGCAGATATATCGGCTTTGCCGATAATTAGTCGATCCCTAGTTGAAATGCCTACTAGCATTTGGCGAGTGGATTTAAGCTGGGGGCGAGTGATGACAGGGCTGCATGACCAATCTACCTCCAATCTGTACCTACACTTAGAGTCCCGATGAGATTGGCAGCGGAAGAGGAAAGGTGCATGCTCGGGAAAAGTAGTCTGGTGCTCTCCTTACAATTCTCATTAAGACAAGGGACCTAACAGTATTACCTCTCTGAGCCTGCCCCCTTCCCCGACCAATGTAGCATGGAGAGCAGAGAGCAGGGAACAGGAAGTAATGAGTGAGTTGGGGGATTGCGAAAAATACCGCTCCGGTGCAGCGCTCACTGAAAGTTGCCCTGACATGAGAGCAGCAGCCTTCCAGTTTGTGCAGTTTTCTTCTCCTTGTGCTCTGTGTAAGTGTCCAACAGTTCAGCCTGAGCACTGTGAACAGACTGGTCTCAATGTGTGCTGTGCTATGGTGTCATGGCTGTGCAGTTGTGTGGATCTCAGCGCTGGATTGTACTCCCTTACGCTGTGCTGCAGCTCCTCTCCTCTCTGCCAGCCTGAATAAAAGGGGGAAGTGGGAACATGCAATCGTGGAGACGCACACACAGGCTCCTGATGATGAGATGAATAGGAGAGAGAGAGAGGATGGATGGGAGTTGCAGAGGAGACAGCAAGAGAATGATTCCGCATAAAACATTTAACATTGTCATTCCATGAGATAATCTACGAGGGCGTGTTTACGGGCGCAATTAGGCCCAGGGCAGTGTATGAATTAGGTGGGGCAACTGGTGACGAGTAACTGCTGAGGCCTGGCTAGTAGCTCATGACTTGAAATTTTAAGCCCTGCTGTTCGTACCATATCTACTAAACTGCACTATAAAAAGTAGAGTGGCAGAAGTGGTTAGTTAACATGTCATGCCCAATGGTTCTTTTCTATAATAAAGGTCAACTTAATGCTCTACATTATTGTATCAGCAAAAAAAAAGTTTGCATATTTTTAAATTTTGTGGCAGCTCTATACCAGAAATTAGCTTCTAAAATAAAAATTTGAGCTGGTAGAATGATGTAGCATTAGTGACTTCTGCTATATCATTGAATCTGGAAAAAATGTAAACAGATAAATATAATAACTAGGTTTTTTAAAGATGTCTTAAAAATGAAAATTTGATAAATAATCAATGTATTGCGCTGACTATTTAACCTCAAGAACGTATTAAAGAAATATAGGGCTATATTAACATTTGATTGGTAAGCTTTACCAATGGTAGTTTAACCAAATGGATACGTTAAAAAGTCCATTAAAGGAAAAGTATACCCAATGCTCGTTTTGCACTCACGTTTTGGATCAAAGGAGCACAGCTCGTTTTGCACTTCTGTGACCCATTTTCAAGCAGAGAGTGGGCTGAAGTTCACTCTCTGCTGACATCACAGAAGTCAGTCCAGGCACCACAGCATCAAGAAAATCTGCATATGTCTCAGCCTCCCAGCGATCCTCTCAGAGAGCCTAAGCCGGCCCTTCCACGCCCCTCCACACCTCAGCGCTCATTGGAGTGAGGAGAGAGCAGAGCAGAGAGTGGTGACTGACTCGGTGAAGTAATTGCAGCATTTGATCGCTGAATTCTCAGTGTTAGAGGTGTTGGGGGACAGATGCAGCATCAGACGAATACTGCATCCCCCTAGGTAAGTATGAATTAAATTATAAATACCCCATGCTTTTCTTTTAAAGTACAACCGCAAACATGAAATATATTTTTGTTTTTCAGGTTGCATGTGACATATGTACGTATTGGTTTCATCTGGTTTGTATTGAGAGCTCACAAAGGCCAAAAAATCCAGAAAGTTCCCCATTCGTGTGCTATCGATGTCAGAAGAAAATTTAATTTGTGCGTAAATAGTTTGAATATATTATTTAATGTTAAAGTTATTTTTATTGACAGAACGTTATGACTTTTACATATTTGTTAATTTATTAATAATTAATTAAAATTTGAAATTTCCAATTGCCCAATTGATGTTGCTTCTATTGATACAGAAACATATGCTTTGTTTTGTACCTATACATTTAGAGTCGGTTCACACACAGGCGATCCGACTTTGGGGGCGGCTGTGCAAGTCGTCCGACTTCTTTATAGAAGTCAATGGAAGTCGCCCTGAGCCGCTCCCAAAGTCGTACAGGAACCTCTTTCTAAGTCGGAGCGACTTGCGTCGCTCCTATTAGAACGGTTACATTGACTTCAATGGAACGCGACTCGTCAGGCAACTGAGCCACCTGACGAGCCGCCCCAGTGTGAACCGGGTCTTAGGGAAAAAATAATATAAACACGCTGGTCTGCCTTGTTATGTTTTAGTTCCTTCTCTGTGTGCCACAAGACAGGCTAACATTCACTAGTGTGTTGGCTGCTTGTGGATAGAAATCATATAAGGCCAATAAAAACGCTTTACAAAAAGGTTATGACATCAAGAGTGTTACCATCGTACTCCCGGGCCAGAAAGAGACCTGTAAAATGACAGAGAAACACACTCATCCAGTCCATATTAACACATAGAAGTTACACATGTACCATGAACTATGGGAAATGTGGGAACCCTAATAGCATAACCTGTATGACTGGAATAGATTTGTATACAGGTGTGCAATTAAAAATTAAAGAGAAAGAATATATGACATAGAAGATATAATATTTACATCACACCTAGGCCCCTTTCACACTTGTTCAACCTGAGAGTCCCTCAAGTCACATCAAAGTTGAACCAAAGTAGTGCAGTGACTATTTTGAAGTTGTACTCATTGGAAATCATAGACAAAGACAATATTGCTCATGCACACATGTACGAAAATTACTATAATGATGATGGTTGCTGAAATGACCACCGGCTGGAAAACACAGACAATCTGAATGAATAAATGTCATCTGAGCACACCAAGGATTCCTCCGAAGGGTCCAAAGCTTTATTCACATGGTCAGTAAGGTAATGTTTCACAGCCAGAGCCCTTCATCAGGCTCCGTATGTACCGTGTGACCATATGAATAAAGCTTGGACCCTTCTGAGGAAACCTTGGTGTGCTGAGATGACATTTTTTTATTCAGATTGTAAATTATGCAGCAGGATTTGTCATGCAACTCTACAGTCCTAAGTCGCAGTACACGTCGCTCATGTCTGAAAGGGTCCTTAACGTCACACAGTAATTAAGTTTCAGCAGGGTTAGAAAGATATGTTGTAAAAAATAGTTTATTTGAGAAAGACGTTTTAATCAAATAAACCGTTGACAGTGTCCAGGGAGCGTGAAAACTGCTTTTATCACTCCGGGACCCAACATGTATGTGTGATGTTACCTGGCTGACTTGGAGCCATGGCAGCTGCATTGCGGCTTATCTGCATGCCACACTACACGCTCTTCACTTACATACATGTACGAGAGCGATTACAGCATCACAGTGGGCCAGATTCTCGTAGATGACGAGCATCTACGAGCGGGGCATAGCGTATCCTATTTACGCTACACCGCCGCAACTCTGGACACAAGTGCCGTTTTCTCAAAGCACTTGCGTCCAGAGTTGCGGAGGCGTAGCGTAAATGGCCCGGCGTAAGCCTGGGTAATTCAAATGTGGATTAGGTGGGCGTGTTTTATGTTAAACAATCGCTTGCGCCGTCCGGGGACATATCCCAGGGTGCATGCTCTAAATTACGCCGCAAATTCATTTGTTTCAACGTGAATGTAACTTACGCAAACCCCTATTCGCAAACGACTTAAGCAAACAACATAAACGACTAAAAAATATGACGCTGTGCCGACGTCCACACTTAACATTGCGTACGCCGCACCTACGCAAAGTTACCCCTCAAAAAGCAGGGGATACTTTACGCTTACGTAAACGACATAAAATACGACGAGCGGGCGCAATTACGTTCGGGAATGGGCGTATCTACCTAATTTGCATATTCGCCACGTAAATAGAAGCGCAACCTAGCGGCCAGCGTAAATATGCGTAAATATGCAACTAAGATACGACGCCGTAAGTATCCTAGCAGAAATCCGCCGTATCTAGAGATGGAAATGGCTAGAGGTCGGTGTCGTAAGTGAAAAGTTGTCCTCCTGGTCTTCTCTCCCTTGGACCTCCTCCCCTCTTAGGCATTGTGGAACTGCAGCTTGCTTGTTTAGTAGGATATTGCTTTGTAGGGCTCTCTCTCTGTTCCAATTGGAGGTGGTTACCCCCTTATTTAGATTGTCGAGTGCCCCTCTCTTATATTTATACCCTCTTTTATCTGGTGCTTGAGGCTATATTCTTTATTTTATAAGTTTACCTTGACGATATGAGGCCAAAAACACTTAAAATTGGATCCTGGAATGTTCGGGGGATGAGTTGATCCGGTTAAAAGAGCTACAATCTTTTCTACGCTTGAGCGGTATGGAGTGGAGCTAATTTGCCTGCAAGAGACGCACCTAACAAGGGAAACAAAGTTAAAGCTAAAAAATAGAAAATATTTACACCAGTACCATTCGGTCCACTCCTCCTATTCCAGGGGGGTGAGCATACTGGTGAAAAAAGGAATATCTTTTGCATGCATGGAGCTCAAAAAACTGGGCCGCTACATATTCTTGCACTGTCTAATAGAGTATTGGCCAATATTTACATCCCACCACCTTTCAAAATGGAGATCTTGTACAAACTAATGTAATTTGTAATACATAAGGAAAATATTCCTGTAATAGCAGTAGGGGACTTCAACGTGACACTGAACAGAACAAAGGATAGATTCCCACCAGGGTTGCGGGGAGATAGCAGGACACTTAAACCAATTTCTGGAAGAAGCTGGATGGTGTGACATGTGGAGAACAAGATATCCAGAGGTGCACCAGTACTCTTGTTTCTCAAGTTCACACTCCACCTTGTCCAGAATAGATATGGCCCTGGGGAACGGGGCAAGTGTACAGTTAGTGGGTGAAATTGCCTATTACCCAAGAGGTGTCTCGGACCACTCTCCATTGGTACTGACAATTGGAAAATAAGCCCATTCTGGTTGGAACTTATGGGAAACCTAAGGAGGTGGTTATAAAATTAAGGGAGTTCTTGGACTTTAATTCAGGGACAGCGCAAGCTGGAGTGGTCTGGGACACCTTGAAGGCCTTCCTTAGGGGGTTATTGATCCAACAGGTGGCCAAGATCAAGAAAAACTCTAGTGATTGGGAGGAGAAAATTAGGAAAGAAGTTTTGGAGGCAGAAAATTTTTTTGATTAAACAAAAAAGATGGCTCGAGAAACAACAAGAGTTTAAGATGGCAATTAATAGAAAAGTGGAGAACAAACGCCTATTCCAGAGCAAAAGTTCATTTGCGGAAGGTGAGAGTGCGTACTGGCACTTTTGGCTAGAACGAACTCAACCCCCTCTAATATACTTGCAATAAGGACAGCGGGTGGGGGAGATATCCTCGCAAACACCTGTAATCCTGGACACATTTGAGGCAGGAGTTATATAAATCAAAAAGAAGGGATTAAATGCCACAAATGAAAATAGAAACACCAGTTCTGTCAGATGAGGATAGAAGGACCATGGAAGCTCCCATAACCTTAGACCTACAACAAGCACTGGGAGGGATGTCCAATCAGAAATCCCCAGGACCAGACGGTCTACCAGCAGAAATTTACAAACAGTATAGCGAGTTGCTGCTCCCGGAATTGCTTAAAGCAGGGGTCTCCAAACTTTTCAACAGGAGGGCCACATTGTAAATTTTACAAGTATTCGGGGGCCGGGGAAAAAAAAATCAGTTATGTATTAAATGTATATATTTTACATGGATCGTTTTTGGAATCAGCATGATATGACTGAGAACAAGAGAAAAAACTTTAGCAAAACAACGCAAACACATTCAAAATAAACTTGGGCCTTTTAATATGAGTCGAAGAAAAATAAAATCAGTCTGCAACTTTCAACACAGATCTGGCAATTTTGTGTAAACAGCAAAACATAATGCAAAGAATTTTGTGCTTCAGGTTCACAAAACAAAACATGTGAACGATGGAGCTGATTTTTTAATTTCAAAATGTCACTGTACTGAGGTTTCAAGCTTGAGGATCCAATTATTAGAATGGACTTCAAATGATCATCTGATAAATTTGCTCGATATTTGGACTTGACATACTTCATTTTTGAAAATGTTTGTTCACACAGGTATGTTGTACCAAAGACTGAAACAAGTCTACGAGCAAATTGCTTCAAATTTGGAAACTGCTCAGGCTGCAAACATTTATAAAATTGGATCAAATTTCCTTCTTTATATTTGTCTTTCAGCATGTCATTTGATTGTAGGTCAATAATTTCCAATTGAAACTGACTTGGGAGTGTTTCAACATTGCAGTCAAATGGATTTTGAAACAGTTTTATATCACCTGCTGTTTTTGCAAGCCCTGTTTTGCTCTCTTTATGAAATTTTTCACAACATGGGAAATGAACCAAATTATGGTCTTTCAGCTGTCCTTTAAAAAGCATGAGTTTTGCCCTGAATGACTTGACATGCACAAATAGGTCACAAATCAAATTGGTTTCACCTTGCAATTTCAGATTCAGCTGATTCATATGGTCTGTCAAATCTGCAAAAAATGCCAATTTCCAAAGCCAGTCAGTGTCTGACAAAAATGGGTCGGGTCGATTTTTTTCTGTTAGAAATGAATTAATTTCTTCTCTGAGGTGAAAGAAGCGTGATAGAACTGTTCCACAACTAAGCTAAGTAGGTCAGTCAAGTCAACGTACTTTGAGTCAATTTCTTTTAGAAAATCACGAAACTGGCGATGATTAAGCCCATGAGATCGAATAAAATTTACTACTGAAACAACAGGTTTCAGAACACAAGACATATCCAGATATTTTCCACACAATGCTTGCTGATGGATAATGCAATGCAGGAACATGGGCTTTGAGAATCCACCAACCTCGCAAGTTTTTGTCATTTGTCCAACTAAACCTTTCTTCGGCCCAGACATGTTTTTTCCTCCATCAATTGTCACGCATTGCAGTTTATTCCACTCCAGGTTATATTCTGTCACAGTTTTTTGCAGTTCTTTGAAGATGTCTTCTCCAGTTACTGTGCTGTGCATGCTATGCACTGATGCTAACTCTTGTGTGACATCAAATTCGCTGTCGACACCACGAATGAACAGTAAAAGTTGTGATGTATCACACACATCAGTTGACTCATCAAGTGCGAGAGAATACACAAGAACATTTTTTGCTTTTTCTGCAATTTGTTTAACTATATTGCTTCCTATATCGTCAATTCTACGAGCAACAGTATTTGGTGCAAGACTTATAGTTTTGAACAAATTTGCTTTCTCTGGGCATAACTCTTCCACTGCTTCCATCATACACTCCTTGATAAGCTCTCCGTCAGTGAATGGTTTTCCTCTTTTAGCCAAGGCATAAGCAACTTTATAACTGGCCCGAGTTAAAGCTTCATTTTCACTTTTCATAGCCTGTGTCCTCATCAGAGCCTTCCACACGTCTGTGTCGCTGATGGGGCCGCTGCTGATGGGGACATTGCTGTGCTGATGGGGACACCATTGATGGGGACAGCAATGTCCCCATCAGAACAGCAATGTCCCCATCAGAACAGCAATGTCCCCATCAGAAAAGCAATGTCCCCATCAGAAAAGCAATGTCCCCATCAGAAAAGCAATGTCCCCATCAGAAAAACAATATTCCCATCAGCACAACAATGTCCCCATTAGAAAAACAATATTTCCATGAGCACAGCAATGTCCCCATCAGAAAAACAATATTCCCATCAGTACAGCAATGTCCCCATCAGTGGAGTCCCCATCAGCAGCGTCCCCATCATCGCTAATGAGGACAACACTGATGGGGCCGCTGCTGTGCTGATGGGGACACAGCAATGTCAGCATCACCACAGCAATGTCCCCATCAGCGGAGTCCCCATCAGCAGTGTGCCCATTAGCAGCTGATGGGGACACCACTGATGGGGCCGCTGCTTGATGGGGACACTGCTGTTGGGGACGCCGCTGATGGGGACACCGGTGTCTCCATCAGAACAGCAATTTCCCCATCAGCGCTGATGGGGACATTGCTGTACTGATGGGGACACCATTGATGGGGACACCCTTGTCCCCATCAGCAGTGTGCCAATCAGCGGTGTCCCCAGCAATGTCCCCATCAGCACAGCAATGTTCACATCAGCAGTGTCCCCATTAGCAGCGTCCCTATCATCGCCGATGGGGACGCCGCTGATGGGGACATTGCTGTGCTGATGTGGAAACCGATGATGGGGTCACCGCTGATGGGGACACCATTGATGGGGATACCCGTGTCCCCATCAGTGGTGTCCCCAGCAATGTCCCCATCAGCACAGCAGTGTCCCCATCAGCAGTGTCCAACGCAACGTCCCCATCAGCACAGCAATGTCCCTGTCAGCAGTGTCCCCATCACCGGTGATGGGGACACCTCTGATGGGGACATTGCTGTGCTGATGGGGACACCATTGATGTGGACACCCATGTCCCCATCAGCAGCGTGCCAATCAGCGGTGTCCCCAGCAATGTCTCCATCGCTGATTCATTTCTGTGCTGATGAATCGAAATTTCAAACAGCGGGCGGGAAGAGGGGAGGTGCCGCGCCTGTGACATCACTGGCTGTCACTGGTTGCCGGGACATCGGCGGTCCAAGCAGCCAATCAAATAGCACGACGTGACAGCGTGGGCGGTTGTGCGGCTTTGGTTGCAGGACCTGACAGCTGCGGGCGGGCGCCAGGCGGGCCGAATAGAACGCACACGCGGGCCGGCTGTGGCCCGCGGGCCGGGGTTTGGAGACCCCTGGCTTAAAGCATTAAATTGGGCACTAGAAGGAGGGGGGCTACCTGCTTCAATGTCAGAATTGCAAAAGGAAAAGAAAGATCTATTGGATACAGCTGCTGTGTTCTGATGTAAAATTACTGGCAAGGGTGCTAGCAGCCAGGATAAATAAATGTATCCAGAAACTTATACACTCCGACCAGTCCGGTTTCATACCGAATAGATCAACTAGCATTAATATTAGAGGATTGTACCTGAACCAACAAATGCCAACAACGAACGGGGGGGACAAATCCATCCTGTCCTTGGACGCCACCAGAGGTGTCTTATTACTTTCTGCGGGATGGTAGATGGATGGCAGAATGCAGGCTCGTCTGGAAAACTTCACGCACTACTCGCCAGAAGTGTCTCAGGTCAGGGCAGGACCAGAAAATGTGTACCAGTGACTGGTAATCTCTCCCCAGCCTGTCCCCACACACTCTCTCACCTGCTGACCTGTAGATGGGGGAATCACTTCTGCAGTATTATTGTGTTTTGCCAGTGAGTACAGCAACACTGATCATTGTACTCACTGGCAGAACACAATAACTGCTCGAGGCAAGGATTCTGACGTTCCGAGGGAAATTGTATGTTGCCTGGAAAACTTGCAAACGAAAGAGAACCTCCTCCGCAAGGCCCCGGCGAAGCCCCAGATAAAACATCCTCCGTACGTACGTACGTTGAAAGTTTCCATTTGCACTGAAAAGCCAATGGATGCACAGGCAAAGCGGTTCCGCAGACACCGCTCTCCATCCGTCTTAAGACCAGCTACGAAATGATCGCTGAGACTCCAACCGTCCAGCCCACAGGCAGCTCCGCGGCCCCGTAGGGCGTGCCGCGAGCGTTAAGAAACAGAGGACTCCACAACCCAGATCAGCCAGAAAAGTTCACCTTTTTTTGCTTATTGATTCCTCCTGTCTCGCCTCACCCTCCCCGTTGCCGCCATGTTTCCTTCTTTTTTTTCGGGCTGGTTCCGGGCACGCACGGCCATCTGATCCACTCCCTCGGCTCGCTTTCCCGAATCTCCCCTTTGGTACTGTTTATTTCACTCAACGCTCCCCGGCACTCGCAGCCTGTGAGTGAGCTGGAGTAGAACCATATTCCAAAGGCCTGTCCAGTTCACATTAGGCATGTGATACTCATGTTCCTTGGCTACATGTCTTCTAAGGGGCAGATATAAGTTATCTATCCGCATTGAATGCATGTGTTTTTCGACTCTCTTCTGGAGGGGCTGTTTAGTCTTCCCCACATAGAAGGAATCACACTGGCACTGCATGACGTATATCACCCCCCCCCCCCCGGGTCTTACAATTCGCATAGTGTTTTAATGCAAAAGTTTCTCCATTAGGCAAAGCCAAAGTGGTCCTTGTTCTTATGACCTCATGAGCATTGCCCACATGGGAAGGTCCCATAGATTTTTCATGGGTCCTTCTTGGTGTTTCCTTTATATTCACTTTGGACCAACATGGTCCCAAGTGAGTCTGCTCGTCTAAAGGTTAGTTGCTCGTCATTGGAAAAGCCCAAAATAATTCTCGAGTCAGATTTCGTTCGGTGGGGTTTGGTTTTTTGAAAATCAAACTGCTCCTGTTTACATTTTTCACTCTATTGAACGCTTTTCTTTTGGTTAGCTTGCAGTGGTTGTGAAAGTCATCGTCCTAATCATCCTCCTAATCCTGAGGAATTGACTATAAGTTTTTGAGTGGTTCTGGATGTCTGATAGCGTGAAGTATCGTATTACTCGCTGTCTCTTTTCGAAAAAGTAGATTTCTGCCCTCCGGGTCTTTTCTAATACTAATGTCCAAGAAGCTGATTTCTGACTGATTATGTGACATTGTGAAGAAGAGATCTACCCGCTAGCAAACACCCTTACTTTACAGACTACGAACCCCCCCTGACTGATTTGGCTTGCTAACCTCTGCCTCATCCGAAACCCGCCTCTGCTCTCGGGACTCACACTTGCAGCAGCCAAACGCAAACGACTGCAACGCCAACATATCTCGGACCTCACCTCACTTGGAGAGGATACACAAACGTTCACTGGCACTACTACACTTGCAACAGCTCCAACTAGCTAGATCTAAGCTATTAGAGCTCTTGGGGAAACAAATTAAACGCAAGTACATCCTTTCCAAACGGATCTTCTACAAATTTAGTAATAAGCGGGGCGATTGTTAGCTAGAGCGTTACAATCTAAAAGGGCTTCCAATACGGTCCACTCTTTGACGAACTCAAAGAACAAACAACAACACCACCCCTCCGTGCCTACCTATGTATGAGAATATGAGCAAAAATATAAAAAGACCGCTGCGCGTGAATGAACTCGGGTTCATTCACGCGCAGCGGTCTTTTTATCGGTGACAGACCCCCCCCCCCCCCCCAGTGTGCACATGATCCCGAGTAACCTGCAGGGCAGAGACAGGCAATTTAACTGAACACTCAGTGTTGAGACTGAATGCAATGACAGCAAACCTGGGGCAGAAACGCATGACGGAAACGCTGTAGTCAAAAGGCTATTGCAAAAATGCAGTGACATAATGTAATGACAGAATGCCGGGATAGAACCCCTGGAACATGAACGCCACTGAAAACACTATGCTAAAGCAAGGAAAATACTGCCATGGGGAAAAAGCCTCTGCCCCCCCACGCTGCCAGCATAACCCCTGGACATCCTCCCCCGTCATACAGCCTGCGTGCGACCCTCCTGTAGCAGAAAGGTGAACCAGGATAAGTGGACCAAAAGAAAGAAAGTAAGCCAGGCGAGCCCCATTGAACTGGCACCGAGCAACAAGGCTCCCTCCATGTAGAATATTGTCTCAGGCAATGAAGCTGGCGGCCGGCTACCTTCATGCTTCACAACACAGCGGGCGGATGTTCCCCCTCCCCCCGGCGTGAACACCGGGAGAAGCGGACGCGTGGCAGCTCACATAAATTTGGACTTCAAAGGAATTCCGCGCAAACCTAATAGTTTTAAAAGAACAAGTGAGAAAGCGGCCGTAGGCCAGCCTGAGTTTGTAGGAGGAGTCGGAGGGCTATATATCTGGCGTCGGTGGGGTTTCTGGGTAACATACTGCCCCATCATACCCTCTGCATTCCTCCTCTCCTGTACATACTGCCCCCATCATCATTACCCTCTGCACTCCTCCGCATGGTGCTGTGTAATGTAAAGGGGACCAGAGCTGTGAGGTGCTGTGTAATGTAAAGGGGCCCAGAGGTGCAGTTGTGGAGAGGGGGTACACAGTAGGGACAAAGAGATATTGAAAGATGCAGGGGGCGCAGTGGGGTGTTTTTACATTTTAACTTTTTTATGCGACTGTATCGCCGCTGCCAAAGCGCCCCCCCCCCTGAAAAAAATTCCCCCTCAGGCCTGGGTAGTTAGGGTGTCGTATTCCTCGGTGAAGACTCTGGCTACAAATCAGAATGGTAACTGATATAGCTTTGACAATCCTTACAATATTTTCATGCAACTATGGGGCTGATTTAATCTTTGATAAATAGCCAATCACATTCAAGGAGAGTAATAATAAAAAAATATATATTTCTTGCACCTGAGCAGTGTACCACTGCGGGGGTTTGATCTAAGGTAAGTATTTAATAATGAGCTAGTATGCTATGCATTATACCTTTTGTCTTGCAGGTTTTGTTTTTTGTTTTAGATTTTGATATGGTATACTCTCACTCCCACTTATCATTTGCAAGTCAGAGTATACCATATCAAATTCTAAAACAAAAAACAAAACCTGCAAGACAAAAGGTATAATGCATAGCATACTAGCTCATTATTAAATACTTACCTTAGATCAAAGCCCCCGCAGTGGTACACTGCTCTGGCCGGTGACATGTCTCTCAGAATTATTCCCTGGTAGCGCGGGCTCTGGCGCTGTCATTGGCCGGAGCCGCCAGTAACAGCACAGCCGCTAAAGAAACATCACATTCGGTCCGTTTCTTCAATGCACATGCTAATACAGTGGATATCTCCTAAACCATGAAGGGTAAGGAGATATGCACGGTATAAGGTAAGCGGTCTAAGAGTTTACAATCACTTTAGGAAGTGCAACTTGCAAAATGTCAGACTTCAGCTTTGGTATTGGGGTTAAGAACAGTACCATCAGTTTGATAAGCAAGTTGAGCTCTTTGTATTTCAGCGTATAAACTGTGATATTAGGTATATGGTCAGGCCATAGCTGACTTCTAACAGAGGACAAAGATTTTGGAGTCGAATGGGGCAGATGAATGTGAGGATGAAATTATGTCTGTGTCCAATGGATGATATTGAAGATGTCTCAATTACTTTTGACACAGATGGAGCAGAAGAGCTGCTTGTCGAAAATTTTGATGGACTCCGAGTTGTATTTGGATTTCTCTTTTAAGGTCATTCAACGAGTCTGGCATACCAGTTGGCATAATTAACTTTTCACAGTTATTATCTCCCAAGATTACTAGAAGTTTGATGGGGTACCCATCACGACAAACTATTCTGAAGAGAGAGGGGTGACAATATAAGTACAATATATAAGTACAATCCCAGCAGACTGAACCCAAATATGAACTATAACATTAATATTTACTATAGAATTAATCAGGCATTACATTTTTAGAACAATAATAATAACACAATAATAATAACACAGACCTAACAGTTGTCATACATATTTACATATCAAGGTTCACAGTAGCCTTACAGGACTTCCGTGGCTGGATATTGCATCTCATCAATTAAAATATATATTTTTAGGGTGACCATTCGGACACCTCCAACCATATTAATTAGCAACATGAACACATTTTTTTAGCAATGAAGCTAGACTGTCACCGATTAAACAAATTTGTGTAATTTCAGCAAGTTCTGGTAAGCCACAAAGAGACCCATGTGCAATTATCATGCCAATTATCAGGCCATCATAAGAGATATTCCGAGTAAGCGGTGATACCAGGATATCTAACATTAAGGCAACGATTGCATCATGGATTGAGAGACTGACCCCAATACCTATAGTGTACACGCCCCTATGTTTCCTACTCCATGGAACACCTGGCCCTATAAAAACATACAGGGAAAAGTGTTGTACCACACTTGCTAAATGCACCAAAATTATTAATCCCCAGATTTTGGAAACAGCATTAGCAGTCTGGAAAAGGGAGGTTAACCAGATAATGGAAGCCGAAAGGTGGATTCAAGTAGTGAAAGATAAAAAAGGGGTATTCGATATGACGTGGACAGGCTGGATACAGCATGAACCTGAAATAGGCCTAGACTTAGAGAAATGGAGGGGGAGAATGAGACACAGAGGGTAATTACATATTGATGAAATTTCGGAAGAATAAAGAGCTAGAACAAAATATTGACCAGACATTTAAATTTGGGTTGTCTGAATTTTAGTTTACTTTTTTTCACAAGAAAGAATTTTAGTTTACTTATTTATTTATTATATTTCTTTTCTCTTCCTGTTTCCTATCGTTTCCCACAGGAGGGTCCCTGTTCCTTTGTCTTCATGGAGTTTATTTTCCTCTTTTTTTTTACACGTCACTTTGGAGGGGGGGGGAGTGGACCAGGGGGGAGCATATCACTAAAGTGGGAAGCGGGTCAATTAGAAAGAATGAAAGTTGAAGACACTATTCTCCCACAAGATTAAAAAATACATAGACACGGCCTTAAGGCCTCTTAAAAGAGAACTTGGCAGAAGGAACCAAGCTGAAGAAGTTTACGTTATTATAAACACACAACACTATGGTCACAAGGCCCCTTACGAGGGGAGGGTAAGAGTTAACACTTTTTTTTTTTGCAACAGGGGAATATAAGACCTTCCAAGCAGAAGAGGGGACAGGGATATATGTAATCCTGTGTAGTGAATAAAATAAAAAAATGTGATTATAAAAAAAAGTCCAAATGTGTTTTGAACCTCTAATTTAAGTTCTCCAACTGTCAGGAATTCCAGATGGTAATGTCAGTTTCTGGACATCATGGTCCGAAAGTATTACTCGTAGATGGGCTGGTTGATGTTACTCTGTTAACAGAAGACATCCAGGAAGATCTAGAAGATAAGTTCCCTAAACAGAAAAGTATTCAAATAGCCAACAATGTATATTTACAATGGCACAAAGTATGCAATTGGAATAATTTTGGCTAATGGCCCAATGACAGAAGATCCAAATTGTCAATTGCTTAAGTGCTAGAGAAAATGCGCACCATGAAAGTTATAGATCCCACAGAACTGTCAGCTATATTACCACCATATACTGTTGGTGGAAAAAGCATAGTAACCCTAAAACGCTTCATTTATGTTCCATAGATTGTAAACATATTCTTGACTTGTTAAACTCGTGTTTACATTTATTCATTAATAAGATAATACTTTTCCGCATCGTTTACCAACATTTGTAGTTATGATACTCGCTAAAATATTTTGAAAATGTTGCTTGATCACAATCAAGCAACATTTTCAAAATATTTTAGCGAGTATCATAACTACAAATGTTGGTAAACGATGCGGAAAAGTATTATCTTATTAATGAATAAATGTAAACACGAGTTTAACAAGTCAAGAATATGTTTACAATCTATGGAACATAAATGAAGCGTTTTAGGGTTACTATGCTTTTTCCACCAACAGTATATGGTGGTAATATAGCTGACAGTTCTGTGGGATCTATAACTTTCATGGTGCGCATTTTCTCTAGCACTTAAGCAATGACAATTTGGATCTTCTGTCATTGGGCCATTAGCCAAAATTATTCCAATTGCATACTTTGTGCCATTGTAAATATACATTGTTGGCTATTTGAATACTTTTCTGTTTAGGGAACTTATCTTCTAGATCTTCCTGGATGTCTTCTGTTAACAGAGTAACATCAACAGTAGACAGTTTTGAGGACTGCAACACAGATATGAAAGCATCAGCTGATGCTTAATGGAAAGTGACAGTAAAATATTTCAAAAGCTATGAGTATGCCTAAAAAAAACCGCATAGTCCACATTAACACCAAGGGACCAAAAGCTCTGATGAGTTGGTCCAGATAATGATGTTTAGGGATAAGTTTCTCCTGAGGGAAAACCTGGGGTAATCTGTGTTCTGAGATTTTACTGTTTTGGTATCAAATAGTCAACAAGCTTAAACAATGTCTTTTAGGACTAGTTCCCATGCTGGTTCACTTTCTGGGATTTTTGTTCCATCCAATTAAGAGGGGCAAGAATCGCAGAAGTGACCAGTTTTCATGAGCATTCCCTCCAATACTTTTCCCGTTTTCCGTGCTGCAAAATTCAAAGGAATCTTTTTTTGTTGAGTTCATCAAGGGTAAAGTATTTACTCTTGATAAACATTGGTGGGTAACCTGACAAAACATTGAAATATTTCAGCTTTTTGTAAGTGCACAATTTTGTAAGTGCTTCTCGACTCCACAGACATGAGTCAAAGCAGCATATCGTGTGTTTTTACCTGGAGATGGAGGATTGCATATCTCAAAGTCATCAACATAGAGATTGAGAGCAATTGTAGGCCATGCCCTATAATGAGTTTCACCATTTTTTGGCGCTAACTCTCGTGCAATATAAAATCAAGGATCTCTTTTCTGTTTAAAACCTGAAGCAGTGTCTTCAGGATAGAGACATACTGGAAGCTCCCTTACTGAGTACACACCCTACTGGTTCTACCACAGCAAACTGTTCCTTAGAGTAAGTCCTTCTCTTGTAGGCACTTCTGCATTTCTTCAAAGTGGTCCACCACTGTTCAAGGCAGAGGGTAAATGGATTGCCATCACAAAGATTTGTCTGTCTGACACAACAGCCTCATCGATTTCACAATTATGCCTTTTAAACAGGACTGCTGCTGAATGAGAGATACAATTTAATTCTTCAACGACATCAATGCACCTGTGTTTTGACACATTAATAAACATACTTTCCAGTTTTAAAAATAACAAAGCCAAGTTTTTTTCAATGAGATTTGGTAGATCTCTCACATCATTATCATCTTTACCATCATCAGCAAATAAAATAGTTCACAATCCTGAACATCCTTATCATCTATATAGATATTTGAAGAACTGATATATTCTTTAAAATCTTCCAGTGAATGAGGAGTATGCTTTCTACTTCTATGGGAGGCAAAAGTTCCATAAATGTTAGTGCTAAAATTGCAGTTCTTAAAAACACAGATGACAGTCTAATTTTTTTTCAAATGTTGACCACCTCTGTTAAAAATGTGCTTGCACCACAACACTTGCTAGTAAAAGAGAGAATTTCCGCAATAATAAAAATTGCAGTTCTTAAAAACACAGATGACAGTCTAATTTTTTTTCAAATGTTGACCACCTCTGTTAAAAATGTGCTTGCACCACAACACTTGCTAGTAAAAGAGAGAATTTCCGCAATAATTTTTCTGAGAATGATTTCTGGATAGATGCGATCTAAGACTACCCCATGTTCTGAAGGAGGAAAAGCAGTCATGGTAAAGTTTTAGAAGCACTGCTTTTGTAGAAGTTGTAAATTTACAAATTTTGCAGCCCCAGCGCATGTTGCTGAATAACAGGACTATTAAAAAAAACTCTAATCACAATATCTTCTAAGATATATTCCTGTCCAAAATACAATTGAATTTGGTCAATAGCACTTTGGGGTTGATTTACTAGTGCACTTGGAAGTGCAGTCACTGTATATCTGGGGTTAAGCTCTGAAATTAGGGGAAGCTCTGCTGATTTTATCATCCATGTGCAAGCTAAAATGCTGTTTTTTTTCCTTGCACTTCCAAGTACACTTTCTAGTGCAAAGTGGATTTGCCTTTATAGTAAATCAACCCCCTTTGTCTAAATTTGAAAACATGATAATCTATGTGAATAACAGCAAATTTTAAACAGACCATGAAGTCTTCAATGCCATAGAAGCTATAATACACTGACTCCCCCTGGCACAAACTTTTTTTTTTTTTTTTCATGCATTTAATTAAGTGGTGGTAACAGGTCTTTCAAATTACTCCGCTCTCAGCAGCAGGTTAGTGTCTTTTAGGACGGGGCTGGAGGCGGTGCTGGCGGTAATGTAATTCAGAATCTTGCTCCGCCTCCGCCCGCCCACCCAAGTTTTGGATTTTCACTGACTGAAAAAAGCGTCTGCGCATGCGCGGCACATGTGGACCCGCGATCAGCTGTGCTCCTGACATACGAGCACCGGAAGTGACGCGGTCCGGTTTTTTTCATAGGACCGAGGAAATTTTACATCACCGGCCAGCCCTTCCTCCATCACATCGAACGTGGTGATGTCACTGCACGCCGTCCCAGACGCACCGCAATAAATAGCCAAACCCTGACGTGCAAGGAAGTGGCAAGAGAAAAAACGACATTTAACTAAGGGAAAGACCGTAAAATGACTCACCATTCGGAGATAGCTATGCGCCATTGCAACCAAAGAAGGAGTTAGTCACCAAAAAAATAAAATAAAAATTTACATTAACAATTAAGTTAAAAATAAGAAAAACAAAGACACACAAACGGATTTCTGAGAGAAAACCCTTTGTGACCAAAGGCCAAACCAAAAATACGACCAAAAATATTAAGCCTCAACATTTCTCTCCTACATGGAAAAATCATCATTTATTTGCTAGAAAATTACATAGAACCCCCAAAACATTATATATGTTTTTTTAGCAAAGACCCTAGAGAATACAATGGCAGTCGTTGCAACTTTTTATCGCGCATGGTATTTGCACAGCAATTTTTTGAACGCATTTTTTTTGGAAATAAAACAGTTTTGTGCTTTTAAAAAAAAAAAAAACATTAAAGTTAGCCCAATGTTTTTGCATAATAATGAAAGATGAAGTTACGCTGAGTAAATAGATACCCAACATGTCACCCTTCAATATTGCACACGCTTGTGGAATGGTGCCAAACGTTGCTACTTAAAAACCCCCATAGGTGACGCTTTACATCTTTTTACTGGTTACATTTTTTTAGTTGGAGAAGAGGTCTAGGGCCAAAATGATTGCTCTCGCTCTAACGTTCGCAGCGATACCTCACGTGTGGTTTGAACACCGGTTTCATATGTGGGCGGGACTTACGTGCACGTTCGCTTCTGTATACGAGCACGCGGGAACAGGGGCGCTTTAATTTTTTTTTTTTTTGTTTATTTTACTTTATTTATTTTAGTTTGACACGTTTTTCGGGGGCACGTTCAGGGGTGGACTGGGACACAAATTTGGCCCTGGACTTCATCCAGACCGGCCCACTTAATTTTTGCAAACACACACAAAAACAGTATATAGTCTATTAGCAATTGCGCAAAAAAAAAAATAAGTAAAAACATTCCGCTGTAAGTATAAACTGCTCTTTTATTCTGTGACCAGCAGGGATGGACTGGCCATTGGGACTACAGGGAGTTTCCCGGTGGGCCGATGGCTCAGTGGGCCGGCTTCAGTGACAGCAGACCGCCGCCCCCCTCCGCTCCTCTGTCTCTTCCTTCCCACAAAGCTCACATCCTCTCCCTCCCCGTAGCACTCACCTGGGGGGAACAAAGTATCAGGGGGAGGACCAGAGGAGCAGTGGGAATGACAGAGGAGCATGGGGGAGGGGATAGACAGCTGACTCAGCAGCTATGGCCTGGGAGTTTCTCACTTCTGCCTAATCTTGTCCCATAAGGGGGGGCACCGAACTGATTCTTTGCCCCCGGTGAAATAATGTCTAGCTTCCCCACTGGTACTGCCTATAAAAGTACCAGTACCAGCCGTTCTACTCTAATAAAGTAGAATGGCTAGTGAAGGGGAAGAGGGGGCTTGGGTGGCCGGGGGGGGGGGGTGCAGGAGTTGTCCGGCCGTCATGGGAAAGACCTGTCAAAGTGGGCCAGTCTGGATGAAATCCAGGGCCAAATTTCTGTCCCAGTCCAGCCCTGGTGACCAGTAAATTCATTCATCTGTAACCATGACCAGTGGCAGTACATTAAGACCCCTTTCACACTGGAGCGTATTGCCGGCAATAGCACCTGCATTCCACCCTCAAACAGCTGGGCCATTGTCTTCAGTGTGAAAGCCCAAGGCTTTTACTTCTTTTACTTCTCCAACGCTCCTGTCAATTGAAATCAATGGGACAGCGCGGCTATACCGCCCACAGCGCATTGTGGGCGGTTTTAACTCTTTCTTGTCCGCTAGCGGGGGTAAAGCCGCCCCACTAGCGGCCGAAATGCGCCGCAATTCCACCCATAGCGCAAGGGCGGATCCAGAGTCTAGTCTCGGGGGGGCACTGACAGAAAATAAGGTGTTGCTAACAGAACTCAATTAGGTGTCCGATGTGTCCGCTGCAATGTTGCAGTACTGCTAAAAAATCAATGATCCCCGCCATTATTAGTAAAAAATATTTAAATATGAATGCCATAAATCTATCCCATGGTTTGTAGACGATTGTCAGGGACTGCAGACGTGGTACAAGAGATGGTCAGAGACTGCAGACATGGTACAGGAGATGGTCAGAGACTGCAGACGTGGTACAAGGAAATGGTCAGAGACTGCAGACATGGTACAAGAGATGGTCAGAGACTGCAGACATGGTACAAGAGATGGTCAGAGACTGCAGACATGGTACAAGAGATGGTCAGAGACTGCAGACATGGTACAAGAGATGGTCAGAGACTGCAGACGTGGTACAAGAGATGGTCAGAGACTGCAGACGTGGTACAAGAGATGGTCAGAGACTGCAGACGTGGTACAAAAGATGGTCAGAGACTGCAGACGTGGTACAAGAGATGGTGAGAGACTGCAGACATGGTACAGGAGATGGTGAGAGACTGCAGAAGTGGTACAAGGGATTGTCAGAGACTGCAGGCATGGTACAAGGGATGGTCAGAGACTGCAGACGTGGTAGAGGAGATGGTCAGAAACTGCAGACGTGGTACAAGGAGATGGTCAGAGACTGCAGACATGGTACAGGAGATGGTCAGAGACTGCAGACGTGGTACAAGGAGATAGTCAGAGACTGCAGACGTGGTACAAGGAAATGGTCAGAGACTGCAGACATGGTACAAGAGTTTGTCAGAGACTGCAGACATGGTACAAGAGATGGTCAGAAACTGCAGACATGGTACAGGAGATGGTCAGAGACTGCAGACGTGGTACAAGGAAATGGTCAGAGACTGCAGACATGGTACAAGAGATGGTCAGAGACTGCAGACATGGTACAAGAGATGGTCAGAGACTGCAGACGTGGTACAAGAGATGGTCAGAGACTGCAGACGTGGTACAAGAGATGGTCAGAGACTGCAGACGTGGTACAAAAGATGGTCAGAGACTGCAGACGTGGTACAAGAGATGGTGAGAGACTGCAGACATGGTACAGGAGATGGTGAGAGACTGCAGAAGTGGTACAAGGGATTGTCAGAGACTGCAGGCATGGTACAAGGGATGGTCAGAGACTGCAGACGTGGTAGAGGAGATGGTCAGAAACTGCAGACGTGGTACAAGGAGATGGTCAGAGACTGCAGACATGGTACAGGAGATGGTCAGAGACTGCAGACGTGGTACAAGGAGATAGTCAGAGACTGCAGACGTGGTACAAGGAAATGGTCAGAGACTGCAGACATGGTACAAGAGTTTGTCAGAGACTGCAGACATGGTACAAGAGATGGTCAGAAACTGCAGACATGGTACAAGAGATGGTCAGAGACTGCAGACGTGGTACAAGAGATGGTCAGAAACTGCAGACGTGGTACAAGACATGGTCAGAAACTGCAGACGTGGTACAAGGGATGGTGAGGGACTGCAGACGTGGTACAAGGGATGGTCAGAGACTGCAGACGTGGTACAGGAGATGGTGAGAGACTGCAGACATGGTACAGAAGATGGTGAGAGACTGCAGACGTGGTACAGAAGATGGTGAGAGACTGCAGACGTGGTACAGTAGATGGTGAGAGACTGCAGACGTGATACAAGAGATGGTCAGAGAATGGAGACATGGTACAAGAGATGGTCAGAAACTGCAGACATGGTACAAGAGATGGTCAGAGACTGCAGACATGGTACAAGAGATGGTCAGAAACTGCAGACGTGGTACAAAAGATGGTCAGGAAAACTGCAGACGTGGTACAAGGGATGGTCAGAGACTGCAGACGTGGTACAGGAGATGGTCAGAGACTGCAGGCATGGTACAAGAGATGGTCAGAGACTGCAGATGTGGTCCAAGGAGATGGTCAGAGACTACAGACGTGGTACAAGGAGATGGTCAGAGACTGCAGACGTGGTACAAAGAGATGGTCAGAGACTGCAGACGTGGTACAAGAGATGGTCAGGAAAACTGCAGACGTGGTACAAGAGATGGTCAGGAAAACTGCAGACGTGGTACAAGGGATGGTCAGAGACGGCAGACGTGGTACAGGAGATGGTGAGAGACTGCAGGCATGGTACAAGAGATGGTCAGAGACTGCAGACGTGGTACAAGGAGATGGTCAGAGACTGCAGACGTGGTACAAGAGATGGTCAGAGACTGCAGACGTGGTACAGAAGATGGTCAGAGACTGCAGATGTGGTACAGAAGATGGTCAGAGACTGCAGACATGGTACAAGGGATGGTCAGAGACTGCAGACGTGGTACAAGGGATGGTCAGAGACTGCAGACGTGGTACAAGAGATGGTCAGAGATTGCATCCTCACTGTGTATATGAACGCAGCCCCACCTTTGTATATCAATGCAGCCCCACTTTTGTATATCAATGCAACCCCACTTTTGCATATCAATGCAACCCCACTTTTGCATATCAATGCAAACCCACTTTTGCATATCAATGCAACCCCACTTTTGCATATCAATGCATCCCCACTTTTGCATATCAATGCAGTCCCACCTTTGTATATCAATGCAGCCCCACTTTTGTATATCAATGCAACCCCACTTTTGCATATCAATGCAACCCCACTTTTGCATATCAATGCAACCGCACTTTTGCATATCAATGCAACCCCACTTTTGCATATCAATGCAACCCCACTTTTGCATATCAATGCATCCCCACTTTTGCATATCAATGCAGTCCCACTTTTGTCTATCAATGCAGGCCCACTTTTGTCTATCAATGCAGCCCCGCTTTTGTCTATGAATGCAGCCACACTGTGCACGGCACTCACCATGGCATTGCCTCGATCACACACAGCAGGCATCTCCTCTCCCGACGTGTGTCATGGAACAAACAGGAGCTGAAGGTCTGTGTTCGGTAGGCCAGTGTGCTCTAGCAAGGTCCCCCCTAGACAGGCTTGTGTGATAGACAAAACACTGATTGTCAGGAAAGGTCTTGGCAGTATGGAGCACACAGCCCTTCCTGCGTTCAGGTGTGACCTGAATGCAATCAGCACGCCTCTATAATACCCGGCGTGTGTAATCACTCCTCGCCCTGGTATCTGTCTACTAACCTGATCCTGAGCCTGATATCTGACCCTGAGCCTGCTGTCCCCTTTCTTGACTTCTGATCTGATACGACCTGACCTGATCCCTCTCCTGGACATTCCCTTCCTGCCCATTCCCTGTCTGCAGCTTCTTCTGTGATCTCCTGGTATATGACCTCGGCTTGGCTTTTGGTTTATGATTACGGCATTTCCCCTTCACTTATATATGCTTTGTTGTTATTTGTGCACTGTTTGTCTTCACCTGTTTTGTTCACCTTGTAAATAAACACCTTTTATTTCACTGCATACAGTGTTGGTCTCCTCTGTGTAGGCACACAGTACTGGTCTATTTAGAATCCCTGACACTGGTTCAATCAGTGTTCCATCCCCATCTACTATCACACGAGCAGGTCTAGCACAGGCAGCACAGCCGAACACAGATCCAGCTCACACACAGCCAGAGATGCCCGATGTCAGCAGGAGAGTGCTGCAGTCAGCAACAGCTCAAAGCAGCCTCAGGACAGGCAGCCTACCAGCCCTGGTGATGAGAGAGAGAGAGTGACAGACTCGGCAGCAGCAGCTGAAGGCACCGCAAAGCAGTTTAAAAAAAATGATAAAAAAAAAGTTATAAAAAATAAATAAAACAATATATAAAAAAATAAAAAAAAACATTTATTAAAAAAAGGGGGTTTGACACATGGGGCCCTAGGGACCTCTGAGCCCTTTAATAAAAATATATCTATATATAAAAAAAGAGAAAAAAATAAATAAAATATAAAAAAAATAAAAATAAAATTATAAAAAAAGGAGGGTTGTCCTCCGGGGGCCCTGGGGACCTCTGTGCCCTTTAATAATAATACTAACAATAATAATAATAATTTTATATATATATATATATATATATATACATACAAATTTAATAAAAAAAGGGGGGTGGTCATCTGGGGCCCTGGGGATCTCCGGGCCCCTGGGGACCTCCAGACCCCTAAAAAAAAAATGGCCCTTTAATAAAAAAATAAAATAAAAATATATATTTTTTTTATTAAAATAAATAAAAAAAGGGGGGGTTGCCATACGGGGCCCTGGCGGCCTCCGGGACCCTGGGGACCTCCGGACTTCTAAAAAAAATAAAAGAAAAAAAATTGGCCCTTTAATAAAAAATAAAAGAAAAATATGTTAAAAAAATATTTTTTTTTATTAAAAAAATAAATAAAAAAAGAGGGGTTTGCCATCTGGGGCCCTGGTGGCCAATGTGACATGATTGCCTCGGGGGGGGGGGCAATTGCCCCGTTGCCTCCCCCCCCCTGGATCCGCCGTTGCCATAGCGTTGGCGGTAAAAATAGCGGCGTTTTACCACCAGCGCTATGGGCGGCTCAGTGTGAAAGGGGTCTAATACATCAGTTACTATGTGACCAGTGGCAGTGCATTTACCCCCCCCATGCTGTATATTAAAAACAAAATCACAAAATCACAAACAAAATACACTGACCCCCCTCCTGACACACACACTGACCCCTCCTCCTGACACACACACTGACCCCTCCTCCTGACACACACACTGACCCCCCTCCTGACAGACACACTGACCCCCCCTCCTGACACACACACAGACCCCCCTTCCTGTCACATACACTGACCCCTCCTCCTGACACACACACTGACCCCCCCTCCTGACACACACACTGACCCTCCCTCCTGACACACACACTGACCCCCCCTCCTGACACACACTGACCCCCTCCTGACACACACTGACCCCTCCTCCTGACACACACACAGACTCCCCTTCCTGTCACATACACTGACCCCTCCTCCTGACACATACACTGACACCCCTCCACACCCACTTCCTTTCACAGTCCACTCCTTTCTGGTATCCTTTACAGCCATCATCTTTCTTTGCAACAAACACGGTTCCCTTTATGTCAGTGCCTTACACAGAAGGGAGAAGACAGAGGATGTGACATGTCCAAGCAGAAGGCGGGAGATGTTCAACTTTCCATGTAACAGAAAGACGATTGGTTGCTAGGACTGCCCCTAGCAACCAATCACTGGCTTTTAAAAGTTGGACAGCTCCGCCTTCTGCTCGGACATTCTCTATTGTATAGATGAAAGCAGCTGGGGGGGAGGAGTTACACAGCAGAGAAGAGGACACCCAGGCAGGATGGTCAACAGGTTCACTGTTGTCATCCTACACATGCACTCCACCCGCCATGCAACCCCTCCAGCAGCGATACTCTGCAGCCTGCACTGGAACCGTGCATGTGCAGTAGTTACGGCTCCGGCTGCCACCTTCCTCCCCAACCAGCAGTCAGACTCTGCAGCCGCACGACCCGATACTGATGTGCGGGGCCCCTTCGTCCAGTACATAGCAAACACTGCCTGTATACACTCTGAATGTCAAAGTGTATACAGGCAGTGTTTGCAAATATACTGGACGAAGGGGCCCCGCACATCAGTATCAGGGCGTGCGGCTGCATTGAGAGTGGAGCTGTCAAATCTAAGCACTGTCGGGGATGGGGGGGTCCCCGCATATCGGCCCGGCCCATCCCCGACATCAGTGCGCTCCACTCTCACTGCGGCTGCACGCCCCCCCTTGCCCACCAATCACTGGTCTTTTACACTGGAGACGAGACTCCAGGCTTTTTGGCGACCCATTTGGGGCTCTAGTCACCCCCTCCCAACGCCCCTGAGTGACAACTGGCCCACTGAGCCATCGGCCCACCGGGAAACTCCCGGTAGTCCCGATGGCCAGTCCATCCCTGGGCACGTTTTTCGGAGGCACTTTACCCACTCTGACTAGAGTGGCGACGAACTGGGCTCATCGTTGCTGAGAGCAGGATTGCTCTCTTTTCTTCATATCCAAGGCCTGATACTCAAGTTCGCTCATCAACCTTTCCTGTCCTGTACCATGTTGATGTTGGCCATGTTGGGCCTTGGAATAAAGCATTGAAGAAAACCCAACTAAAGACTGGACATTTGCTCTCTATCTCAACAGGGGGGTGGGGTGATTGGAAGGGGTTAATGTGCCTGCATGTCCTGGTGTCAGTGTAGTGTTGGTGCGACTTACTGTGATGTCTTCTCTTTTTAATAAGTGTCATGTTTTAATATCCTGAATTGTATTTACTGCTTTAAATAAATTTGTTAGATTCCCCCAGCAACAATAGATCCCCCAATAACAAGACATCTCCCCAACAACAATAGCTTCACCAGCAACAATAGATCACTCCCATTAACAATAGATCTCCCCGCAACAATAGATCACCCCACAAGAAAATACCCCCCAGCAACAATAGATCTCCCAGCATCCAATATCAATATATTCTCCAGCAGCCAGCAACATTTGCCCCCTCCCTCCCATCAACAATTGACCCCCCCCAGAAACAATAGATCCCACCAGCAGTAAAGGAATTCCCCAGCATCAATAGATCACCCAGTGACAATAGAGACTCCATCAGCCAACATCTAAAGACACTCCAGCAAATCCCGCCACCCCTTGGCATATACATTCAGTGCTCGGGGTATTTTTTGGAAACACCTGATTAGAGCCATAGGCGTCCAAAAAGGTGAAAAGCATTTGTCCACAGACCATCCACAGTGCTGTCACTCTCACACTTGCTCACCCTGATTAAACAAAACAGGCTGCTTAAAGCCACTCGCCTTCAGTTGCCGCTAACCAGGCTACTCCGCTGCCTGCTTCTAATGGAAATGAGTCACAAGGCCGGAGAGTAGGATGACCATATTTCCAAACTGCCATTCAGGGACCCCCCCCCCACCCACCCCCACAAAAAGACGATTTTTGAAATTTTTTGCTGACTTTTGGGGCAGGGGCCGTGTGCAAGATTTTGGTGGGACCTTCCTGAGATACAAATGAAATCCTTTGTATCCGGAATAAGGGTCTGTTTATACCAGAATGCTGTGAGGGAATCCTTCGTTTTGTGTGCATTTCAAAATGCACTCCCACAGGGCCGGCCTTTGGGGTGTGCGGCCAGTGCGATCGCACAGGGCGCCATAGCAACATGGGCGCCTGGCGACCGCACAGATTCTTTATTTCGCCCTCGTATTAAGTAGTGGGCGGGGGGGCGTGCCGCACACGGGGGTGTCAGGCCGGCGCCCCCCCCGCGACTGAAGAGGACCTTGCTGGGTAGCATGGCGTGGTGCCGGGTGCCTGGCTTTGCAGGGGGGGTGCCGTGCAAGCCGCATCCCAGCCCGGGACCTGGCCGCAGTGATCCCCCTTCTCCTTAGGCAGCTCCGCGGTCTGAGTCTCGGCTGCCTGTGACTGTCTCAGTCACTCAGCCGAGCAGTGAAGCCGCCTCCCCCTCCTCCTTGTCTGTACTGTGCTGTGTGTGCAGCACGCGGCAAGCAGATTATCTGCTTGCTTTACAGGTCTGAAGGGGGGGTTCTATCTGTATTGTGGGGTGGGGGGTTCTTTATTGTAGGGGGGTCTGCACTGTAGGGGTTGATCTGTATTGTAGGGGGGGGGGTTCTGTATTGTGGGGGGATTCTTTATTGTAGGGGTCTGCACTGTAGGGGTGGTCTATTGTAGGGGGGGTTCTGTATTGTAGGGGTGAATCTGTATTGTAGAGGGGGTTCTGTATTGTAAGGAGAGATCTGTATTGTAGGGGGAGGGGTATGCACTGTACGGGGGTCTGCGTAACATGCAGGGGGTCCAGAACTGTTAGGCCTCGTACACACGAGGGGATATGTCCGCTGAAAACGGTCCGATGGACCGTTTCAGCAGACATCTCCGCTCGTGTGTATGGGCTAGCGGACAGATTTCTCCACCCGACAGATTTCAAAGCATGGTTTGAAATCCATCCGGTGGAATCTGTCCGCCCGACATGTCTGCTGGTTAGTACACTTACCAGTAGACATGTCGTCCCCCACCGCCGCCGCGCCGCCGCCGAATGGATTCGGCGCATGCGCGGAAGTGTTTAACTTCCTGGTGCGGTGACGTGGCCGTGGCCGTGTCACCGCGCCGTCCGGCGGCGGGGAATTTGATCCGATGGTGTGTACACGCCATCGGATCAAACTCCCGATCGGACATATCCGATGGAAATGGTCCGCAGACCGTTTTCATCGGATATGTCCGATCGTGTGTACGAGGCCTTAGGGGGGTGTCTGTGTAAAATACAGGTGTCCGGGGCTGTGTAATGTAAAGGAGTCCAGTGGTTTAGGGTGCTGTGTAATGTAAAGGAGTCCAGAGATGCAGGGTGCTGTGTAATGTAAAGGGGTCCAGAGCTGTGGGGTGCTGTGTAATGTAAGGGGCCCAGTGGTGCAAGGTGCTGTGTAGTGTAAAGGGGTCCAGAGGTGCAGGGTGCTGTGTAATGTAAAGGGGCCCAGAGGTGCAGGGTGCTGTGTAATGTAAAGGGGTCCAGAGATGCAGCGTGCAGTGTAACGTAAAAGGGTCCAAAAATGCAGGGTGCTGTGTAATGCAAAGGGGTCCAGAGATACAGAGTGCTGTGTAATGTAAGGAGCCCAGTGGTGCAAGGTGCTGTGTAATGTAAAGGGGTCCATCCAGAGGTGCTGTGTAATGTAAAGGGGTCCAGAAGTGCAGGGGGCTTTGTAATGTAATGGGGTCCAGAGGTGCTGTGTAATGTAATGGGGTCCAGAGGTGCAGGGGGCTGTGTAATGTAATGGGGTCCAGAGGTGCAGGGTGCTGTGCAATGTAAAGGGGTCCAGAGGTGCAGAGTGCTGTGTAATGTAAAGGGGTCCATTGGTGCAGGGTTCCATGTAGTGTAATGGGGCCCAGAGGTGCAGGGTGCTGTGTAATGTAAAGGGGCCCAGAGGTGCAGGGTGCTGTGTAAAGTAAAGGGGCCCAGAGGTGCAGGGTGCTGTGTAATGTAAAGGGGCCCAGAGGTGCAGGGTGCCGTGTAGTGTAATGGGGTCCAGAGGTGCAGAGTGCTGTGTAATATAAAGGGGTCCATTGGTGCAGGGTGCCGTGTAGTGTAATGGGGTCCAGAGGTGGAGGGTGCTGTGCAATGAAAAGGGTCCCAGAGGTGCAGAGTGCTGTGTAATGTAAAGGAGCCCAAAGGTGCAGGGTGCTGTGTAAAGAGGCCAGAGTTGCAGGGTGCTGTATAATGTAAAGGGGTCCAGAGGTGCAGGGTGCTGTGTAATGTAAAGGGGCCCAGAGGTGCAGGGTGCCGTGTAGTGTAATGGGGTCCAGAGGTGCAGGGTGCTGTGTAATATAAAGGGGTCCATTGGTGCAGGGTGCTGTGTAGTGTAATGGGGTCCAGAGTTGCAGGGTTCTGTGTAATGTAAAGAGGTCCAGAGGTGCAGGGTGCTGTGTAATGTAAAGGGGCCCAGTGATGCAGGGTGCTGTGTAATGTAAAGGGGCCCAGAGGTGCTGTGTAATGTAAACGGGTCCAGAGGTGCAGGGTGCTGTGTAATGTAAAGGGGACCAGTGATGCAGGGTGCTGTGTAATGTAAAGGGGCAGTGATGCAGGGTGCTGTGTAATGTAAAGGGGGCCAGTAATGCAGGGTGCTGTGTAATGTAAAGGGGTCCAGAGCTGTGGGGTGCTGTGTAATGTAAAGGGGTCCAGAGGTGCAGTTGTGGAGAGGGGTACACAGTAGTGACAGAGATATTGAAGGATGCAGGGGGCACAATGGGGTGTTTTTACATTTTATGGGGGGGGGGGCAGATATAGGTGCCAAATGCTCTAGGTACACCTGGCAGGCCACAGGCGGATTCTACCGGAAAGTCGGCGTGGGTGACTGTTCTTGCCTTGCTATGAGGAGCTCATATGCCATGCGCACTGAGAAGACAAAGAGGGCAAGAATCCACAGAAGCAGGCAGTGGATGTAAAAACATTTTTCTGTAAGTAAATTATTTTTTTATAAATGCAGTGTACTGCTTAATGTCTGTTTTTGTATTTTCTTTTTTAAATAAGGTGTTTCTTAAAGGAACAGTAAATACACAAGTTAAAAAAGACTTTATTGTAATTATGTTTGATATTTGATAGTAAATTTACAGGTAGTGGTATTATACCGTGTGATTTACTTTATTTGTGGCGTTATTAGAGAGTGTGATTTGCAGTATAGGTGGCGTTATTATAGTGTGTGAATAAAAGTTGTATTTTTATCATAGCTTGTAATCTTTTTTTTGGGAACTTAACGGAATGGAAGGCTTTAAATGGAGCCGGTATTGGAGAAATGGGTGTGGTTACTGAGGGATGTGGTTACTGAGGGGCGTGGTTACTGAGGGGCGTGGTCACTAGGGGGCGCTGTAAATCTTTCTCGCACAGGGCGCCTAAAGGCCTAAGGCCGGCCCTGCACTCCCATATCGATCTGTAGTGGGTATCAACTTCAACTTTACACTTTGCCTTCTGGCACACATGATCCAATAACTCCTGATCGCAAGCTTTCGCTTAAACACCGGTAAATGTGAAGGAGGTGCTCAGGGCGTTCACTCTCGGCACAGTGCTACTGATCGCAATTCATTCAATTCATTCAAATATGTGGCCTCTCTGTGCCAAGGCCCAGGCACAGAGGAGCAGCATATTTGTGTGTGGCCGGTGCCAAGGGGTTAATGACTACCCAAATACAGGTAGCAAATGCAGTGTTTGCCTGTACCAGAATGTATGATCAGCAGGACCATGCGATCAAGTTGCTGTGCGTTTTGTAAAGTAGAGCATGCACAGCTCTTGGTGCAGACTGACATGGTTTCATCCCATTCAAATGAAAGTGCTGAAATCGCACAGAACCTGGAAAGCATGTGAATTGCAAAGGAACGCAGAACATGTTCCTATGTGGTTTCTGGTGAGAACCAGTCCTGGGGGGGAGGATGACGTGCTGTACGTAAGGCGTGCGCACGCCGAGGGAGGAACTCACCACGCCAGCTGACTGACTCACCCAGACGGGGGATGGAAGACGCCGGACGATCCATGGAGGCAGCGGTAACGATGCAGCGTGGGAGACTGCTGACCCGCTAGCCGGCCGGGTTAAAACATCCCGCTGCCCACTTAACCCGTCTTATTGACTGGTGCCGACATAGAGGCACCAAACTGTGGCCTCACCTGGAGCAAGCCCAGAGCGAGATCCCGTTACAGAGGGCTCCGTGGTGCCCTGCGGCACTACACAGATCGATGCGACTTCACCCCCTGATAGGAACCACGCTCAAGGTCTGCGCTGGGCTAATTTCTCAGGCAAGGCTGACAGTGGGAATCTCACCGTTATACCCAGTATTTGGAAACCCACAATTTTAACCAGGAATAAGAGACATACGATTTCGTACTCTGAGAGAATCGGGCACATTCCAGGCCTCCCATTTTAGCACTGCGGGACGCTGGAAAACGCTCGTGGAACTGATGGACCCAAGCGGAATTTACCACTTGGACTTCTTGAGGGCCAATCAACTCAATCACTTCCTAAACACCATGCCACCCCCCCCCCCCTGCGGGTACTCACACTCTCACAGCTTTGGAAGAGCTGTGCTCGGGCACGGAACCGCTACCACACGCCTTGTCCATTATATATAACACACTAACCACACCGACAGAGGGATATCGTATCCCATGCATAGCTAAATGGGAACAGGACCTACACTGCACGTTCTCTGCCAAGAAAAAACAACAAATATTGACATTCGCCCACAAGTCCTCCATCTGCACGAAAGTCCAAGAGACAAATTATAAAATCATGACACGCTGGTACCGCACACCGACCTTGCTTAGCAAACTGTTTCGAACGACCTCAGACTTGTGCTGGCGTTGCCAGACCGAGAGGGGCACGCCGCTCCATATCTTCTGGTCCTGCCCACGACTGGGACCCTTCTGGACGGAAGTCAAAAGGATATCCTGAACTTATAAAATATTATTGTATTTATGGAAATATGTAAATCTGTGCTTTGGGAGATATACACTTTTCCTACGATACAAGATATCAAAATTCTTTTATCCGTGCTATTTTGAGGACGAGTAATACAAATGAATATTTAATATGTATATATTTATTTATTAACTAAAGATATAGTGCAACAATTAAAATCAGGTCTAATCAGTATCAAAACAAATAAATGATATGGTTCTACAATAGAGATAAATGACACTTGAAGATGTTAATTACATTATATGACAAGGTATATTCCTAGGTCTTGTTTAAATCATCTTGGCGTAACTTGAGACCTTATAGCTCTTATTGACATAACCTTGACATTGTATTATTTCTTCTCAATATCAAACAGATCTCTTGCTACTACTTATTATATACGTGTACATAACAAATGTTATATTGTACACAAGCTTTTCGTTAAATTTGGAGAGGATATATCTTCACATACGCCCTCACTCTCAAATTACTATTGTTGGCAATTAGCTTTTTAAAGACAAACGTAACGCGCGTATGTCTCCTAATATTTGGAATACAATTATCTCATACTGCAGTTAGACATAATCAACTCCCAAATTATCTTTGCCAAGTATATTTAAATGGTCTTAGTGGAGTGTATGTGAAAAACCTCCGAATTACCAAAAAGGTAAATAATCAAAATTCAATCTTACCAGTAATTAAGAGTCCTGTTTGAGAAGGGAAAGCCCTAATGAAGGATTCCTGTGAACCCCTTACATGTTTGGGGTTACTCTCTCCGACTTCCTTCAGAGATCAGAGCAACTTCCAGCCATCAGCCCTCCAAAGATCAGCTCTGCCATCTCTGTCCCACCGAGCTTCCTCCCATTGACCCTCTTCAGATTGTCCTGTGTAAATACTTTTATCTTCCCAAAGAAGTGGGTGTGTATTCCCCTATCACGTGACTGACTATGTCACATGATAATATGTTTTGGTGGGTGACCAACTTGAACCATGCCGATATTAACCTGTAGGGGGCAGTGGCGTCTAAAGAATAATTCCTAATTTTAGGGTTATTCAGAGTTAATCAGGATTTATGACCCCCTGTGACCTGAATTTTGGTATAGCATCATAAGTTGTTATATATGTCAAACAACATGACAACCAACCTAGACATTTCGGCAACCCCGAAATTTACGATTGAGATAAGGTGTAATGATCAACACACATGCCTGGGAATGTTCCTTTAAACTAATGCTGGGATGTGATCAAAGCCATCTAATACTTTGAAGTATTATAGGATTTTATACCTGGGACCCCGGTGATGTCTATGTATTTGCGAGTATACTATGTGAACTACTAAAACACATATATTTTCATGGCATAATGAAGACACAATATTATTTAAGATATACAGTATAATTCCATTGGGATAGTGAGATGCATTAAGATGCATTAATGTCAATTGGTGGATGTCTGGAGAACTCGCCACCCTAACACACATAACTACACGTTCTTCTCCCCCCCACATGGAACGTACACCAGGATAGATTACATATTGGTGGACCATAGTTTGCTGGAGCGGGTTACCGAGACAGACATTGGAATTATGACTGTGTCGGACCATGCACCGGCAACTATGAAAATCAAACTATCTACACAAAAGATCCAACAGTCTGTTTGGCAATCTGATTTGTGATGATGACGTGGCGGGCAGGGTGGAAAAGGAACTTAAACAATTTTTTTCAATAAATGACACAGAAGGGATCTTAAGTGCAACTCTCTGAGAGACGCATAAAGCGTACATCAGAGGGATCTTAATCTCGGAGGGTACAAGGGTAAAAAGAGAGAGAAATGAGAAGGCTGATACATTGGTTAAAGAAATTACAACCTTAGAGCGTAAACATAAAGAGCAACGACTAAAGGAGACATACCTTAACTTACCCTCTAAAAGAGATGAGCTCAAGGAGATCATGGAACAAGAAACAAGTAAAAACTTTAATAATATAGCCAGAGAAAGATATTTATGGGGTAATAAATCCAGTAAACACCTTGCCAAAATTGCTCAAAAAAAGAAAACTAGGAATTATATTGAAAAAATTTAAAGGAAAGACGGGAGATTGGTCTATACAACTACAGATATCGCAGAAACCTTCAAAACCTATTACAAAGAATTATATACTATTGATTGGTCAAGATGGCAAATGGGAGAGAGAGAGGCCAGAACTCAAGAGTTTTTAGAGAAAGCTGGACTCCCCAAAATAGATGAGACGAAAAAGTACAATATGGACAGGCTCATAACTGAAGAAGAAATTAAAAACGCCCTGAAAAGTACAGCTGCCGGAAAAAGCCCCGGCCCTGATGGGTTCTCCATACTTTACTACAAGAGATACAGCAACATTTTAATCCCGAAATTAGTCAGATATTTTAACGGCCTAGGCTTAGAATACGAAACTAGCAAGGAAGTGCTTGCCGCCTCGATAGCAATCATTTTAAAAGAAGGGAAGGACGGCTCACCCTGTTCAGGGAATAGACCAATCTCTCTTCTCAATGCGGACATTAAGCTCTTTAAGAAAATATTAGCGGAATGCCTAAAAAGGGTTATGCATTTTCTGATACATCCCGATCAAGTAGGGTTTGTCCCAAATAGAGAGGGCAAAGACAATAGTATAAGAGCACTTCTCCTGCTTCAGAGGATAAGGCAGAGTGGGTCCCTGGGTCTATACCTGTCGGTGGATGCCAAAAAAGCATGATGCAAACCCTCATAGAAATGGGAATCGGGAATAGTCTGATTAGCTGGATTAAAACACTCTGGGCCAGATTCTCAGAGGCGTTACGACGGAGTATCTCAGATACCCTGTCGTATCGCCTTTTTTTTTTTACTCGTATCTATGCGAGTGATGCTGAGCATCACTTTTGCATAGATACGCTTCTACATCTGACAAGTGTAATACAATTACACTTTCGGATCGTAGATGTAATGACAACTCCGGCCACTAGGTGGCCTTTACGTTGTTTTTTCATTTGCATATGCAAATGAAGTAGTACGCCGATTCTCGATCGCTTTTACGCCGCCCCGTCGTCGCGTACGTCGCTTACGAACTCGTAAGGTTACCCCAGCTTCTATGTGGAGTAACCTTACGAGGTCCCGTCGGATGCCGTCGTGTCCCGTCGGACGCCATGTTAAGTATGGCGTCGGGTCAGCGTCGGCTTTTTCCGTCGCTTACGTCGTTTTACTAACTCGTTCGCGAATAGGGACTTGCGTAAATGACGCTCACGTCGTTTTGACGTCGGTTTCAACGACGCTTTCCGACGTGAGCTGGAGCATGCGCACTGGGCTTTTTCCCCGGCCGGGGCATGCGCAGTTTGTTCGACGCGGGGGCGCGCTTAATTTAAATACAAGCCGCCCCATTTGAATTGCGCGGGTTTAGAGAATAAAGCACTTGCTCCAGTACGCAGCGGCGGCGTAGTGTAACTGGCTTACGCTACGCCGCCGAAAATATTTGAGAATCTGGCCCTCTATCACCATCCTTCCGCTAAAATAAAAATTAACGGTATGCTATCTGATTCTTTTGAGATGAAAAATGGGACAAGACAGGGGTGCCCCCTGTCCCCCCTTCTTTTCATCTTGTCACTAGAGCCATTGCTGGCCACCATCCGGAATGACCCGGACATTAAAGGTGTCAGAGTAGAGGAGGAGGAACATAAATTGTCGGCTTTTGCCGACGATATATTGTTCTACCTTACTAATCTGGTAACTTCTATCCCTAAGCTCTCCATGACATTACAGCAATATGTGTCAGGAATGGTCCCCCCCTGCTGGTAAACATGCCTGTTATTCTGGCTGCAGTACTGGCCTCCACCAGCGGGGGGTTCGTGGTCTTCTGGAGCTCACAGCCTTTCCTGCGTTCAGGTGTGACATGAATTAACACACCCTCTATTTATACCCGGCGAGCTCAAGCAGAGCTCGCCCTGGTATCTTCATATCTGCTGGACCTAAGCCTGTACCCTGACCTGTATTCTGATCCTGATTTCGTACCTTGATCCTGTTCTGATACTGATCCCTGATCCCGCCTGGACTTGTCTGCCCTGCATCCTGATCCCGCCTGGACTTGTCTGCCCTGCATCCTGATCCCTGATCCCGCCTGGACTTGTCTGCCCTGCTTCCTGATCCTTGTCTCCCCTTAGCCTGTATCCTGCAGCTAGTCCATCCATCCGACCCCTGCTCCGTCCTGTCCCATCTGCTGATATCCCTTGTGTATGACCTCGGCCTGGCTTGACCATGTGTACGGTATTCCCTTTCTGATTATATATATATATATATTGTTTGCTATCCTCACTGGTTTTCTTATAATTAAACACCTTTTACTTCACTAATCATACTGTCTGGTTTCTCTGTGCAGTCACACGGGTCTGATCTCTCATCCCTCCTGACAGCATACCAGGGCCATTCTTGATCAGACGTGACTGCATTTGGGAACCATCCTGGTGTAGTGCATTGCTCTAAACATGGATTACGATGACATCCTTTATTATTCTCTGCTGGCTGAAGAGGATGAAGGGTATTGTCGCCAGGTTTTGGAGGGTTGGACTAGTGACCAGCTAATGGAAACTATCTGATTAGCTCATTCCTGTGTGGATCAGGGTTACATGACTTTTAATGATGTTCAGCCATTAATTCGGTTGTGTGTAAAACCAGCCCTGTCATCTATTCCTGTCGGTAGGGACGATTTCTCTCCCCCCTTCAGTCATGACCAAGTTGAATCCCTGGTGTGGCTATTAGAGGATGATCCGGCGTCTTTTGATGAGTATTATTCCTCCTGTCCCCAGCAAAAGTTATCTGAGTGTATTAGCTGTGTGCAGGCTCTGATTAGACAAGGTATGTGTGAACCTGCTTTTGTTCAACCTGTGCTGCAGGCATGGTCAGATCTCCTGATTCCAGCCAAGCCAGTCCGTTCCAGCCCTACTATTAACCCACTGCCTTCTCAGGGATCCATCTATCCATCACCAATGGCAACCCCAGCTCAGATAATTCAGCATCCTACCAAATATTACTACCCAGTTTCTACTTGTACCTACCCTGCCTTTAATCCACCTGTCCGCTCCAACCCTGCTATTAACCACCTACCTTCCCAAGGACCTATCCGCCCATCGCCAATGACAACCTCAGCTTTCGCCCAGTTAATTCCACACCCTACCAAATATTACTACCCAATTTCTACTAATTGTACCTACCCTGCCTATAATCCACCTGTAACAACTCCACACGAACCTCCTCCAGTCACCATCCCTGTGTCTCTGCCATATTCCAAACCCTCCTCCTACTTAAATCCATCTTCTTCATACATCGCTTCTGTTAACAAACCTGTAGTGTCTAAGTCTAAAAAGAAACGGAAGTACTTCCCAACTCACACCATCGTGCCAGTTACCCAGCCTGTCCCAGTGCCACCTGTTCAGCCTGTCCCAGTGCCACCTGCTCAGCTTGTTCCAGTGCCACCTGCTCAGCTTGTTCCAGTGCGACCTGCTCAGCTTGTTCCAGTGCCACCTGCTCAGCTTGTTCCAGTGCCACCTGCTCAGCTTGTTCCAGTGCCATCTGCTCAGCTTGTGCCAGACTCCCAGCTTGTTCCTGTGCCAGCCTGCCACCCTGGTGTTCCTGTGCCAGCCTGCCACCCTGGTGTTCCTGTGCCAGCCTGCCACCCTGGTGTTCCTGTGCCAGCCGGCCACCCTGGTGTTCCTGTGCCAGCCTGCCAACCTGATGTTCCTGTGCCAGCCTGCCAACCTGATGTTCCTGTGCCAGCCTGCCAACCTGATGTTCCTGTGCCAGCCTGCCAACCTGATGTTCCTGTGCCAGCCCGCCAACCTGATGTTCCTGTGCCAGCTTGCCAGTCCGATGACTTCCAGTCCGCTGCCCAGCTGGATGACTTCCAGTCCGCTGCCCAGCTTGAGGACTTCCAGTCCGCTGCCCAGGTTGACGACTTCCAGTCCGCTGCCCAGCTTGACGACTTCCAGTCCGCTGCCCAGCTTGACGACTTCCAGTCCGCTGCCCAAGTGGATGACTTCCAGTCTGCTGCCCAGGTCGATGACTTCCAGTCTGCTGCCCAGGTCGATGACTTCCAGTCTGCTGCCCAGGTCGATGACTTCCAGTCTGCTGCCCAGGTCGATGACTTCCAGTCTGCTGCCCAGGTCGATGACTTCCAGTCTGCTGCCCAGGTCGATGACTTCCAGTCTGCTGCCCAGGTCGATGACTTCCAGTCTTCTGCCCAGGTTGATGACTTCCAGTCTGCTGCCCAGGTTGATGACTTCCAGTCTGCTGCCCAGGTTGATGACTTCCAGTCCGCTGCCCAGGTTGATGACTTCCAGTCCGCTGCCCAGCTTGATGACTTCCAGTCCGCTGCCCAGCTTGATGACTTCCAGTCCGCTGCCCAGCTTGATGACTTCCAGTCCGCTGCCCAGCTTGATGACTTCCAGTCCGCTGCCCAGCTTGATGACTTCCAGTCCGCTGCCCAGCTTGATGACTTCCAGTCCGCTGCCCAGCTTGATGACTTCCAGTCCGCTGCCCAGCTTGATGACTTCCAGTCCGCTGCCAGCCTGCTGTTCCTGTGCCAGTCTGCCAGCCGCTCGTTCCTATGCCTGCTGCCCAGCTCAATGACCCGGAGCCTGCTGCCCAGCTCGATGACCCGGAGCCTGCTGCCCAGCTCGATGACCCGGAGCCTGCTGCCCAGCTCGATGACCCGGAGCCTGCTGCCCAGCTCGATGACCCGGAGCCTTTGTCCGCTGCCCAGCTCGATGACCCGGAGCCTGCTGCCCAGCTCGATGACCCGGAGCCTTTGTCTGCTGCCCAGCTCGATGACCCGGAGCCTTTGTCTGCTGCCCAGCTCGATGACCCGGAGTCTTTGTCTGCTGCCCAGCTCGATGACCCGGAGCCCTTATCTGCTGCCCAGCTCGATGACCCGGAGCCCTTATCCACTACCTGGCTTGACACCATGAGCCTCCCCCAGCAACAACTGGTTGGAGCGGCCGGAGGCCGCTCCTTTGAGGGGGGGTACTGTCAGGAATGGTCCCCCCTGCTGGTAAATATGCCTGTTATTCTGGCTGCAGTACCGGCCTCCACCAGCGGGGGGTTCGTGGTCTTCTGGAGCTCACAGCCTTTCCTGCGTTCAGGTGTGACATGAATGCAATTAACACACCCTCTATTTATACCCGGCGAGCTCAAGCAGAGCTCGCCCTGGTATCTTCATATCTGCTGGACCTAAGCCTGTACCCTGACCTGTATTCTGATCCTGATTTCGTACCTTGATCCTGTTCTGATCCTGATCCCTGATCCCGCCTGGACTTGTGTGCCCTGCATCCTGATCCCGCCTGGACTTGTCTGCCCTGCATCCTGATCCCTGATCCCGCCTGGACTTGTCTGCCCTGCTTCCTGATCCTTGTCTCCCCTTAGCCTGTATCCTGCAGCTAGTCCATCCACCCGACCCCTGCTCCGTCCTGTCCCATCTGCTGATATCCCTTGTGTATGACCTCCGCCTGGCTTGACCTATGTGTACGGTATTCCCTTTCTGATTATATATATATATATATTGTTTGCTATCCTCACTGGTTTTCTTATAATTAAACACCTTTTACTTCACTAATCATACTGTCTGGTTTCTCTGTGCAGTCACACGGGTCTGATCTCTCATCCCTCCTGACAATATGGTTCAATATCGAACTTTAAAATCAACGTAACAAAATCCGAAATATTAAATATAAATCTAAACAAAAAAGAAGAAGGGCAAGTAAAAGAGATCTGTGCCTTTCCCTGGCAAAAAGAATTGAAATACCTTGGCATAAAACTCGCAAATTCGGTTCAGAAGATTTATAAAATAAACTACCTTCCCCTACTAAACGAGATCAAAAATGAATAAAAAAAAACAATAAATAAACCCCTCTCATGGGTTGGATGAATAAACATGGTGGTAGTTCCCAAAATATTCTATACATTTCTATTAATCCCAATAGCGGTACCGCAACAATTTTTAAAAATTCTAAACTCCCTATTGATTAATTATGTGTGGAAAAATAAAAAGCATAGAATCTCTTTTTCTATCCAAGGAAAGGAAAGCTAAAAGGTGGCCTGGCAGTGCCCGATATTAAAAACTATTATAAGGCGGCTGTTCTTTCTTGGGCGGTGAAATGGGCGAGGGACAGAAAAGGCAAAAGATGGGTGCAGATTGAAAAGGCACAAGTTAACACACAATTGAGTAATATCATCTAGATCCCTGCACAATATCGAGCACTTGATCACAAAATAAATAATATGACACGGGATACTTTGAGAATGTGGGATAGGGTTCAAACACTATTAGAAAGAAAATTGAACTCTCCACTAATGAATTTAAAAGAAAATGCACTTTTTGCACCGGGAGAAAAAAAATTGGAGGGAATTGGATTAAAAAAAAAGAATGTTTACTTAGGAGATATAATTATAGATAGTGGGGGGCGTGGTCTGGACATGGACGAGTAGAGTCGCACATTTGTGGAGCTCCTGGTCCGGCCCGGCCTATTGCAGTGATATTTCAGTGATACCGACCGATATTCCCCGGTATGTTCTCTGCTGGGAAGCGGAGAGGGAAGAATAAGCGGAAGACCCCTCCTAAACCACATCAGAGCGGTGAAATTCGCAGATTCCTCCTGACTGGCAGCGGGACCTCTCCGGCCACCACAATGGCGGATGGCACGAGGCACAGCTCCATGGGTACCCTGCAGATGGAACCCCCTTGCTCGCCCCCGACGTCCTCCTCTACCCCTGGGATGGACTTTACTATCCCAGCGATACTCTCCGTGGAACCCCGAGACCCACAGAATCAGCATCTCACCCCGCTTACCTTACGTGCTGACGAGGAACTGCGGGAACTGCTCCGGGCGATCCCCACGAGGTCCGATTTTGAGGCCTTGGCCAACAGGCTTGAGACGGCTCACCGCGGAGAGATCGCGGCCGTGAGAGGTGAGGTAGAGACACTGTCGGAGAGGATAGGGGTGGGGGAGACCTCGGTGGCTGCATTAGAGAGACGGATGGCGGAGGTGGAGGCTCAACAATCCACCCAGGCAGCGACGGTCCTCACGCAGCAGCTCCAGCTGGAGGAAATGGAAGACCGCAGCAGGAGGAACAACTTGCGGGTGAGGGGTATGCCGGAGGCCACGGAGACAGAAGACCTGTCGGCATCGGTGCTGGGCATATTTCGGGATCTGCTGGGGGGAGAATTCCCAAATGGCATGTCCTTTGACAGGATCCACAGGGCCCTGGGCCCTCGCTCGGATGATCCGGACAGGCCAAGGGATGTGATCTGCCGTATACACCACTACGCACAGAAGGAGCTGGTGCTACGGAAGGCCTGGGAGAAGGGCGAGATGGATTTTGATGGCGCAGCACTCCGCATCCTCCCCGACCTTTCTAAGGCTACTCTGCAACGCAGAGCCATGCTAAAGCCGATACTGGAGGTGGCCCGGAGATCTGGAATCACGTACAGATGGGGGTTCCCTCTATCAGTGACTTTCAAGAAGGCCCAGCGGTTCTTCACCCTGCGATCCTCTTCAGACCTGCCAGGCCTCTTTCTGTTCCTGGATGCTGAGCCCTTTGAGATCCCTGACTGGCTACAGCCCCTACATCGCACAGCTCCCCACTCTGGTCCACCGGGACGCCGGAGAGGCAGGTCACCCAGGCCACAGAGAGATCGCCGCAGATCGAGACATAACCCGGCTGAGGAGTTGAGAGAAGCCTGAATACAACATGCCGTGAGGTGAGCCCTTTGATGTCTTCTCTATACCCCTGCCCCCCCGGATGATTTCTTCCCTTTTTTTTATTATTACTTTAAATCTCTCCCCCTTCTCTGCCCCTGTCCCCCGAGGTGTTTTTTTTTTCCCTCTCTCTTTTGTGTCTCCCCCCCCCACTGACAGGGGAGATCACGGTCTTGGAACCCCCCCCCCCTGGTTCGCCCCCGTTGTTTTATCCCCGTCTGGACTGTCCTTCGGGGCGCCTCTATGCTGGATCACACTGGTGCTCTATAGTGGAGCGTGGAATATTGTACATGCCCGCTGAACCCACAAAGCTCCGGGACGTACGCCGGGGGGGCGGGTGCTGGGGTGGGGGGTGGGTCGCAGACATTCTAGTCTGGATTGGAGACTGGGCCCCTTATTGCCCCCACTACCGGGGGGGAGGGGGGGTGGAGGGTGGTAATGTTGTTTGATCTTGCTCCTTCGTGCCCCCCCCCCCCCCCTGTGTGTTTTTTTTGTGTGTTTTTTCATGCTCCTGACTCGGTGGTACGCTGGATGGAGGGAGGGTGGTGGGGTCAGCTTATGCCTACAGAAGACGGTTGATGGAGGCAGAACTGTACTATGCGGGAGGTGAAAACCAATAGGTGTAGAGATGAGATCTCGCTGATGGAATATGGGGAATCACCTACATATATGGACTGTATCTCCCCCTGGATGTCATCACGATCTATGTACGGTGCACGCTCTCTGTTGTGGATGGCTTGGGGGGGGGGTGGAGGTCTGTTTGGCTGGGGGATATTTCCCATGCTGACTCGGGATTGAGGGATTTGAGGTAGGGGGGTGGGGGTCTGCTGCTGGTATGTGGGCTTGAAGCGGTAACCACACTGTTGATTGATAGGTGTTTAGATAAAGTTTTAATATATTCACGTTTGCTTCCTACTCTCATGTTATTTTTCCTTAGGAATGTCTAGTCATGTTATATGAGGGGGGCTGGGCTGGACCGGAGTAGCTCTCCTCGGTCCTTTCTAACCTCCTCCCCAATAGGCTGAAGCACCACCCCTGGTGTGAATCGGGGCGTGCTTTCTTTTGCGCAAGCGCATAACGCTTGCACCTTTTAGTAGGATAGACGGTACATACTGTCCACTGTTTAGGGATTTGTCTAATAACTCTATAAGTGCTACGTCCGTGTTTATTGTGTATGCTCTTTTCTGTGTGTGTTATATTCTTTCTTTGTCTCTCCCCCCTCTTCTCTCCCCCTTTTTCTTTTTTTTTCTCTTTCTCCCCCCCCTTTTTTTTTTTTTCTCTCTCTCTCTCTCTTCTCTCTCTCCCTCCCTTTCTCCCTCTTCTCTCTCCCTCCCCCCATCTCCCCTCCCTGCCCCCCTATCTTCCCACCCTCGTTAGTGACTCAGTCCCCCCCCTTCACCCATCCTCCTCATCAACGCGCACACCCTCCCCACCCCTGCACCTGACTGTGCTCCCTACCCCCCCCACCTTCTCTACCTACTCCCTTCCCTGCTAGCTCCTTCCGGGTGACCCGGGGAAGATGGACAGTCTTCACGTTTTCTCGCTAAATGCGAAGGGACTTAATGTACCCGAAAAGCGCCGCATGCTCCTCAATGATCTTAAAAGGATTATAGCAGACGTAGCATTCTTGCAAGAGATGCACTTCAGGACTGGGGGGCCTCCGTGCTTGAAAAGTCGCTTTTTCCCCTTCGTGTACCACGCAACCAACGAGTCAGCCAAATCTAAAGGGGTGTCCATTCTTGTATCTGGAGAGGTGCCATGGATGTGTGGCGGCACCCTGGCGGATGTCGGAGGTCGCTATATGTTCATCAAGGGGACCATAGGGGACACAAAAGTGACATTGGCCACTCTGTACGCACCCAACGACCGACAAGATACCTTTATACGCGATACCCTGGACCTACTAACGGAATTTCAGGAGGGACAATTGATAGTGGGAGGGGATTTCAACATCCCTCTGTCCCCATCAGTAGACACTTCATCGGGACACTCCTCCGTACGCCCAGGGACGCACAAACGCGTTTCCAGGGACCTACACAACGCCCAACTGATTAAATTAAAGCCTCTTGGAGTAAACACAAAAGTAAACAAGCATAAAAGTACCATCATCCTAAATATCAATAGAATAAATCAAATATAACTGGGACCCCAAAGGTAACCCAGAAATAATTTGGAAAAAGGGGGGGTGGGCGGGTGGACTATAGCGGTACTGCGTACAAGAAGGTACAAGGGAACATGGACTGAGATTAAAAATTACAATTGTTTATTATAATGAACAAGTAGGACACACGTTATTAGATCATAAAAAACAAACAAACAAAAACAATATTAAAAATGTGACACAGTGCATGCCAAACCAGGTCACCGAGGTGTTAAATCAACCCTAGGCAAGGGGAAGCGGTGAAGAGGGTGTGGTCATGCCCGTTGAATCTCAATCTCGACTAGTTTCGCAGGGGGAGAAGGGGGGAGGAGAGGGTGTGAACGGGGCGGGGGGAAAGGAAGAATGGATAGGAAAACGGGAGGGGGGGGGAAGGTGTTGTGAGTATGTGTAGGTGGTGAGTGAGGGGATTGGAGCAATAAGGATTGGGGATGTGCTCAAGGAAATAAGGTGATGGGGAGGGAGAAAGGGGGGGGGGAGGGGGGGGGGGAAGGGGGGGGAAGGGGGGGAAAGGGGGGGGAGGGGGGAACGGTGTAAGCGGGAGGGGGGGGGGGAAGAGAGTGGATAGGAAAACAGGAGGGAGGGAGAGGGAAAATGGTGTTGTGAGTTTGTGTGAGTGGTAAGTGAGGGGATTGGAGCAATAAGGATTGGGGATGTGTTGAAGGAAAAAAGGGGGGTGAATACACAGTGATATAGACTGCATACGGCTGCAAGCCAAATGCAGAAAGACAGTTGCAGTGCAAGGGAAAAAGAATTTTTTTACCTGTGTGTAAAATTAAAAAAGTAAGGACCTGTGAACCAAATTAATGGATCAAGGGTAGGGCATAACTGGCGTGGGTGTTTGGTAAGGATCCCACACTAGGTGCATGAAGTTGAAAACCTGGTAAAATGACAAGGGAAAAGGGATATGGATATAAGGGTAACAAACAATCTCCCAAGGGTATAAGGAAATAACAGAGTGAAGAGTAGAAGGACAAGCCTAGAGGGGGAACAGAGGGCTTACCAGTGGTCGGTAGAACACACTGTATGGTCCACAGGATCCGATGTGTGTCACGTCTGTTAAGGCCAAGGGGGCTGTATTAAATAGCACGTGGAGGTCCCGAGAGCCAATAAATGGCGCGGCGCGCATCTATGACGTGGCGCAGCGCTAGTGGGTGTATGTAAGGTGTAGGAACTGATGCACTGGTCATAGACCAATCGGGAGCTAAGCAAAGGGATGTAACATCCCATCATCAGTTGACCAATAAGAGGGACAAAGGGGAGGGGACGGACGTGGCACACATTCTAGGTTAACTGCTGCAACTGTCAGCAGTAGTTGTTCTACTTAGGGAGAGAGGAACATGGGGAAGGAAAGGGGAGTGAAAAGACACAATGGTAGTCAATGTCAGCTAATCAATGTTAAACTAGCCAGCAGCAGGTATAGAATTTCTTTCTCCCTCCCCCATCACCTTATTTCCTTGAGCACATCCCCAATCCTTATTGCTCCAATCCCCTCACTCACCACCCACACAAACTCACAACACCTTTCCCCCCCCTCCCGTTTTCCTATCCATTCTTCCTTCCCCCCCCCAGCCCCCCCCGCCCCGTTCACACCCTCTCCTCCCCCCCTCCCCTCCCCCATTTTTTCTCCCTCCTTCTCCCCCTTCCCCCCCCCCTCCCCCCTGTTTCTCCCCCCCTCCCCCCCTTCCCCCTCTCCCTTCCCCAATTACCTGTTTGCCCTCTCCCCTCATTCATTTTTCCCTTCCTTCTCCCCCCCCCCTTTTTCCTTCCTTGTTGTTTTTTGCACTTAATTTTACACTCTTTTTGACTAGTTTTTTATTGAGCACTCACCATTACCACCATCCCCACCCCCTCCCTTCCCTCCTTATGGTAGTCAATGCAACGAATCCTATTTGACATCCATCTTTATACATAGCTTTTTTAGGATAGCCAATATTGTGGCTCCCTCTACTTCCTACCCGCTCTTGAGAGGCTACCTCCCTCCAACTGCGGTTCATAGCTTTCGGTGGTCTCCTTTAAACAGTGCAGGTAAGCCACTTGGCATCTTTAGAATCCCCAATGTTTATGCTGTATAAAACCAATACTTGTATAGTAATATTGTGATACACTATCATGCATATTTACCTATATGTATGGATTTTGTGATTATAATTACTGTATTATGTTTTTAGACTACCTCTCCTGATGAAGCAACTATTGTTGCGAAACTAGTCGAGATTGAGATTCAACGGGCATGACCACACCCTCTTCACCGCTTCCCCTTGCCTAGGGTTGATTTAACACCTCGGTGACCTGGTTTGGCATGCACTGTGTCACATTTTTAATATTGTTTTTGTTTGTTTGTTTTTTATGATCTAATAACGTGTGTCCTACTTGTTCATTATAATAAACAATTGTAATTTTTAACCTCAGTCCATGTTCCCTTGTACCTTCTTGTACGCAGTACCGCTATAGTCCACCCGCCCACCCCCCCTTTTTCCAAATTATTTCTGGGTTACCTTTGGGGTCCCAGTTATATTTGATTTATTCTACAACACCCAACTGGTCGACGTGTGGAGGTTACAGCACTCCGGGGCGAGAGACTACACCTTCTACTCCTCTCCGCATAAGGTATACTCGCGGATTGATTACTTTTTCGTCCCTCATGGTCAGTTGGAGGCAGTACGCGCACCAACGATTGGGAACATCACGTGGTCGGACCACGCACCTATCACCATGCACTACGACCTTAATGAGACCTCGAGATCCAGAACACGGTTCTGGCGCCTGAATGAAAGCCTGCTTCAGACACCGGAAGTCTTAGCAGAGGTCACAAATGAGATGCAACATTACTTCAGAACCAATAACACTGACGACTGCGACCCAGGTATTTTGTGGGGAGCACATAAATCAGTGATCAGAGGTATTCTGATCCAATGCGGCGCGCGTATTAAACGGGAGCGAGAGCAGCAATTGATGGGTCTCTTGGACAAAATCTGCATAGTGGAATCCACTCACAAGCGGACCCCTACGCCCTCTTTGGAGGCAGAATTGCTCGCACTCAGGAGACGGACGGTTGACTTACTCCAATACAGGGCTAAGGCGGCACTACAATTCTGCCGGAAACTTACATATGAATCTAGGAACAAGTGCGGAAAGATGCTTGCCAGAGCAGTTCAGAACCGCAGACTTAAAGCGTTCATCCCCCACATAATCGCACCCTCGGGACAAAAGAAGACCCTGCCCACCCATATAGCACAGGAATTTGGGACTTACTACTCCTCCTTGTACAATCTCCCTGCCGGGACACCCAGCGAAACGACAATCAAGGACTATATAGAGACCTCGGGGCTACCTCAGATTTCAATGATGCTGAGAGCCAACTTAGAGGACCCTATTACTATAGAGGAACTGCAGCGAGCGGTGAGTGGCATGAAACCCGGTAAGGCGCCGGGACCAGACGGATTCACCTTACAGTACTACCAGACTTTCCTCCCGTGTCTGGGTCCCCATATGGTGAAGATGTTTAATGGCCTCGGGGAGGGAGGTGCCCTCCCTAGGGATACTCTACGGGCACATATAACACTGATCCATAAGGAGGGTAAGGACCCGTCGGCGTGTGCGGAAGTTACAGGCCTATCTCCCTGCTGAACATTGACATCAAGCTATTTACCAAAATCCTAGCTAACAGGCTGACTCAATTCATGCCGGACGTGGTACACTGGGACCAGGTGGGCTTCGTCCCCTCCCGAGAGGCGAGAGACAACACCACAAAGGTGATTAACCTGATTCACGTGGCAACCAAAACCAAAAAGCCCTGCGTCTTCCTCAGCACAGATGCCGAAAAGGCATTTGACAGGGTTAACTGGGCATTTATGTTTGCCGTTCTCAGACGTATAGGCGTAGGACCCAAGATGCTCCACTGGATTTCTAGCATTTATTCTGTACCTACGGCCCAGGTCAAGGCTAACGGAATTCTCTCAGAATCTTTCCCTATTACAAACGGGACTAGACAGGGGTGCCCGCTCTCACCCCTGCTCTTTGCCTTGGCTCTGGAGCCGTTCCTACGTACGATACGCGCACAGCCAGATGTTACAGGGATTACAGTAAGGGGCGAGCAGTACAAAATCTCGGCGTACGCGGATGATCTCCTGTTCTCCTTGACCAATCCAGTGATATCCCTGCCGAACTTGCTTCGGGAGTTTGATAGATATGGGAATTTGTCCAACCTGAAAATAAATTTTGATAAATCGGCGGCGATGGGGGTCAATGTTCCTCCCGCTAGGCTGAGCTTGCTGAAGGCCCAGTTTAAATTTAAGTGGTCTGACTGTTCCCTCGGGTACTTGGGAACTCAGATCCCAGGAGACTTGGGGCGCACTTTTGATCTTAATTTTCCGCCGTTGTTGGCCAGGGCTCGGGAGTTGTTGAAAGGCTGGACCAAGGGATTGCACTCCTGGTTCGGGAGGTGCAATCTAATCAAGATGTCGATCCTACCTAAGTTCCTGTACTTATTCCAGGCATTGCCGATTAAGATTGCACCCTCATTCTTTAAACAGGTGAACTCCATCTTCACCAATTTTATATGGGCTGGCTCCAAACCCCGTCTACGTAGGAGTCTCCTGACGTTACCAAAACATCTTGGAGGGCTGGCCCTCCCGGATGTGCGGAATTACTACAGAGCAGTCCATATGGGCAGGATTATAGATTGGAACCGGCACGGTAAATCCAAGCTCTGGGTCCATTTGGAACAGGCACAAGCAGAGATTCCGTTAGGAAGGGCACCCTGGTGTGCTGACCGATTACCCTTAGACATGTCTTCCCACCCGGTCATTGGCACCACCCTGGGGGTGGGGGCAGCAACTTTGCTCTCCTCCCGCCTCTCGTCGGGCGACTCTCCACTGTACCCGATCTTGGGGAACCCAGCGTTCCCTCCGGGACTGGAGGTAGCAGAATACGGGACACTGGCATCAACAGGGAGGGTCCAAGCCTCCCACTTCCTGGAGGGGGATCATTGGCCTTCTATTCAGGCCCTGACTAACGACACCGGTCAGTTCCGACTCCCGTTCTGGAAGGCAATACGCCTACACCACTTCCTACACTCTATTGAGAATCCAGCGCACTATCAGCGGGAACTGACCCCCTTCGAGGAGTATTGTAGGGATGAAGGGCCGATGCCACAGGTGCTATCCAAAATGTATGAATTGCTTAACTCTCCCCCGACACAGCCCGAGCTGCCCTTTCTACAGAAGTGGGAAGCCGAACTGCAGCGCTCCTTCACTGATACCCAAAGACAGAAGATAATTCGCCTTTCCCTCAAAACATCGATCCGTACAAAAATTCAAGAGCTCAATTATAAGATCCTGACTAGATGGTATTATACCCCCCAGGTCTTACACAGATTTTTTCCCGCGTCCCCCAATCTGTGCTGGAGATGTCTAACGGAGATAGGAACGCTCCTCCACATCTTTTGGTCCTGTCCTAAATTGCAGCACTTCTGGTCAATGGTCGGTACGATCACCCAGAAATTTACAGACCATGTAATGGTGAACGACCCGTCCTTTTTCCTACTCAATGACACTCCACTCCCGGAACGGACCTACAAGAAGTCAATTGTACGGCATCTACTGAATGCGGCTAAGTCCTGCATCCCTCTCAGGTGGAAGAAGAGATCGCCCCCGACGATAGGCATGTGGATGCGGAGGGTGGAAGATATTAAACGATTGGAGGACCTGGTCCTCACCTCCCAAAACAAGCAGGAGAAGCATTCTCAGGCGTGGAGGCTCTGGAATATGTATATTTTATCGGATGAAGGGTTGGAAATGCTTGCTTCCTAATTCGAGCAGGTGAGGTGGCCCCGTTGTCTGGACAGTACTGTGCTGTATTGTATTGTAATTTTCTTATTTTATGCATGTATGTATGTCGTGTTTGTCTTGTACGAAATAAATAAAAAAGTTATATTTGAAAAAAAAAATTATAGATAGTGAGATAAAGACTTATGAAGAACTGAAAACTAGAACTGACTTTTGGAATCTCGATAGGTGGCATTATTATCAACTGTATCACTTTGTGCAGCACCTCCCCCGACCCTTGCGATCATGGGCGGAGCTGACACCATTGGAGAAGATTTGCAAAACAGAAAGTTCAAAGGGTACGGTCACTGAACTGTATGAAAAACGAAACCTCAGCCCGTATGGATCTGTAGACGTGACAGATCCCGAGATGCGAATACTAGCTAACTAACCCAGTTGCAACATGACAAAACACAATGAGACATGATAACCAACAAACAACAACCACGCCGTGACAGACAGACGACATGACCGACTTGCTGGGGCAGACATGACAGAAATGTGCGACTGGGGCAGAATGACAGAAACGTGCGACTGGGGCAGAATGACAGAAACGCAGAGACTGGACCGCTGGGCCAGAAACGCAGAGACTGGAACGCTGGGCCAGAAACGCAGAGACTGGAACGCTGGGCCAGAAACGCAGAGACTGGAACGCTGGGCCAGAAATGCAGAGACTGGAACGCTGGGCCAGAAACGCAGAGACTGGAACGCTATGAGGGTAAGCCCCTGGGGACAGGAACCCCCCGGAAACACTATGACCGAAGTCGTGGGCCAGAACACTGACAGAAATCGTGGGCCAGCACTCATGGGCCAGAAACGCTATGACTGAAATCGTGGGCCAGAAACGTTGTGACAGAAATCGTGGGCCAGAACACTGACAGAAATCGTGGGCCAGAACACTGACAGAAATCGTGGGCCAGAACACTGACAGAAATCGTGGTCCAGAACACTGACAGAAATCGTGGGCCAGAACACTGACAGAAATCGTGGGCCAGAACACTGACAGAAATCGTGGGCCAGAACACTGACAGAAATCGTGGGCCAGAACACTGACAGAAATTGTGGGCCAGAACACTGACAGAAATCGTGGGCCAGTACTCGTGGGCCAGAAATGCTATGACTGAAATCGTGGGCCAGAAACGCTATGACTGAAATTGTGGGCCAGAAACGCCATGACAGAAATCGTGGGCCAGAAACGCTATGACAGAAATCGTGGGCCAGAAACGCTATGACTGAAATCGTGGGCCAGAAACGCTATGACTGAAATCGTGGGCCAGAAATGCTATGACTGAAATCGTGGGCCAGAAACGCTATGACTGAAATCGTGGGGCAGAACGCTATGACTGAAATCGTGGGCCAGTACTCATGGGCCAGTACTCGTGGGCCAGTACTCGTGGGCCAGAAACGCTATGACTGAAATCGTGGGCCAGAAACGCTATGACTGAAATCGTGGGCCAGAAACGCTATGACTGAAATCGTGGGCCAGAAACGCTATGACTGAAATCGTGGGCCAGAAACGCTATGACTGAAATCGTGGGCCAGAAATGCTATGACTGAAATCGTGGGCCAGAAATGCTATGACTGAAATCGTAGGCCAGAAACGCTATGACTGAAATTGTGGGCCAGAAACGCCATGACAGAAATCGTGGGCCAGAAACGCTATGACAAAAATCGTGGGCCAGAAACGCTATGACAGAAATCGTGGGCCAGAAACGCTATGACTGAAATCGTGGGCCAGAAACGCTATGACTGAAATCGTGGGCCAGAAACGCTATGACAGAAATCGTGGGCCAGAAACGCTATGACAGAAATCGTGGGCCAGAAATGATATGAGAGAAATGCTGAGCCTGACACGTGAGGCCGAACTACCATGACAGGAAACCTGGGCAGAAAAGGTATGAGAGAAATGGTGAGTCTGAAAAGCGGAGCCTGTGCTGCTGAAGCAGAAATGCGATAACAGAACCCTGGGGCCGAACGCTGAGAGAAAAACGCTGCGCCTGACCGCCGAGGCAGAAATGCAAAGACAGAATCCTGGCAAACGGAAATGCTGAGACTGAACCGCTGAGGCAGAAAAAATACTGACAGTAACGCTGAGACTGCAACGCAATGACAGAATCCTGGGGCAGTCCACGCTGAGACTGGACCATTGAGGCAGAAATGCACAGACAGCAAACCTGGGGCAGAATGCTGTGACAGAATGCTGCTACTGAAAAAGATCAACAGAAATGCTAATGAGAAAAGCTGAGACTGAAACCGAAAAGACAGAAAACGTGGGGCAGAAACGGTATGACAGAATGCCGAGACTGAAAACGCCAAGACCAAAAGCTGGGGCAGCAACGCTACGCCAGAATACTGAGATGGAAACCAGAAACCCCCCCGCCAGACCCAAGGACTGGAACACCCCCCCCCCCCGCACCCACCGGGAGTTGTGACGGAAACCCCCGGGGCAGGACGCTATGACGGAAACCCTCAGGGCAGGACGCTATGACGGAAAACCCCCGGGGCAGGACGCTGTGACGGAAAACCCCCGGGGCAGGACGCTGTGACGGAAAACCCCCGGGGTAGGACGCTGTGACGGAAAACCCTCGGGGCAGGACGCTGTGACGGAAAACCCCCGGGGCAGGACGCTGTGACGGAAAACCCCCGGGGCAGGACGCTGTGACGAAAACCCCCCGGGGCAGGATGCTGTGACGGAAAACCCCCGGGGCAGGACGCTGTGACGGAAAACCCCCAGGGCTGGACGCTGTGACGGAAAACCCCCGGGGCAGGACGCTGTGACGGAAAACCCCCGGGGCAGGACGCTGTGACGGAAAACCCCCGGGGCAGGACGATGTGACGGAAAACCCCCGGGGCAGGACGCTGTGACAGAAACTCTGTGACCGCAAGCCCCCGGGGCAGGAATGCTATGACAGAAACCCCCGCCCTTACACAAGTGTGCTACACATGCCCCAAACGTACTGACGCTGTGATGCAAACACATTACAGAAATGCTGGGCCAGAGAGCCTGACAGAAAATCTGGGCAGGACGCATGACAAGCTCTGTGGCAGAAACGCATGACAAAACTCTGGGGCAGAAACGCATGACAGAAACTCCTGGGGCAGAAACGCATGACAGAAACTCCTGGGGCAGAAACGCATGACAGAAACTCCTGGGTCAGAAACGCATGACTGAAAGTCTTGGGGCAGAAACGCATGACTGAAAGTCTTGGGGCAGAAACGCATGACCAAAAGTCTTGGGGCAGAAACGCATGACCAAAAATCTTGGGGCAGAAACGCATTACCAAAAGTGTTGGGGCAGAAACACATGACCGAAAGTCTTGGGGCAGAAACACATGACCGAAAGTCTTGGGGCAGAAACACATGACTGAAAATCTTGGGGCAGAAACACATGACCGAAAGTCTTGGGGCAAAAAAAACATGACAGAAACTCTGTGGCAAAACGCATGACAGAAACACACTGAGCAGCAACCATACACGTATCTGCACCGTGCTCCCCCCCTCCCCATTCTGCCAGCTAGGTCCCTGAACAGGTGGACAAACCCTCTTATGCTGCCAGCGTGACCCTGTGAACGGACAGCCCCCCCCCTGCTGCCAAAGTGAGCCTGGAAGAGTGGATGAACGCCCCCCCCCCGGCAGCGTGAGCCCTACACAGATAAGGTGCGAGCCAGGAGGGCGTCCCCTCCATGATGCACGTGGGTTCCAGTGAGGTGAACCTGGACGGCCGCTCCCTCCCCCCAGCATGAGCGCCGGGAAAGCGGGCAGGCGGCAACCACAATGCTGTAAGGAACACAGGGATGGCCGGGAGAGGCAGACGGCACTCCCCCCCCCCCCCCAACCATGCGGTAATGAGCCCAGCGACGGGTGGATGGAGGGACAGACGACCTACTCCTACTCCAGCGGGAGCACCGTGGGAAGCGGGCGGGCACCTTTCCTGATACCCTGCAGAAAGAGGGTGGAGGACGGACAGCCTCCCCACTCCCCCCCCCCGTATGAGCGCCGGGAGAAGCGGGCGGGCGGCCCCCATGATGCAGAGAAACTCGGGGATGAGCTGGAGGCGGGCATGAGGTCCCCCCATGGTGTAAGGGAGAGAAACACTTAGCTGCAGCCGAACCCCCGCTCTGCCTGGAAACCGGAAGTGACGTCTGCCGGCCAAATCAAAACCAGAAATGGCGCCAACACCGGACCTGACGTGGGAGGAGCCTTAAGTACTCATCGGACTCCTCCCACAAATACAGGCTAACCTGCGGCAAGCCTTACTACTTGTCCTCTCAATAAAATTATCAGAAATTTGTGCTTAAACTAGAACTATAATCAACACTTTTTTTTCTTTCACAGGAGTGTCACACGAGCGGGGACTTTAATTGGAAGCTTGTCCGCATCTTGCGTGGCTTCTTCCTCCCCGGACGCTGCGCTTGAAATTGAAGTCCCCGCCATGTGACGCTCCTGTGACCCCGCCCCCTCTGACGCACATGTCCCACATGGGGACTTTCTTATGAGTTTACCTGTGGCGTTAGAGGGGGCGGGGTCACAGGAGCGTCACACGACGGGGACTTCAATTTCAAGCGCAGCATCCGGGGATGTAAGATGCGGATAAGAAGGCCGACGGAAGGAGAAGAAGATGGAAGAAGACGCCGGTCAAGATGTGGACGAGAAGACCCAAGAAAGAAGCAGAGGAAGTAGAAGAAGATGGATGAAGAAACCCGAATGAAAGCAGAAAAGAAAATGGAAGAAGAAGCGCGGAAAGAAGATATTAATAAAGGAATTGTCAAAAACCGGCTATTGTCATTTTTTACACTTTTTTTGGGGTGAAATGGTATAGGTACAATGTACCCCATTACCATTTCACACAGGGGGGGCGGGATCTGGGGGTTCCCTTTGATAAAGGGGTCTTCCAGATTTTCATAAGCCCCCCGCCCGCAGACCCCCACAACCACCGGCCAGGGTTGTGATGATGAGGCCCTTGTCCCCATCAACATGGGGACAAGGTGCTTTGGGGGGGACCCCAAAGCACCCTCCCCATGTTGAGGGCATGTGGCCTGGTACGGTTGAGGAGAGGAGGTTTCTGCACTCTGCCCCTCCCTCTTTTCTGCAGCCGGCCAGGTTACATGCTCGGATAAGGGTCTGGTGTGGATTTTTGGGGGAACTCCATGCCATTTTTTTTTAATTTGGGGTGGAGTTCCTCTTAAAATCCATACAAGACCTGAAGGGCCTGTTATGGATATTTGGGGGGAACTCCCATGTCATTTTTTTTTACAGCGGGGTTCCCCTTAATATCCATACCAGACCTTAAGGGCCTGGTAATGGAATTTGGGGGGACCCCATGCTTTTTTTTATGAATGAATTCATTATTGCCGCGAGTGATTTTTAAATGACTTTTTTTCCTTCAGAATGTCATTTTTTGTGCAGGGACAGTTCTAACCACAGGAAACATGCGCTTTTTCACATGCTTACTTTACACCCCATCAGGTAGGAAATTTAAAGTAATATTTCACTTTTATTGTTGCACTTTAAGCATTATTAAATTCACTGCTCCCGAAAAAACGTCCGTTTTAAAAAACAAAAAAATCATTGATACATGCCCCCTGGGGCAGGACTAAGGTCCACATACACTTTTTAGGACAAAAACTTGCATATTAACCTTGAAAATTAACACATTGATTTCTCCCATAGACTTCTTTTTTTTTTTTTTTTAATTGTTTATTTATAACAGGAGTCAGGCCCACATCGGCCACAGATGTACAACAATAACAGTGAATAAAAAAATAAGTAAAAACATGGTAGGTATCAAACATTTATAGGGGTACCTCAAAAACCTCGTATGCGGCTGCCGACCGCCCCGGCCATCCCCAAGGGACCTGCATACGAGTACTGTACCCGAACGGAGGCACCGCCCTATACCATCTTGAAACCCTTACTAGAGCTTCCCCCAATCGTCCATTGACGGCGATCGCACCATACCCACCAGTTAATGGACTGTGGCGCCGCGGGACCCACTCCCATTTGTTTTGAATTAAACAGAGGAAGAGGCAAGAAGATAGCAAAGATAGAAATAGTAGCAAAAAGCTGGGTCAGGGCCCGGAGCAGAGCGAGGGGTAAGGATGGGAGATAAGTTGAAGAGAGAGGAAAAAGAAAAAAAAAAAGGGGGGGTAGGGAGGGGCTTGTATCTCAGGTACTGGACTCTCCATTCTCGCCCGCGGGTGGCGCTGGATCTCGGGACGCCTCCTCCAGCTATGAGTGGGGACGTTTCGGTCTATACAGGGTCGAACTGGGTCTCAAGGCAGCAAGTCGCTGTCTCTCAGAGCCTGTCCCTCATCCGAGTACTTAAACATATTTCACAGTCGCCATGTCTTGGTATAGGCTTCTTCCCTATTCTGGCTAGTGAGGATTAGGTCTTCCATTTGGCAGATATCATCCACCTTCTGAAGCCATAGCTTAATGGTCGGGGGGTGTGGGGACTTCCAGCATAGCGGGATGCATGCCTTGGCCGCGTCGAGCAAATGACGGACCACTGATTGCTTGTACTTGCATGTGGGGGTGCTGGTGTCGTGTAGCAGGAAGTACGCCGGTTCCTTCGGGACAGCCCGGTCTGAGAATCTCTGTGTAATTTGCCGCACATTCCTCCAGAAGGGCGCAATCTTGGCGCAGGACCAGAAAATGTGCAGCATGGTGCCTCTCTCTTGTTGGCAGCGCCAGCAAAGGTCCGAGGTCGTGGGGAAAAACTTGTGTAACATTGCCGGGGTCCTATACCACCGTGTAAGGATTTTGTAATTTGTCTCCTGGATTTTGGTGCATAGGGAAGATTTATGCGTAAATCTGAGAATATGTTGTGTCCTATTGTCATTGAAGTGGCAATTCAGGTCTCTCTCCCATTTGATCAGGCTCGGGGGGCGGTAATCGTCTGGAGGTGTGGTCAGCATGCCGTATGTAAGGGAGAGGGTGTGAGATATCACCCCCGTCTCGGAGCATAGCGCCTCCAACGCCGTGAGGGGGTTGTTGGCCACCTTCGGGGGTGGTATACTGGCCAGAAAGTGGCCGAGCTGGTTCGCCCTTAAAAAATCCAGTCTGAAATTACCGTCCGGGTCCGACAGCTCGGCCACCGTTCTCCATCTACCCAGCATACTGAAGTGTGAGGCCTGGTATAGCCCTTCCCCAATTAGTGATCGAAATCTGTGGTCACTTACCCCCGGTTCGAATTGAGGGGTACCTAGTATCGGGCGCAAAGGAGAGTCCCGAGATGAAAGGGAGGCCCTTGAGAATAAGTCTGCACATATCCTCATGGTGGTGCCTATGAGTGGGTGTTGCTTGAGGTGGATCGGCATGGCCGACTGGCACCAAGGTGCCCGGCTTAGGGGGAAGTCACTCTGAGCCTGTTCCACCTGAGTCCACAGCTTGGTGTCTTGGTGTCGGCACCAGTCAACCAGTCTGTTCAGGTGGGCCGCGTGGTAGTAGGAGCGTATCTCGGGTAACGCTAGGCCCCCGTATTGTTTAGGGAGGGAGAGAGTCTTTCTGTGCAGTCTGGGCCGTTTCCCGGCCCAGAGAAACTTAATGAACGCAGAGTGGACCTGCCCAAGGAAGACAGCGGGGATTTGAATCGGGAGTGCCTGTATCAGGTAGAGGAACTTGGGAAGGACAGTCATCTTCAGAATATTGCACCTACCGAACCAGGAGTGTAATCCGGTGTTCCATTGATGCAACATTGTCTGGACTGTCTTCAAAAGGGGGGGGAAATTTAATTTGAATATCTGGGAGGCCCTCCGGGGGATGAGCGTGCCCAGATATCTCAATGCGTTGTCGGTCCATTTGAGGTGGAAGTTAGCCTTAAGTGATGCGAGTTGTTGTCCAGGGACTCCCAGGCCCATGGCTTCCGATTTAGAAAAATTAATTTTTAGGTTAGATAGCTGCCGTATATCGCGAACTCTCGCATAAGGTTGGGGAGGGAGACCGCTGGGTTTGTCAGGGAGAACATGAGGTCATCGGCATACGCCGAGACCTTGTATTGTGTTTTGTGGGAGGGAATCCCGGTGATACCTGGGTTGGCTCTAACGTGGCACAGAAAAGGCTCCAGAGAGAGAGCGAACAGCAGAGGCGAGAGTGGGCAGCCCTGTCTGGTACCATTAGTGATCTGGAAGGCATCCGACGTGACCCCATTAGCCCGGACTTTGGCGGACGGGTCTGCATACACCGCGGAGACCCAGTTGATCATTCTTTCCCCTACGCCTATATGTTCTAGCATCTTAAATATAAACTCCCACCTTACGCGGTCGAACGCCTTCAAGGCACCTTCCTAGATCTGGCTATATGTAGTAGGTTCAACACCTTAATGGTGTTATCTCTGGCTTCCCGGAACGGTACGAAGCCCACCTGATCTAGATGTATAAGGTGAGGTAGGTGTTCTTGCAATCTGGTGGCTAGGATTTTGGTGAACAGCTTCAGGTCGGTGTTGAGGTCGGTAGCTGCCGCATTGAGCCGGGTCTTTCCCCTCTTTTGGTATGACCGTTATTTGTGCTTGCATTGTGGTCTTGTGCAGTTTCTTCCCTGTGCTAAGGGCGTTAAACAGTTTGACTAAGTGGTCGCCGAGTGAGGGGAGAAGAGTCTTGTAATAGGGGACCGTCAGGCCGTCTGGGCCCGGCGCCTTCCCTGGTTTAGTGGCTTTTAATGCCGTTTGAAGCTCCAGCAATGTGATGGGCGCTTCTAGAAGATCCCTAGCTTCAGCGGGTAGGATTGGCATAAGGGAGGAGGAGATGTAGTCTGAAGTCGGGTCGGGAGAGGGTCTTGTCACTTTTAAGTTATAGAGGGAATCATAGTAAGTTCTAAATTCCTGCGCTATCTTCTGGGGGAGGGATGCCGTCTGACCCGAGTTGGAAATAATCCGGGGGATATAGGAGGCCAGTTTTTGGGTTCGCAGAGACTGAGCCAACAACCTCCCACATTTGTCACCCGACTCATATGTTTTCCGCCTACAAATTTGTATGGCCGCTTTGGCCTTATAGCGCAGGAGATCCGTAATTTGCCGCCGCGTGGTGTCCACCTCAGCCCCTAGAGCTGGTGTTGGGGTCTGCTTATGAGCCGTCTCCAGAGTTTGCAGTTTGCCCAATAAGGAGGATAGTTGGGCCGCCCTCGACTGCTTAAGTCTGGAGCCGTGTTTGATAAATATCCCGCGGATCACGGCCTTATGGGCCTCCCAGATCAGTCCCACGTCTACGTCTGTTGTGTTATTGGTCAAGAAGTAGTGGCCTAATTCTGTCTTAACCTCCGCTACCGTCTCTGCATCCTGAAGTAAGCTTTCGTTTAGCCTCCACGGGGGCCTGTGTGACCCTCTGATATGGCATATTTCATAGTGATCGGGGCATGATCCGACCAGGTGATAGACCCGATGGCCGAGTCCCTAACAGCATGCAGTTGTCTATGAGGGATCAGAAAATAGTCAATCCTGGAGTATGTCTGATGCGGCCTGGAGAAGAAGGTATAATCTCTCTCCCAGGGTGAAAAAGACGCCAGGCATCCACTAGTTGTGAGTTGTGAACGGTCGTGTCAATTCGTTTGCGCGTGTCTCTCGAAACCGAGGACGACCCCGAGGAAGTGTCTTCAGTCGGTGACAGAGGGATGTTCAAGTCTCCTCCCACTATCAGCTGTCCCTCACTATATTGCAGGAGGTGGTCAAGGCGTCGTCTCAAAAACGTATCTTGGTGGGTGTTGGGGGCATACAGATTCGCCAGAGTGACCCGCTCGTCTCCCACCCGTCCTTTCAGGAATAGGTATCTCCCTTCCCTGTCCTGAATAACGTCAATTAGTGACCACGGAACCTTTTTTTTTTAAATCAGAAAAGTTTTTATTGCTCACATAACATACAGAAAAAGAAAACCAATATGACATAATAGTCTCAGCATATATAGTACACTGCACACATTGCTCTCCAACCAGCATCCAACGTATTCCAACAGTATCCAGTAACATGCCTTTTAGTCCCACCACCCCTGAACTGGCAAGTCTAATTACCACCCATCAATCGCCCCTGAACAAGTTCCATGGGGCTCAGGCCAGGTGTGGCCAACCATGCATCCCAAATTCTGTCAAATTTGCCCGCATTCCCCCTGTGCTGATATATGTATTTCTCCATGACAAGCATCCTGCCCATATGCATCACCCTGGATTTAAGCGTGGGGGGGTCCTCCAGTTTCCAATTCAGGAGAATAGCTCTCCTGGCCTGGAACAGTGCCCTGTTTAGTGCCGTTCGAGTCGATTCCTCCGCTACCACTCCCTCCAACACTCCAAGCAGGCAGTATATCGGCTCCAGGGCACGGCCACCTGGAACACAGAGTTAAGTGTATCCACAACTCCCTTCCAGAACCTGTGGAGCTTGGGGCAGCGCCAGAACAGGTGAATCAGATCGCCGGACATTACCTTGCACCTGTTGCACATCGGGTCCGCAGCCCCGCCCATTTTAAAAAGTTTTACTGGGGTATAATGGACCCTCAACAAAATGTACAGCTGAGATACTTTCTGTGCTACATTGAGCGAACAGTTATTGACTGCCATCAGCGCTTCCTCCCACATGTCCCCTGTCATTGGACCTACATCCTCCTCCCACTTATCTGCCACTTTCATGGGATGTGCCTCCAGAAATGAGTCTAGCAACATGTGGTAGCACTGTGAGATAATGCCTCTAGTCTCAGATGCGGCCCCTAAGACGCGAAATACTGGAGTGGGGGACTGAGCCCACTCCACCGCATCTCCCTGAGCCCTTATTGCATGTTTCAATTGTAGGTAGTAAAAAAGCATGGATTGAGGGAGTGCAAATCTGGACCGCAGGGTGTCAAACGAGACTAGTGCACCCCCCTGAAATATCTGTTTGAGGAGAGTTATGCCCAGAAGGCGCCATCTAGGACCCTGATCCAGCTTTGTCAATTCAATGTACGTATTGTTCTCCCAGATTGGGCTAAATTCAGTAAATCCCGTGACCCCCTGGAGCTGCCTGGCCTTATTCCAAACCTTCTGGATGAGCGCATAAGTGGGCATTTTCTTGTTAGGTTTCTGAAACCGCTGGGCCTCAAGACCCTCCGGTATCGACGCAGCCCCCGAGCCAAGCAGTAACAGCCTGGCCGAGGAGCCGGCCGGGGCCGGGGACATGGCCCCGATCAGGTGCTGTAGCTGTGCAGCCAGGTAGTAAATCCACGGGTTAGGAAGAGCCAGCCCCCCACCCTCCTTGGGCCTCTGCAATTGTTCCAGTTTTATCCTGGGAGCTTTAATGTGCCAGAGCAATTGCCGAAAGAGCGAGTTGACCACTCTAAACGTCTTGAGGGTGATGACAACTGGGGAATTGTGAAGTAGGTAGAGTAGCTGCGGCATCAGAATCATCTTGATGAGATTGGTTTTGCCCGCTAGGGACATCTTTAGCCTGTTCCATATGTGGATCTTGTCCCTGAACCTGGTCAACAAGGGAAAGACGTTCAGGCCACAATAATCAGTCACCTTAGGGGAGACATGTACCCCCAGATATTTAAAGGAAGTTACTACGGGGACAAGACACGTGGGACTACCGTCGGACGGGGGGGGCCCATCCAGATACATCAGGGCTGATTTAGTCCAATTAATGGTGAGGCCAGAGAAATGGCCGAACCCCGCCACTAAGGACATCACCTGACACAGGGAATCCTCCGCATCCTCCAGGAACAGGAGCATGTCGTCAGCGTAAAGCATGATTTTTTCATGCATGTCGCCATAACGGAAACCCCTGACCGCGGGAGAATCCCGCACCAGGGCCGCCAGTGGCTCTATTGCCAGAGCGAAGAGCAGAGGGGACAGGGGACAACCCTGCCTGGTCCCCCTGCCCAGGGCAAAGGCATGAGACATCCTGTCAGATGAGCGTATGGCCGCCTGAGGTGCATCATACAGCAGTTTCACCCATCTGAGGAACCTGGGGCCGAAGCCAAACTTGACCAACACCGCCCACAGATACCGCCAGCCGACACTATCGAAAGCCTTATTGGCATCAAGTGACAACAGTGCCCTGCGGCCGGCAGAGTCCGAGGGGGTCTGCATGTTAAGGTATAGGCGTTTAAGGTTTGTCGCGGTAGAGCTACGAGGCATGAACCCTGCCTGGTCTGGGTGTATCAGGGATAGAATGACCTTGTTCACTCTAATGGCTAGCACTTTCGCAAGGATTTTAACATCGCTTTGGAGAAGGGAGATGGGCCTATATGAGCCTGGGTCTAGGGGGTCTTTGCCCGGCTTCAACAAGAGGATGATATTTGCCCTTGTCATAGATGGAGGAAGTTTCCCCAGGCCAAATGAGGCGTTAAAAACCTCCAGTAACCTGGGAAGGATCTCCCCCCCGTATTGGGTGTAGACTTCCATGGGAATTCCGTCATCTCCCGGGGCTTTGCATGTAGAGAAGGAGGCAGCCGCCTCCATCAACTCGTCAAGGGTGAGGGGAGCGTCCATCTCAGCCCGGGCCCGCCCGCTCAAAGTCGGGAGGGCCACCGCGTCCATGTACGTCTGCAGCTCACTATCAGAATAGTCATCTCGAGATTTGTATAAATCCGTGTAGAAGGCCGCCAATACGGCACCAATCTGCTCCGGGTCATTCACCAACCGTCCCTGTAAGTCACGGATTGCTCCGATGGCTGGGGATGCCTGCTGAGACCTAGCAATCCTGGCCAGAAGTCTCCCTGTCTTTTCCCCCTCCTCATAGTGGGCCTGTTTTGTGAAAAAACGCTTTTTTTCCGCAGTGGAGGCCCGCAGCCGGTCCAGAGAATCCTGGCCCGACAACTACGCCTCCCTCGCGGAGTCAGAAGGGTCTGTTACATATTGCAGCTCCAACCTACCCACCTGGCTTTCAACCTGTTCTAAAAGGGCTGCAGAGTTGCGCTTCATGGAGGAGATTTCAGCTATAAACGTGCCCCTAAGGCACACCTTGAACGCATCCCATCCCTCTACAGTTACACCCCTCAGGCCGTTTTCTAGAAAGTATCGTTCTATCTGTAGTCCTATACGCTCATGAGAAGTAAAAAGCTTTAGCCAGAAGGCATTCAATTTCCAGGGGGCCCTGGGCAAGGAGGAGGCTGGGCGGGTGATTAGGTGTGCTGCCAGAGGTGAATGGTCAGACATTCCCCTGGGGAAATACTCTAGCTTGGTCACCATATGCAACATTTGAGTGGACCCAACGCACATATCGATGCGGGATAGCGACCCATGGGTCTTAGAGAAGCATGAGAATTGTTTGGTCGCCGGGTTTCTGGCTCTCCATACATCTATCCAGCCCACCTCCGCCAGGAGGCGGCTCAAAATGGTACCTCGTCCCCCTAGCGGTGGTACGACTGGCGGATGCCTGTCCAGTCTGGGATCAAGACAGCCGTTAAAGTCCCCCATTATCATAACCGGTACATCAGGCTTATTGACTAAGTACGACAGAAGATATTGTATAACCTCTCTGGAAAATGGGGGAGGTATATAAACAAATGCAAGTATCAAAGTTACAGTAAAAATTTTGCAGTAAAGAAAAACATATCGCCCGTGAGAGTCTATTGCCGAGTCAATTTCCTGGTAGGCCAAGGATTTGTGCACCAGCACACTCACCCCCCGAGAGTAAGAGGTGTGGGTGGAGTGGTATGCCTTGCCCACCCAGGAAAAACCTAGGCAACTCAGGGTGTCTCTTGTAAGGTGAGTCTCTTGGAGGCCCACAATGGCCGGGTGAAACTTTTTCAGGCAGGAGCCAATCATAGTGCGCTTCAAAGGATCATGCACTCCGCGGACATTCCATGTCACTATTGGTGTAGTAGCCATGGCAAGTGGAAAAGCGTGGCAGTGCCGCATGTGGTTTGCCCCTGCGACACAGTCCAGGGCCAAGTTATTGATTGGGGCCGCCCGTTTTGGGCGCAGAAGTCAAAAGAGGGACTTGCGGGTCTGCCCGGATCTGTCCACACGGGCGGTGGATGGGGGAGCAAAAACACACGGGGGGGGAGGGAGAGGCAGTCAAACGTGTACTAAGGTGAGCAAAAAAAGAAGAAATAAAAACAAAAAAACACAGTCTTTGTAACTCTGTGCCAACAGGGCACCCAACAGTCCACCCCTTCAAGTGGGGTCGATCTCGAATGTGCGCGTCGCAGTGGGGGAACCTCCTCCACCGCCGCTTAGAGTCCATCACAGGAGATTATCAACTTGCAATGCACTGAGCCAGCGCTAACCAGAAAAAATAAAAAAACAGAGACATGTCCCGCTTTGCAAGTGGTGAACAGAGACACCTTTCTCCAGCAAGTATCATACCTTTTCCCCATTGAGTGCCGTCTAGGACTTCAGTCTCCCTCATCCGCATCACGTCTCCTCAGATCATGTTCGTTGCGATCCAACCAGTCAGCAGCTTCTGCGGCGGTTTCAAAAAATGTTGCTTGGCCTCTGGCGGTGACCCTCAACTTGGCCGGATATAGCATGGCGTAGGTTAATTGGAGCCTTTGTAGGCGCTTCTTGACATCCGCAAATTTGGCTCTCCTGCGCTGTACTTCTGCCGAGAAGTCCGGGTAAAACGACACCCTCGCGCCGTTGTAATGCACCGATCCCTTTTCCCGGGCCAAGCGAAGTACGATCTCCCTGTCCCTGTAATTCAGGAGCCTGGCAAGCATAGGTCTAGGCGGATTGCCTGGCGGGAGGGGTCTGGGAGGAGTGCGGTGGGCCCTCTCAACCGCAAACAGCCTGGTGAATGCTTCCGCGCCAAAGACCTCCTGGAGCCATGATTCCACAAAGGTCGTGGGGTCCCTGCCCTCCACCTTCTCGGGGAGCCCCACTATACGCACGTTGTTTCTCCTCAAGCGGTTTTCGATGTCATCCGTTTTTGCATTCGCCTGGGCCGCCTGTTGTAGCGCCGATCTTGTGTCTCTGGCTAGGGGGGGTATCTGGTCTTCCGTCTCGCTGATGCGCCCCTCAACCGCCGTAGTTCGCTCCCTGATTTTTTGGATGTCATGCCTTATGAGGGATACAGTTTCTGTCAGTGCCCCAAACTGTAGTTTCAGGCCATCCACAGAGGCCGTCACTGACGTTGTGCACCTCTGCACTGCTAGCAGGATCTCACTTAGAGTAGGCTGTGGGCCATCGGCTGGCCTCTCGAGCAGATCACTGATCTGATCCTGGTCCTGGGACACCTCCAAAGGCAGCGTGTCATCTAGGGCGGATGCGCCATCTTGCCCTCCAGCGTCATGCAGCGGGGCCTGTAACTGAGGGGGAAGGGAGCTGCTAGAGCCCTGCATCTTCTGGGCATAATACAACATGTCCTTAGGCTGCTCCCTTCCCTGCTGTTTCTGGGCTTTATGCGACTTACTTGTGTCCTGGGACTTCTCCCATCCGCGTGGAGCTTTCTGTGGGAGACTGGTGCCGGCGCCATCTTGGATGTGCAGGGCCGCCGCCGCCATCGAATCTTTATCGCCTTTATGGGCCATTACGGGAGCTGGAGACGATTCTCCGATGTTACCGCCGCACCGGGGAAGGCAAGGTGAGTATTCTAGTAGGTTTTTATACGGCAGGATAACCGCGGGAAGGATCGGTGGAGGATCGATAGCGGGAGCTCCGTGCTATGCGACCGCTCACATGCCTGTCTAGGCCACGCCCCCGACCACGGAACCTTAGCCGAGATCATAATCGAGACTCCTCTAGACTTAGACTCAGTGTACATAGAGTGGAATACTGTGGGGTAAAATCTATTTTTGAGGATTGGAATCGAGTTCGCTCTAAAATGGGTTTCCTGAAGTAGGACGATGTCCGCCTTCATGCGTCGTAAGTCATGAAGCAGCATCCTCCTCTTCTCCGGGGTATTCAGGCCCTTTGCGTTCAAGGAGACTACATTTAACACGTCCATGTCCACAATGTTCAGGGGTGGAGGGTCAATTAGGGGAGGCAAGAACCCAGAGCCCAGTATACTAAACCCGTCGGGGGGGGGGGGGGAAGGGGTGGGAGAGAAAGAAGAGACAGAAATAGAGGAAAAAGGAAACGGTCAGTAGGCTAGCACTAGTGTATGCCGCCTAGATAGATATACTAAAGTAGCAGGAGTACCCTGCAATGACGCTCCCCAGAGATTATCTGGGTACGGAGCGCAGGCCTAAGTGGGAGAGTGTTCAGACAGGGGCAATGGGCGAGCCCCTGATCCCAGGCAACCCACCCCCGGCAGACATGTAGTACATACCTCGTGCCCGGCCAGTAGACATAACACATAACATAAAACATAACTAATATACTCTGTAAAGCATATGCGCAGATTCAGCAATAAAGGAGAGCATAGCACAAACCTGGATAGCGTCTCATTGTGAGTATAAACAAAACGCGTCAACAACTAACACTGTATCCCAATCCGATCCCACCCCGAGTTCCCGGCAATCGAAAACCATACCGAGGAGGGGGGGGGGGCCAGCATCCACCCCATCCTCCCCCCAGACCCATGAGCAGCAGTAACTGTTACCGGAAGAGGAGGATGCATCACCGGTGCCGTGGACGACTGCCCCCCATGGGTACAAACCGCCCCCCCCCCAACTACCACCCCCTCCAGAGTGAGGATGTCGGGCTTAGCTACACATCAGGAGTGGACCATCAGCCCTCCCCCACCCCATGTCCCCCCCCAGGCAGTGTGCGCGTAGTTCAAGTGCAGCATAGTCTGTTGGTATCCTCCTGACAGTCTCATACTCCCTCCTCACTCACTTTAAGTACAGACACATGTGCGTTCGTCCTCATGATTAGGCATGTACTGCCAGGCAGATGGTGTCTTATGGGGGGCTCCAAAGGGGATCAGGTCTCATAGCAGCCGTGGCATCGGCAGGGGGGGGGGGGGAACGGGTGTCACTGCCTGCGTGTCGGCGGGATACAAAAGGATTCAGGTGGCAGAGTCGGGGGGTGTTAAGGCAACATTACTCACGCTACTCCCCACCATAGGCCGATCTGTTCCTCCTCCGGCCTCTCTGCCGGCTCGGCGGCGGTGGTCTGCGCAGCGTCGCGGCACCCGATCTACCTGCCGGTCTCGGGAGAATCATCAGCCAGTCGGGGACTGGGATCGGCTCGGCCCCCAGGAAGCGGAACAGGGCCGGGAGATCCGTGGGCGACCTAAGGGTGAATGCCGCCATCTCCTTCCGGAACGTTACCGCCAGCGGATACCCCCAGCGGTACGTGAAGTCTGCTTGCTTGGCGAGATCCAGGAGCGGGCGTAACATGGCTCTCCTCCGCAGGGTGGCGCCTGAGAGGTCCGGTAAGATCTTCACTCTCGCTCCCCCCAACGACACATCTCCATGATCCCATGCCCGCCGCACAATGGCCTCTTTCTGTGTAAAGCGGTGCAGCCTGCACAAGACATCTCTCGGACCGTCCGGATCTGCCGCCCTCGGTCCCATAACTCTGTGGACCCTGTCCAGCTCCACCGTCGCCTCCGGGTCATCCATCACTGTGCGGAACAGGTCCCTCACGGTATCCCCGAGGTTCTCCGCCACGACATCTTCTGGGATGCCACGAAGTCGCAGATTCTGCCTGCGGGTCCTGTCTTCGATGTCTTCCAGGTGGAGCTGGAGAGCGATGGCGGTCTCCCGGTGCTGGTCGCGGGAGCGCTCCAGCGCCGTCACCCGGGTCTCCAGCGTGGACACCGACGCCTCCCCAGACGAGATCCTGTCTGCCAGTGTGGACACTTCTCCTCTCACCTCATGGATGTCTCGCCGGTGAGTTTCTTCCAGACGGAGGATCAGTGTTTCTATGTCCGACCTTGTTGGGAGGGCCTGCAGCAGCGCCCGTATGTCCTGGTCTAACGCTGCGGGTTCAGGCGGCTGGGTTGCAGGCATCGCGGTCACCTGCGGGGCCCGCGGCCAGTCCTCTGTAATGTCGGGTGTGGTAGAGGGTCTCGGGGGGGACAAGCAGGTATCTTCCGATGTGGTCTTCTGTGCGGTGCCTCGTGCCGGGCTGGTGCCTGGGGAGTTTCTCTTTAGCTGGCGGAAATATTGTTGGATTTCGCCCGTGGACCTCCCCACGGGAGTGCCTCTCGTTGCTGCTCTAGTTTTGCGTTTTTCGGCTGATTTCATGCCGGTTATGTGATGATTTTGCCGGGTATAGGTGCCCAAGGCCAGGAGCTCTGAAAATTAGCAGCTCTACTCGGCCATGTCCAAGCCACGCCCCCCCATAGACTTCTAAAGGGAGTTCGGCGGCCGCATTAATAGTAAATCAGCCCCACTTTGTGCATCTTCAAATTTTGGCTTGTGGAGTATCCAGTGCAAATTGGTGTGCAAAACATAACATCAACATTTTGGGGGGGTTTAATCTACTATATCATGTCAAGGATGTTCTTAAATTTTTGCTCAATGACATTCATCCTATTCCTTATAATGTCCATTTCACTACTGCATTCCATGATTTCTTGCATCACGATTCGGGCACTAGCACTGGAGAAAGGTGTCCTAGCAGATGCTGTGATACCACCATGTTCATCCCCTAAAAAAATACAAAAGGGATAATTATTAGAAATGTGCAGGCCTACCTACATCTCTTTATCCCTGTGAAGCTGGGGTGACAGACACTGACCTTGTTCACCTCTCCATCTTCCACACCTCCTTCTTCCACCTCTCCTTCCTTCACCTCTCCTTCTTCCACCTCTCCTTCTTCCACCTCTCTTTCTTCCACAACTCCTTCTTCCACATCCATCTCCTCCACATGCTGAGATTGGTGGGGTTTTTCCTGTCTGTGCCTCCTTGTCTCCTCCGAATGGTGTCCTCTTCTTTCCCCTAATAAAATTAAACACACGGTATACTCAGCACACAGATATTGGAAGGCAGAAATAGCAAACATTGCTTAGAAGTGGGGTACAATTGTCTGTTTGGGATCATTCCTAAAAACATTACCTTTGTTTTTCTGAGTTACCCCAACCTGGAATACTGACGCTTTTTGGCAAAGTGACACACATGGATGCACCCCCAAAGTATCATTTGTGGGAGACACTAATAAAAATGCTAGTTATGGGGGACACACAGGTGCTCCTGAGTCCAGATGTGGAAACAGCTGCCTATTATCACTGTGTGAATGAATCCGGTTTGCCTTTCATATGGTTTGCCTTTCTAGTAAGGTTTTTTTAAATCAGAAAAGTTTTTATTGCTCACAAAACATACAGGGAGAATAGATTACAGTGTGACATGACATGCGTAGCAAGTACATTACTATACACAGAAGCTTCTCCATCAACATTTAAACATTTGGTGGCTGCACCCGTTAGCATGCCTCTAAATCCTTCCCCCCCAATACTATGCAGGTCTAAGTACCACCCAACAACCTCGTCTGTACCAATTCCATAGGGCTCAAGCCTGGCGTGGCAAGCCACGCATCCCATAACTTATCAAATGTGCCTGCAGTACCCCTATGCTGATATATGTACCTTTCCATGATAAGCGCCTTGCCCATGTGTTGTATCCAGAATTTAAGTGTGGGGGGTGTCTCCATTTTCCACTTCAGGAGAATGGCCCTCCTGGCCTGGAATAGAGCTCTGTTAAAAGCTAGTCATGTCAACTCCTCCGTCACCACCTCCTCCAGAACACCAAGCAGGCAATGGACCGGCTCTAGGGGAACGGAAGTCTGGAACACCAGATTGAGCGTGTCCAGAACTCCCTTCCAGAACCTATGAAGCCTGGGACAGCGCCATAGCAGGTGAATCAGATCCCCAGACATCACCCTGCACCTGTTACACATCTGGTCTGGGACCCTACCCATTTTGAACAGTTTTACCGGGGTATAGTGAACCCTCAGAAGGATGTACAGCTGTGATACCTTCTGTGCCACATTTAGCGAGCAGCTGTTGACTGCCGGCATCGCCTCCTCCCACATATCTCCTGACAATGGTCCAACATCAGCCTCCCACTGAACCGCCACTCTCATGGGGTGCGCCTCTAAAAAGGAGCCAAGCAACATGTTGTAACATTGAGAAATGATGCCTTTAGACTCAGAGGCGGCCCGCAAGATGCGGAAAACCGAAGTGGGGGAATGAACCCACTCCACCGCATCCCCATGGGCCCTAATTGCATGTTGCAGCTGCAAGTAATAAAAAAACATAGATTGAGGGAGCCCATATTTGGACCTTAGGGTGTGAAATGGAAGCAGCGCACCGCCATGGAAGATCTGTTTGAGAAGGGTTATGCCCAAACGTTGCCATCTGGGGCCCTGATCTATTTTGGCCAGTTCAACATATGAATTATTTTCCCATATCGGGCTGAATTCAGTGAACCCTGTGACTCCCTGGAGCTGCCTAGTCTTATTCCACACCTTTTGAATGAGTGCGAAAGTGGGCATTTTCTTGTTGGCTTTCTGAAACCGCTGGGCCTCAAGTCCCTCAGGTATCGACGTAGCCCCCGAGCCAAGCATCAGGAGCCTGGCCAAGGAGTCGGTCGGGGTCGGGGACATGGCGCCGATCAGGTGCTGCAGCTGTGCCGCCAGGTAATAAATCCATGGGTTGGGAAGGGCCAATCCCCCTCCCTCCTTAGGGCGCTGCAATTGTTCCAACTTAATCCTTGGGGCTTTAATGTGCCAAAGTAACTGCCTAAAACGAGAGTTGACCACTCGAAAAGTTTTTAGGGTAATGACTACCGGGGAATTATGGAGTAAGTATAACAGCTGTGGCATCAAGATCATTTTAATGAGATTGGTCTTACCTGCCAGGGACATTCTAAGTCTGTTCAATATGTGGATCTTGTCTCTGAACCGAGTCAGTAGGGGAAATACGTTTAAGCGACAGTAGTCGGTTACCTTGGGGGATATGTGTACCCCCAAGTATTTAAAGGAAGATACTACAGGGACAGGACATGTATGGCCACTAGCGGTTGGGGTAGTCCCGTCCAGAAACATCAAAGCAGACTTAGTCCAATTTATGGTGAGGCCTGAAAAATGACCAAACCCCGCCACAAGGGACATCACCTGACCCAGGGACTCCTCCGCATCCTCCAAAAATAGAAGCATGTCATCGGCGTAAAGCATGATTTTCTCATGCATGTCGCCATAGCGGAAGCCCCTAAGGCCTCGTACACACGATCAAATCTGTCTGCTGGAAACGGTCTGCTAGACCGTCCCAGCAGACAGATTCGATCGTGTGTACGGCCGAGCCAACGGATTTGGCCACCCGACAGATTTCAAAGCATGCTTTGAAATCTATTGGGTGGGAATCCGTCCGCCCGACATGTCTGCTGGTTAGTACACTTACCAGCAGACATCAACGTCACCGCCACGTCAGCGCGCCGTCTGCTGGCGTGGATTTTGGTTTGCTCGTGTGTACACGCGAACAAACCAAAATCGTATCAGACAGATTTGTTCAAATCGGTTGGTCCGACCGATTTGAACAAATAGATTGCCTCGTGTGTACGAGGCCTAACAGCAGGGCAGTTCCGCACCAGGGCCGCCAGGGGCTCGATTGCCAGTGCAAAGAGCAGGGGGGACAGGGGACAACCCTGCCTGGTCCCCCTGCCCAGAGCAAAGGCCTGAGACATCCTGTCCGACAACCGCACGGCCGCCTGAGGCGCACCGTATAGCAGTCTCACCCATCTAAGGTAGTTGAGGCCGAAGCCAAACTTGTCCAGCACAGCCCACAGATACCGCCAGCCAAACACTGTCGAAAGCTTTATTAGCATCAAGTGACAACAGTGCTCTGCGGCCGACGGAATCCGAGGGGGTCTGCATGTTGAGGTAGAGGTGCCGGAGGTTAGTCGCTGTGGAGTTGCTGGGCATAAACCCCGCCTGATCGGGGTGTATTATGGACAGGATAACTTTATTTACCCTCATAGCTAGTCCCTTCGCCAAAATTTTTACGTCACTTTGCAGGAGGGAAATAGGCCTGTATGAGCCTGGATCGAGTGGATCCTTGCCCGGTTTCAAAAGAAGGATAATAGTAGCCCTTGCCATAGAAGGTGGGAGCTGTCCCAACTCAAACGAGGCATTGAAGACCTCCAGCAACTGGGGGAGGATCACCCCCCCGTCCTGGGTGTAGACTTCCATGGGGATCCCATCATCACCCGGGGCCTTACAAGTAGGGAAGGAGGCAGCCGCCTCCATAAGTTCATCAAGGGTAAGGGGAGCGTCCATTTCCGCTCGGGCCCGTCCGTTCAGAGCCGGAAGGGTCACAGCCTCCATGTACGCCTGCAGCTCACTATCAGAGTAGTCATCGCAAGATTTGTACAAATCAGAGTAGAATGTCGCCAATACGGCAACGATCTGCTCAGGGTCATTCACCAGCCGCCCCCGGGAGTCTCGGATCGCTCCGATAGCCGGGGACGCCTGCTGGGACCTGGCAATCCTGGCTAATAGACGACCAGTCTTCTCTCCCTCCTCATAGTATGCCTGCTTGGTAAAAAAGCATTTTTTTTCAGCGGTGGAGGCCCTCAACCGGTCCAGGGAGTCCTGGCCAGACAACCAAGTCTCCCTTGCCGAGTCCGAGGGGTCTGTCACAAAATGGAGTTCCAGTCTTTGCACCTGATCCTCCACCTGTTCTAGCAGGGCAGCAGAGTTGCGCTTAACTGATGCGATTTCAGCTATGAATGTGCCCCTTAGACACGCCTTAAATGCATCCCATCCCTGTACCGGGACGCCCTCCCGACCATTATTCACAAAGTACTGGTCAATCTGTCGTCCCACCCGCTCATGTGAGGTGAAAAGCTTTAGCCAAAAGGCGTTCAGTTTCCAGGGGGCCCTGGGCAAGGAGGAGGCCGGGCGGGTGGTTAAGTGCGCGACCAGGGGGGAATGGTCAGATACTCCTCTGGGGAGATATTCTGCCTTGGTGATCATGTGTAACAGCTGAGGGGACCCTACACACAAGTCAATGCGGGAGAGCGACCCGTGAGTCTTAGAGAAACAGGAAAATTGTTTGGTCGCCGGGTGCCTAGTTCTCCAGACATCGATCCAGCCCACCTCCGCCAGCAGGCCACTCAAAATTGTGCCTCTGCCCCCTAGCGGCAGTAAGGCTGGTGGGTGCCTATCAAGTCTAGGATCAAGGCAGCCATTAAAGTCCCCCATAATCAGAACAGGCATATCAGGCTTATCTACTAAATATGACAAAAGACATTGTATGACCTCCCTGGAAAAAGGGGGGGGGATATAAACAAAAGCAAGAACCATAGTTACAGTGAATAGTTTACAATAAAGAAAGATAAATCTCACGTGGGAGTCCACTGCTGAGTCGATTTCCTGGTAAGCCAAGGATTTGTGTACCAATACACTCACCCCCCGGAGTAGGAGGTGTGGGTGGAGTGGTAAGCCTTGCCCACCCAGGAAAAGCCCAGACAGCCCATTGTTTCCCTTGTGAGGTGAGTCTCCTGGAGACCCACAATAGCTGGGTGGAACAGCATCTGTGGCGGATTCAGAGAAGTTAGCCTGGCCCCTGGCGGTTACCCTCAGCTTGGCAGGATATAGCATAGCGTAGGTCACTTGAAGTTTTTGTAGGCGTTTCTTAACATCGGTGAACTTGGCCCCCCTGCGCTGCACTTCAGCGGAAAAGTCAGGGTAGAATGAGACCCTTACACCGTTGTAACGTACCGACCCCTTTTCTCGTGCCAGTCTGAGTATGATTTCCCTGTCTCTATAGTTCAGTAGTCTGGCAAGCATAGGTCTGGGTGGATTGCCCGGCGGGAGAGGTCTAGGAGGCGTGCGGTGAGCCCTCTCCACCGCAAACAGCTTGGTGAATGCGTCCGCCCCGAAAATCTCTTGGAGCCACAATTCCACAAAGGCGGTGGGGTCCCTGCCCTCCACTTTCTCGGGGAGTCCCACTATACGGACGTTGTTTCTCCGTAAGCGATTCTCGATGTCGTCTGTTTTCACGTTCGCCTGGGCCGCCTGCTGCAAAGCTGATCTTGTGTCCCTGGTCAGGGGGGGTAACTGATCCTCCATCTCACTAATGCGCCCCTCCGCCGCTGTGGTTCTTTCCCTAATTTTCTGAATATCATGTCTAATAAAGGATACAGTTTCTGTCAGCGCCCCAAACTGTAGTTTCAAGCCATCCACAGACGCCGCCACAGATGTTGTGCAGCGCTGCACTGCCTGCAGGATCTCACTCAGTCTAGGCTGTGGTGCATCATCTGGTCTCTCAAACAGCTCGGCCATCTGATCTTGGGACACCTCCAGAGGCAGCGTGTCATCCAGGGCTGAGGCGCCATCTTGACTTCCTGCATCATTAGTCTGCGTCTGCAGCGGAGGGGGGAGGGAGCCGCCATGGCCCTGCAGCTTTTGGGCATAGTACAACATGTCTTTGGGCTGCTCCCTCCCCTGTTGTTTCTGGGCCTTAGTGGACTTACCGCCCGTCTCCGACAGTTTCTCCCCTCCCCGCGACGCTTTCTGTGAGAGAGAGGGGCCGGCGCCATCTTGGGTGTCCAGGGCCGCCGCCGCAGCGTCTTTCTCAGCCTTGCGGGTCATGTCGGGACTCCGGATGGACTCGGGAATGTCTCTGCTGCACTGGGAAGAGAAGGGTAAGTCCTCCGGTCAGGTTGTGTGTGCCGGGTCAGTGCGGGAAGGATCGTAGAAGGATCGTTAGCGGTAGCTCCGTGCTATGCGACCGCTCACATGCCCGTCCAGGCCACGCCCCATATTCTAGTAAGGTTGAACAAACACATAATCTTGACAACAATGTTTATAAACATTGGTCTACGCCAAATAGGCTTTTCCTGGATCTGCGGAAAACATCAGATTTTTGGAGGAACGATGTTTACTACAAACCGAAAATACTACCCTTTGCCAACTTAGAAACAGAAATTAGCCATGTTCAAAAGTACAACCAGGCCAATGAAGCACATGGAGAAAAACATGTCAAAAAATTATAAAGACAATTGCACCAAACACATAAAAATGACCTACTTTTGTCAATAATTTTCTTGATCTTCCTATACTCCTCTGGCTCCCGCAATTTTAAGTCAGACCACCTTTTTCGGAGCTGCTCCTTGGACCTCCTGACCCCAAAATTCTAATAAAGTCTCCTCCTCCGCCTCCTTTGACCATTATTTTGGCCTTCCTCCGATTAGTGGTGTGGTATGGGCCATGATCTCCATCATAACCTTTTCTTCCGTAGTATGTCCACCATCTCTTTAAGTGACATATTTGTCGCTTTGTAGCGCCTGGGCCTGGATCGTGACGTTCCCGCCTCCGGGCTTTCCTCGTCGGGACAGGGTATACCACGCACCTGTGACACCGCCATATTGTCGTTTTACAATGATTAGGGGCGTGGAATAGAGGAAAAGGTCCGTCATGGGCAGGCAAAGAGGGCGGTGTTTCACGCATTCGCTGGGTATATAAGGAGAATGACGTGACTACATTTTCTACGCGGAGTCTGCACGAGCAGAAGTGACAAACGGCAGAAACTAGGGTAAATCTGAAAATGGGGCCAGCAGAGGCCTATATAGAATTGAGTCATGAGAGGGGGGGTTTATATGTTGATTGGACCCTTGAGCAATTTAATCTTGGGGCCCCCCATGCAATTTTGCTCTCCATCTGCTCGGAGACATCTCCAATATATATTTGTGAAACTGCAAAACCGCTTTTTTACTGTGTATCAGATCAGGCAACAAATGTGATTATTGGACAGAGGTAATTAAGCAGTGTATCATCTCATCAATGCTGAGGGGCATGATATCTACACATGAATGGTGCCTTGATGAATGCTCTCATTAAAATGCCACTTATTTTGTGAAATGGAAACACGGGGTCTGCAGTTAAATCATCATTTTACACAACAATGGGGCAGAGCTGGGCAGCATTTTATTGGCAGCAGGAGACACTGTGTTTGAAAGTCAAAAGATTGTGCTAAGATTATGGCAATGTAAAAGCTTATGGCAATGTAAATGTATGGCAATGTACAATGTGTAGTGTTTATATGTTTTTGGTTTTCTCTTCTAGAAATATATTCAACATGCATGCAGAAGCTCAACAATCCCGATAATCTGTTGCGGTTCATTGATAAATACAAGGAGGTTAAAGTCAACTAAAATGTTAGAAAGGCAACAATTGCCCAATATGCCAAGTATGCGGACATGGATCCCAGAGATCACTTCCATCATGGAATTGGAGAGGACAAACTGAGTGGGTATTAGCCACTACAGAGTAATTAGGACTTTGTTGGAGCCATGTGTCTTTAACCTCTTATGGACCGCCGCATGTACATTTACGTCGGCAGAATGGCACCGACAGGCACATCAACGTATACGTTGGTGCCTTGGGGGGGTTCGGGGGTCCGATTGGACCCCCCCGGTACATGCGGCGGTCCGGTTACCTGGCCGAGCGATCCATGCAGAGGGGGTGGCTGTTCGTTTTTGTCCGCCCCCTCCGGATCGCTCTCAGCCAATCCGCGCGCTCCCCTGCAGTGTCACTTCCTCCTCCTGTGTAAACACAGGAAGGATGAAGTGATGTGATCTCTCCCTCGGCAGTTTTTTCAACCACCGCTGAGGAGGGATCACATCGCACAGTAAGTCTGCACAACACTACACTGACACACAGACACATAGGCACATTTAACCCCCGCGATCACCCCCTCCCCCCTGTCACAGTGTCTCTGAATGCAGTGATTATATGTATGATCACTGCAGTTAGTGTCAGTGTGACAGGCAGTTAGTGTCAGGTCCAGGGTAGCCCCCGTACCCCCCCTAATAAAGTTTGAACCCCTTGATCACCGCCCTAGTTAACCCTTTCACTCCCTATTGCCATTTTTCTGATCGCTGTATTAGTGTCGCTGTTCCCGCTAGGTAGCTATTTTTTTTATTGCGATTTTTTTTTACTAAAGACATGTGGCTAAATAAATTTTGGCCTAAATGTTTGACTAAAATTTAGTTTATTTGATTTTTCTTATAACAAAAAGTAAAAAATATAGATTTTTTTCAAAAATGTCGCTCTATTTTTGTTTATAGCGCAAAAAAATTAAATCGCAGAGGCGATCAAATACCACCAAAAGAAAGCTCTATTTGTGGGAAGAAAAGGACGCAAATTTTGTTTGGGAGCCACGTCGCACGACCGCGCAATTGTCAGTTAAAGTGACGCAGTGCCGAATCGCAAAAAGGGGCCTGGTCATTTACCTGCATTTTGGTCCGGGTCTTAAAGGGGTAGTTCCCCCAAAAACCTTTTTTTTAACATTGATTGAGGCTCGTTATGTCAAGGGGAATCGGGTTGTTTTTTTTTAGAAATGAAGCAGTACTTACCGTTTTAGAGATGCATCGTCTCCGACGCTTCCGGGTATGGTCTCCGACTATAGGCGTTCCTATTTGATTGACAGGCTTCCGAGGTCGCATACATCGCGTCACGATTTTCCGAAAGTAGCCGAACGACGGTGCGCAGGCGCAGTATAGAGCCGCACCGTCGCTCGGCTTCTTTCGGCTACTCGTGACGCGATGTATGCGACCGTCGGAAGCCTGTCAATCAAATAGGCACGCCCAGACCAGACGATCATACCCGGAAGCGACGGAGACGATGCATCTGTAAAACGGTAAGTACTGCTTCGTTTCTAATAAAAAACCACCCGATTCCCCTTGACATAACGAGCCTCAATCAATGTTAAAAAAAGGTTTTTGGGGGAATTACCCCTTTAAGTGGATAATAGGTGAGCAAAGAATAATAGTAACAAAGTAAATTTAATACAAAAATAACAAATTTTATTTAAATACGTGAAAGAAATTGATAGTAAAATCAATTGTTTGCCTGTGATATAGTGCAGATGACAGGATTGATTAGATGGTGGTAGTGCTGGTCGCCAACATGTTTCGCAAAGTGAATCGTTGTCGGGGCGCCGCATCCATCTATTTCTTTTTATTCCTTCATCTAATTATATGCAAAATAAAACAGGGTATGTTATTTATATAATAATAAAAATATATTGCGCTAACTAGAGTTAAATAAATGAATAGAATCAGGCAGCCAACACAACAAAATGGAAATTTTGTGAAAGTAAGTGGATATAAAGTGTAGCGCCAATAGGGGGCCCTAATCAGAAGGACTCTCCTGTAGGTTCAGTGATTAAACACAGCAAACTTTAGATGTGAATCTTACAAGTGAAGTGACCTATGTCTGCAATCAAGCAAGGCCCAAATCGAAAGGACTCTCCAGTAGGTTCAGGGATTAAACACAGCAAAACTTAAATGTGAATCTGTAAGTGAAAATGACCTACATCTACAATCAAGCAGATGAGATCTTGATAGGGGGCCCTAATCAAAGGGACTCTCCTGTAAGTTCAGTAATTAGACTCCACAAGACCTAAATGTGAATCCACAGGTGGGATGACTTACATCTATAATCAAGCAGATGAGATCTAGAGAGGGGAGGGGCTATTCGAACCACTCCCCCTTTTTTTGTGGTCACTAGTTAAAATAAAATATATAACAAAACAAATAAATATATACTGTATATGCACTAAATGGGTATATAAACCCATTTAAGAAAACACACAGAGTGAAAAAATGCCAGTGTGGTCACTCGCAATGTAGGACCCAATGGATCTATATAGGCGTTTCAAGCCTATTAGAAAGGGCGCTATAAAAGGTCCGTGACCGTGCAATCAAATAACAATACTTCATAAAGTGACCATACAATCAATAACAATAAATGATGGATCATAAAATGAAAACATATATATCCTAATGTCCACTGTGATTGAATAGAGGCAATCAGTCAAATGAATAACAGTCCATACACCCAAACGGTGTAACGAATGTATTCTTCTTCTGGGATGCTCAGATGGAGTAAGAGATCCAAGATATAATCCTCAAACAGAGAAGATATAAATAGGTACCCTTACCGGATCAGGTGGACCCTCAACTCACCATACGGTGGGGGGTCTTCAGGGCTTGTAAAAGGCCGATTGCCTAATCATGTATCCAGACAATGGTGCCAGGTGGAGATGATATCCGGAGAATCCAGGGATGGCTTTTGATGTTAAAATGACTCCGTGATGGTATACATTCACTCCCAGGCATAGGAGGGGAAAAGAGAAGAAAAGCGACTCCTCATAGTGTAAAACCACCAATTTAATAAAATAAATAAAATTCCACTACATCACACATGTGACAGGGATCACTTAAAACATAAAAGTAAAACCACACGTTAAAAGAAAAAACTTGTATCTAGTAGCAACAACTCTCCCCCTATGATGGGTGGACAGAGGTATTCCCAAAGGGGAAAAAAAATGCAGTAAAGACTTAGCAAGTCAGTAACCCGACCGGTTTCTAACTATGACATGCATCCTACCTGCATTTATAGGCCCGTAATATCTGCATCCATGAGACCTCAATCAAAGCTGGCGTGCGTGTCAAATCTAACACGTGAATAGTGTTTGCATTCCAAATCCCGGAAGTTTGTGGGCGGGGATTAATATTACATAGCCCAATCGTTCACATGGAGGCGTGATTGCTGGCTCCTCTCTTCTCTCATAGGAGGAAGAGGGCTAAAGAACTTAAGAAATGTGGGAGTATATGGGCGAGAATGTCGAGTGTATACCCAATCACTACCGAGGTAGTGTTATCACGTCCCCTTCACTCACTCTCATGGGTAGAGAGGGAATGGGGCGCTCCATATTCAGGCGGGCTGAACTCCGCCTCTGTGCGCGCAACCAACGTGACGTTCTAACGTCACCGATATGCGCCTCAGTGCGTTCCAAGCACCAGCACATCCGGCTCCCATAGCGTGGACATCACATGGTGCGGAAGTGCGCTGGCGCCATGCGTTCCACCCGCAAGAAACGTGCGCTCCACAGGTTTCAAGGATCATTCTAGGTTTACACTGTTCAAAAAACGGAGGACAAATCTGCCCAACTGATCGTAACTAGACGCCCATATCGGTCTCATGGAGGGATAAGACGAGGAGTACAAAATAAAATGAAATACCATCTAGACCAATTATATTATAATGTCACAGAAAAAATAATATTATACAAACACCTATATGCATATATAATATTACACATAACCTTGGTGCATGGTGCATCTGTGTGTCCGTCTAGGACATGGGTCTTCAAACTACGGCCCTCCAGTTGTTCAGGAACTACAATTCCCATCATGCCTAGTCATGTCTGTGAATGTCAGTGTGTTACAATGCCTCATGGGATGTGTAGTTCTACAACATCTGGAGGGCCGTAGTTTGAGGATCCCTGGTCTAGGACGTGATCCATTATCACTGAGTCACGGAAGGGGGAGAATATCAAAAAACTATATAAACAGATTACATGTGGGACCAAATGCTATCAATGTTGGCCAACTGAATGTTGTTGATACATCACTCCTTGGCGTCTAAGGTGATCACCTGGAGTAGGATCAGTCGCAGAAGGCGAACACTGGCACCATAAATGTATGTACCATCTACACTACAGTGTTGCAGAAATGAAAAGGGTAATGGGTGTGAACGTTGATGAAAGTCCCTCCTCAGGACTGGTTGATGAAGGCGTTCACATCCCATTCCACGTTTAAACCGTAGGGTACGTAACTTTTGATTTGGAAGATCCAATATACTTCCAGCTTGGATACCCCTCTTCTTTTTTTAACAGAGATGTTTTATTGAGAGAAAAAAACAGGGTTACAGCATCACATGTACACAAAAGCACAGCACAATACAAATATCAGGATGGACTATTAGGATGTAAAGCAGAGCACCTACCCTAGCCGCTACATATTGGCAGGGTGAAAAGAAAGGAAAAAACAGAAAAAACTGGACATTCAAACCCCCACACTAACAATAGGAAGCTTACCGGAGCTTATTTCAGAACCTCCACCCCCCCTGAGGATAGTACAGGAAAAGGGGGGGTGATAAACCGGAGTGTCAAGATGGGGGGGGAGGGTTGGGGAGAGAGAAGAAAGGGGGGGGAGAAGGCATTAGGGATCAGCTATTGTCATATAGGAATAGTACATCAACCAAACCAGAGACCACAGCTAGCCCCTGGCATCAATCCACGCAGACCACACCTTGTCAAATTTTGCCGGGCATTGTCTACTCTCATACGTGATCCTGTACAGCGGGAGCACTTTATTGATAGATAGGGTCCACGATTCCACCGTCGGTGGATCCGCCGCCTTCCACTTAAGGAGGATTTCCCTCCTGGCATAGAAGAGGGAGAAGGTAAGAAACAGCTTGGAGTATCTGTCTCCCTGGATCTCCTCCAAATGGCTCAGGAGAAAAACCAGGGGCTCCAACGGGATCCGCAGCTGAGACACCTCGCTCAAGACCACGGCCACCCGGCCCCAGTAGGGTTGGATTTTGGGACAAGACCAGACCATGTGCCAGAACGAGCCCTCCTGCACCCTACAGCGCGGGCAGAGGGGGTCTCGTTGGGGGAAGATACGGGCCAGCCTTTGAGGGGTATAGTATGCTCTATGTAGGAATTTGATTTGGATAAACCTATCCCTAGCTGCTATAAGTGACGGGATGAACAGAGAGACGCCTACTCCCACTTTTCGTCATCCAGGTCAGGTATATCAGCCTTCCACTTATCAAATGTGCGGGTCAACCCAGAGTCATATGCCACCGTCAGATAAAGATAAAGGGTAGATAGTGGTCGCCCCATAGTACGTGATGTCAGGAGTCTCTCGACCGAGTCTGATTGGAGTGGGAGTCTGTCCGGGAATTGGGCCCTGTACGCGTGTCTGAGCTGCCAGTACCGAAACGTCCACTGCAGAGGGACCGAGTATAGGTCCCTTAGGTGAGAGTGCCGTCAGAAACAATATGTTTAAGGGTAGTTATCCCCTTACCTGCCCACACAGAGGGGTCAGGAAGGGAGTAGAAATGGGGCAGTAGGGGGTTACCCCAAAGAGGGGTATGAGGAGAGACATGGGAGGGTTTTGCATATATTTCCCTAGCGTCCTTCCAGGCCTTGATGGTAGTTGTCATGGGGATCGTGACCGAAGGGGACGAACGGCAACCACGGAATGCGAGGTTACTCAGGGCGGCGTATGAGCCCAAAATAGCTGCCTCCAACGTAACCACCGGATTCTGCTTAGGTTGGGCGAACCACCACCGGACAGTAACCAATACAGCCGCCCAGTAGTATAGTTGAAAGTTTGGAAGCGACAGGCCTCCGCCCGATAGGGGCAGGTATAACGTTTTTTTAGCTATCCTAGGGGTTTTCCCCGCCCAAACAAAGGCCCCCAGCTGACTCTCGAGCTTCTTAAAGAACTCCCTCGGGAGGTGGATCGGAGTATTCCGAAAGTAATACAAAAATTTGGGGAGGAGTACCATCTTCAGGAGGTTAATCCTACCCACCGGAGTCAGAGGGAGCGAACGCCACGCTGCGAATTTAACGGTGACCTGTCTCATCAAAGGGTGAATATTGCGCGCCACGAAGTCGTCCAGCGTCGCAGTGACCCTGACCCCCAGGTATTTGATTTCCCCAACCCAGTGGAGCTGCAACTGAGGAGTAGACTTAGTGGGGGAGGGATGGAGAGAGAAGAGTTCCGATTTGTCCCAGTTGATACGTACTCCAGAGAAGCCAGCGAAGCGGTTAAATTGAGCCAGGGCCTTGTCAAGGGATCCGGACGAGTCGGCTAAGTACAGCAGGGTATCGTCGGCATAAAGGGAGATTTTTTCATGCAAGGGGCCAACCCGTATCCCCTGAATCTCTCCGTCCGCCCTGATAAGAGCCGCTAGGGGCTCTATGGCCAGCGCGAACAGACCCGGAGAGAGGGGACAGCCCTGTCTCGTGCCCCGCCCCAACGGGAATGGGTCCGACAGGCACGCATTTGTACAGACCCTGGCCCGGGGGGCGTCATAGAGAAGCCTAACCCAGGATATAAATTTGGGACCAAAGCCAAACTTGGCGAGAACCGCCCAGAGGAACCTCCACTCAACAGAGTCAAAGGCCTTCTCGGTGTCAAGAGAGGCCACCAGGGTCTGACCCACGTCGTCCGCTCTAGCTATATGAGTAAAGAGCCTCCTAAGGTTGATGTCGGTACCCCTACCTGGCATAAAACCCGTTTGATCGGGGTGCACCAAGGCTGTGATAACCGTATTCAACCGAATAGCCAGGACCTTGGCTAGCAGTTTGGCATCAACATTCAGTAATGATATGGGCCTGTAGGAGGGGCAAAGGGAAGGATCCTTACCCGGCTTTGGAATGACCACAATCACCGCTTCGCCCATGGAGGTGGGAAGAGAGTGCAGGCATTCAGCAGCCACCAGCATCTCCCGGAATCTGGCCGCTAACACGTCAGGGTATTGTTTGTAGAGTTCTACAGGGAGGCCGTCAGGTCCAGGGGTCTTGCCCGGTTGCATGGTCTTAATTCCCTTAAGTATTTTGTCTAGGGAGATGGGTCTGTCAAGGGTGGTTCTAAATTTATCAGTCAGGACAGGGACGTCAACCTCGTCAAGGTAAAGGGCCAGATCGTCATCCCTAAAGGTCACCTGTGATGTATAGAGGCGCTGGTAGTAGATGGCAAAAGTACGGTTAATCTCCTCCGGGGTGTACAGGAGACCTCCGTCCAGACCGGCTATCTGGGGGACAGCCATGCCCCCCGAGTGTTCCCTGGAGAGCCAAGCGAGGAGCCTGCCCGATCTTTCGCCCTGCTCAAATATACGTTGGGATTGGGCCAGCAGCTTCTTCTGAGTCAAGGAGGTGCGGAGGGACATAACCTCCCCAGTAAGGGACTGCAGTCTAGTGTAGTTATGGGGATCCCGGGAACGAACATACAGTGCCTCCTGTGCTGAGGCGGCCGCCTCAGCCGCATCTAGCGCAGAACGCCTCCCCCGCCTAACTCGAGCTATAATGGTCTGATATTGACCCCTAGTGAAGGCCTTAAAAGTATCCCAAACAACGGCCGAAGAGGCCGTGTCTGAGTTAGTGGCCCAAAAGTTGTCAAGCACCCCCGCAAATTGGGACTCCACATCCTGGTCTGAAATCCAAAACCGCGACAGCCGCCACAGTCCGGTGTGGGTCCCCGGGCCACCCAAATTCACCAACAGGGGAGCATGGTCCGAGATACCCCTGGGGAGTATCTTAACCTCTCTGACCCTAGACAAAACCGACCGACCCGCGAAGGCCAGGTCTATGCGGGAAAAGGAGGCGTATGAGGCAGAGTGGCAGGTGTAGGCCCGCTCCTGAGGGTGTTTCCACCGCCAGATATCCGTCAGGCCATAGGCCTCAGCCCAGGAAGCCAGTCCCGGGGAAGAGGGACCCACACCCGCCATCCTGTCCACGCTCGGGTCAGGGGCCATATTAAAGTCACCCAGCACTATCATGTGATCCGAAGCAAAGTCAGCTAGAATGGCAGTTATCTTGTTTAATAGAACCAAGGAGGCTGGGGGGGGCAGATAGAGACCCACAATAGACCAGGTCTGAGACAGGATTTTAGCATTGATAACCACATATCTACCGTCGGGGTCCAGCGCCAGGTCCAGGAGCTTGAAGGGGAGGGATTTGTTAACTAATATGCTCACCCCTCTGGCAAAGGTGGAGTATGTAGAGTGATAGTGGGCGGCCACCCAGGGTTTTTTAAGAGCCAGGGTTCTACTACCCACCAGGTGGGTCTCCTGAAGGATACAAATGTGAGGGTTATGGGTTCTGATAAATTGGAACACCAGTGACCTCTTAACTGGAGAATTGAGGCCCCTGGTGTTCCAGGACATAATGTTAAGTGCCGACATGACAATCAGTGGTAGGTGAGTGGGCCGGATGAGAACAATAAAGCTCCAGGGAGACTGGCGCCAGGACCCGAGGCGGTTCCTGCCGCATAAAACCAGACATTGTACAGTACCGTGCATACTCAATAAAACATCTGAACATAAACTTAAAAAAACAAAACAAAAACCAAAGTGAAAAAAGGGAAAGAAAAACACATATCATAACCAGCCCAGACCGGGCAACATAACCCCACCCCCCCCCCACCCTGCTCAGTCCCTCAAAACTGGGAAGAGCTTCCATTCCCCAGTCCCACATCAGCACGCCGGCTGCAAAAAGGGGTAGGTGTGCAAGCGGCGAGCCGGGGCCCACCGGTAGTCCGGGGGGTGTCCTCTTGAGCACGACGCCTCTCCGCTCCTGGCCCCTCCAATGAGTATAGGAGGGTGGTGGGGCAGCACATTGAAAAAAAAGGGGGGATCGACAGCAATAGACATATGAGCCCTCCCCATCCCCCTGCCAGGATAGTGATCTCCAACAGTCATGCTACGCCCCAGGGAAACAGAAAGTGGACAAAAACAAAAAATAAAATAAAAGGAACGTCAGGCGGGGGTAGCAGACCACGCATTGTAAGATGAAAAAGAAGATAAAGGGCCTCTCTCAATGTTCTCCTGAGGTACTCAGGGGCACAAAACTTGTGTTGCAACATCAGTCAGAAACAGTGGCCTCTCGGTAGGACCCTCCAACAAAGTGGCCGTTAAGGGGGGATGGGCAGTCCTCTCACCAGTGACCCCCTCACAGGCCCCCCAGAGCCAGGGTAACGTCCGGGGGAAGGGAGGCCGCGAAAGGGGGGAGCTCCAAACAGGAGGGGTAACAAGTCACTGTCATGAGGGCCAGGGTCCCCACCCGAGAGGCAGGGATCAGTACATCAAACTAAAAGAGGGGAGAACATGGAAGTTACTCACGGGTGCTTGCTCAGCGGTGCGGTGGCAGGGTATCAAGCCAGTCAGAGGCTTCTCTCGGGGTGTTAAAAAAACGGAGGGATTCGCCATCTTGAACCTTGAGTCTGGCCGGGAAAAGGACGCTGTATTTAATGTTGCGGGATCTCAGGGCTCCCTTGACCTGGTCAAAAGACTTGCGTTGCCTCTGGGTCTCCACTGAATAATCCGGGAAGATCATCAGCCTGGTGTTTTGAAACCGGATCTCCCCTTGCTGCCTGGCAGCCCAGAGGACTTCATCTCTATCCCTGAAATTCAGCAGCCGCAGGATGAATGTCCTCGGGGGGGCTCCCGGGGGTCCCTGCTTAGGGGGGACCCTGTGCGCCCTCTCTGTGGTGTAATGGGGAGAGAAGTTTGCGTCAGGGAGAACGGAGCGGAGTTAGCCCTCCACATAGGCTGTCGGATCTTTTCCCTCAACCCCCTCGGGGAGGCCGATGATACGAAGGTTGTTCCTCCGGTTTCGGTTCTCGGCGTCCTCCGCCCTAAATTCCAAGGCCTTCACTTTAGTGTGGAGCGTGCGGAGGGAAGCCGAGTGTTCCATGGAGTCATCTTCCAGCAACCCGATGCGCTGCTCCGTCTCCGTGACGCGGGAGCGGAGCTTATCCATGTCCTGACGGATAAGTCCCACATCGAGTTGCACCTCCTCTATCTTGGCCGTCAGAGTGGACTGGCAGGTCGCTATGGCGGCCATCACCTCCGGGAGCCAGGATGGTCTGGGGTCCGTGGGATCCCCAGGCGGCTGAGACGCCATGCGAGAGGAGCGCGTGGCGCGCGGCTCCACGAGGTAGGCCGGAGGAGGGTGAGATACCTCCGTTAGCAGAGGGAATCGGAGCTTCTTTCCCTTACCGGACTGCGCCCGGGGAGTCCCCCGCCTCATCCAGGTGGCAGCAGAAGGAAAGGTTAGGGGCTGCAGACCAGTGGAACGGATCAATAGGGAGAAGCCAGCGGAGCTCACGGAGGATGCGACCGCTCACGTCGCCATCTTGGACACGCCCCCCTTGGATACCCCTCTTACACTAGACTCTCCTCTCCAGTGAGGTACAAATTTGTCTATTATTTGGAAACTGGTTCCCTCCAGTTTTTTGTTATGCTTTTCCAGAAAATGTCTGGGTACAGTATGTTTTGTGTAACCCTTCTTGATTTTCGCAATATGTTCACTTACCCTTGTGGAAAAGCTCCGTATTCACGTGTTAGATTTGACACGCACGCCAGCTTTGATTGAGGTCTCATGGATGCAGATATTACGGGCCTATAAATGCAGGTAGGATGCATGTCATAGTTAGATACCCCAGTTGAAGTCTACATGAGACGAAACCGGTCGGGTTACTGACTTGCTAAGTCTTTACTGCATTTTTTTCCCCCTTTGGGAATACCTCTGTCCACCCATCATAGGGGGAGAGTTGTTGCTACTAGATACAAGTTTTTTCTTTTCACGTGTGGTTTTACTTTTATGTTTTAAGTGATCCCTGTCACATGTGTGATGTAGTGGAATTTTATTTATTTTATTAAATGGGTGGTTTTACACTATGAGGAGTCGCTTTTCTTCTCTTTTCCCCTCCTATGCCTGGGAGTGAATGTATACCATCACGGAGTCATTTTAACATCAAAAGCCATCCCTGGATTCTCCGGATATCATCTCCACCTGGCACCATTGTCTGGATACATGATTAAGCAATTGGCCTTTTACAAGCCCTGAAGACCCCCCACCGTATGGTGAGTTGAGGGTCCACCTGATCCAGTAAGGGTACCTATTTATATCTTCTCTGTTTGAGGATTATATCTTGGATCTCTTACTCCATCTGAGCATCCCAGAAGAAGAATACATTCGTTACATCGTTTGGGTGTATGGACTGTTATTCATTTGACTGATTGCCTCTATTCAATCACAGTGGACATTAGGATATATATGTTTTCATTTTATGATCCATCATTTATTGTTATTGATTGTATGGTCACTTTATGAAGTATTGTTATTTGATTGCACGGTCACGGACCTTTTATAGCGCCCTTTCTAATAGGCTTGAAACGCCTATATAGATCCATTGGGTCCTACACTGCGAGTGACCACACTGGCATTTTTTCACTCTGTGTGTTTTCTTAAATGGGTTTATATACCCATTTAGTGCATATATATATTTATTTTTTTTGTTATAGATTTTATTTTAACTAGTGACCACAAAAAAAGGGGGAGTGGTTCGAATAGCCCCTTCCCTCTCTAGATCTCATCTGCTTGATTATAGATGTAAGTCATCCCACCTGTGGATTCACATTTAGGTCTTGTGGAGTCTAATTACTGAACTTCCAGGAGAGTCCCTTTGATTAGGGCCCCCTATCAAGATCTCATCTGCTTGATTGTAGATGTAGGTCATTTTCACTTACAGATTCACATTTAAGTTTTGCTGTGTTTAATCCCTGAACCTACTGGAGAGTCCTTTCATTTTGGGCCTTGCTTGATTGCAGACATAGGTAACTTCACTTGTAAGATTCACATCTAAAGTTTGCTGTGTTTAATCACTGAACCTACAGGAGAGTCCTTCTGATTAGGGCCCCCTATTGGCGCTACACTTTATATACACATGTTATTTATATACATTTATGTTACAAAGTATCATAATATTAATATTTTACATTAGGTAATATATTATATAAGATTCAAGCTCACCTAAACTGTCAGATATAAAAATATGCTGCACGGAACGGTCAGTGGACTCCAGACACAGAGATCAACCAATTAGGGAAACCACACCCCAGACGGGAGCCAGACCCGTCTGGTTTCTGTGAAGCTGCCGGACCTTGATAACACCTAATGGGGTGTGTGATATAGCAGTATATGGAAAATGTATTGTAACCAAGATTTTAGTCATATAGGAATGCTCCCATATTCAATATTAAAGACTTATACCCTAGTAATCTCAAACATACCCGCTGATTAACTATGCAGGAAATTGCACACACATGTTGACAGTGACTGGAGATAGCCTGGGACTGAAGAAATAAGTCCAATGATAAAGTAGTAATTTTCTAGAATATATAAAAGTAAGAATATATAGATAAGTACAACCAGGGCTTTTTTTCTGGGGGAACTTGGTGGAACTCAGTTCCACCACCTTTGGCTCAGACCCTTTTGTGCCCGCTCACCACAATCACTTGTGAACACAGAAGTCTGGTTTCTGTGTTTACAAGTGACTGCTTTGTAACCCCCTGAACTCTGCACACTGTATGTAATGCAATTCTGGTATTTAATGCCCCTTTAAGACCCTTCTACTGTTTGTGAAATCTGAACGGGGTCGTGGTTGAGTTCCTGCACCTATTTTCTGAGAAAAAAAGCTCTGAGTACAACTGTAGTAAAGCTGGATACCCATAACAGTAATTATCACATTTGGACATGTCACTCCTTGATAAAAGGGAGATCCCATATTATTATGCTATAAAAATATACAGAGCATATAGGAGGTGTCTAATAACATAATTAAGGCATTCCAGCAATTACCTGCAGCTGATCCTCATTACCTGCAGCTGATCCTCCATTTTTTAATCAAAAAGGTGTTTATTGAACAAGTTCAAACTATTTTCCAATGCACAGACATTGTATTTGAATAAAACAACATGCACAGTGTACAATCCTCCCAGCATTCACTAGAACCACCACCCCTGTGCTGAGTTCTGGGGTCTGTACCCCTGCTGTGCCCATTATGAGAGGTTCCCACCATCCCTGTGCTGAGTTCTGAGGTCTGTACACCCGCTGTGCCCATTGTAAGGGGTTTCCACCATCCCTGTGCTGAGTTCTGGGGTCTGTACACCTGCTCTGCCCATTATGAGAGGTACCCACCATCCCTGTGCTGAGTTCTGAGGTCTGTACACCCGCTGTGCCCATTGTGAGGGTTTCCACCATCCCTGTGCTGAGTTCTGGGGTCTGTACACCTGCTGTGCCCATTATGAGAGGTTCCCACCATCCCTGTGCTGAGTTCTGAGGTCTGTACACCCGCTCTGCCCATTGTGAGGGGTTTCCACCATCCTCGTGCTGAGTTCTGGGGTCTGTACACCTGCTGTGCCCATTATGAGAGGTTCCCACCATCCCTGTGCTGAGTTCTGAGGTCTGTACACCCGCTCTGCCCATTGTGAGGGGTTTCCACCATCCTCGTGCTGAGTTCTGGGGTCTGTACACCTGCTGTGCCCATAATGAGGAGTTCCCACTGATAAGCTGAACTGATGAAGGTGGCACTCCATATCGCCAGCCTAGAGCACACATCAGTCAGGAGCGCCGTACTGATGCCCCCACCACCTCCAGGCTCAGTGACTGACCCCCCCCCCAAAAAAAATGGTAGCAATCTAAAAAAGATGGGGTATACATGGGCAGGAAAAAGGGGGTGGGGTCAGGGGTGGAGCCAAAGGGGGGCGCAAAATGAGGTTTCGCCTAGGGTGTCAAAAATCCTTGCACCAGCCCTGTCTGGGTGGTCAACATGCACTGTTCTCAGTCGTTTTATTATAAATTCTTTATTTAAGAAGAACATGCGGGTACACAGAGAACACACAGGTTTATATCACCATAAATCAAACATTCCCAACATCCCATACATATATTAAACAATAACGAAGGGAAGGTCAATTAACCACTTAAGCCCCGGACCAATATGCAGCTAAAGGACCAAAGGTGTTTTTACAATTTGGCACTGCGCTGCTTTAACTGGTAACTGCGCGGTCATGCAATGTTGTATCGAAACAAAATTTGCGTCCTTTTCTTCCCACAAATAGAGCTTTCTTTTGATGGTATTTGATTGCCTCTGCGATTTTTATTTTTTGCGATGTAAACGTAAAAAGGCCGAAAATTTTGAAAAAAATATATATTTTCTACTTTTTGTTATAAGAAACATCGAATAAACTAAATTTTAGTCAAATATTTAGGCCAAAATGTATTCAGCCACATGTCTTTAAAAAAAAAAAAAAATCGCAATAAGCGTATATTTATTGGTTTTCGCAAAAGTTATAGCGTCTACAAACTAGGGTACGTATTCTGGAATTTACACAGCTTTTAATTTATGACTGCCTATCTCATTTCTTGAGGTGCTAAAATGGCAAGGCAGTACAACCCCCCCCCCCCCTTGGAAAGTAGACACCCCAAGGAAACTGCTGAGAGACATGTTGAGTCCATTGATTTTTTTTTTTTTTTATGTCCCAAGTGATTAAATAATGACAAAAAAAATAAATTGTCACTAAATGATATATTGCTCACACATGCCATGGTTATATGTGGAATTTCACCCCAAAATACATTCTGCTGCTTCTCCTGAGTACGAGGATACGACATGTTTGGGACTTTTTGGGAGCTTAGCCGCGTACGGGACCCCAAAAACCAAGAACCGCCTTCAGCATTTCTAAGGGCGCAAATTTTGGATTTCACTCCTCACTACTTATCACAGTTTTGAAGGCCATAAAATGCCAAAATAGCATAAAACCCCCCATAAATGACCCTATTTTGGAAAGTAGACACCCCAAGCAATTTGCTGAGAGGCATAGTGAGTATTTTATAGCTCTCATTTGTTTTTGAAAATAAAGAAAGAAAATATATTTTTTTTCTTTTTTAAATTTTCAAAACTTTCTGACAAAAAGTGAGATCTGCAAAATACTCACCATAGCTCTCAGTAAATAGCTTGGGGTGTCTACTTTCCAAAATGGGGTCATTTGGGGGGGGGGCGTTGTGCCATCTGGGCATTCCATAGCCTCCGAAACTGTGATAGGTAGTGAGGAGTAAAATCAAAAATTGACACCCTTAGAAAGCCTGAAGGCGGTGATTGGCTTTTGGGGTCCCGTTTGCGGCTAGGCTACCAAAAAGTCTCACACATGTGGTATCCCCGTACTCTGGAGAAGCAGCAGAATGTATTTTGGGGTGTGGGTGTGAGTGGGATATGCCCATGGCATGTTTGAGCAATATATCATTTAGTGACAACTTTGCGCAAAAAAATAAATAAAAAATAAATATATATTTTTCCCACAACTTGTGTCTAAATATAAAATATTCCACGGACTCGACATGCATCTCAGCAAATAGCTTGGGGTGTCTACTTTCCAAAATGGGGTCATTTGGGGGGTTTTGAATTGTCCTGGCATTTTATGCACAACATTTAGAAGCTTATGTCGCACATCACCCACTCTTCTTTTTTTTTGCAAGAAAGTCAAGTTGAACCCCTAAACATTATGGGCCAGATTCAGGTAGATGCGCGCATATTTTATCCGGCGTAGCGCAACGCATATACGTTGCGCTGACGCGAACTAGTGAGTAAAGTCCAGTATTCACCAAGCGCATGTTCGTTACTCTGCGGCGGAGTAACGAAAAAGCGCTGGCACAACCCGACGCAAGTAGAAGTGGGTGTGATCATATGTAAATGATGGGCGGAGCCCAGCGCAGTGACTTACGTTCATCGCATCATCCACGGAGCATGCGCAGTGAGGGAGGGCTCCCCTCGCTCCCCTGTGCGCATGCTCACAACTTCCGTCAGCACCACTTCATGGGAAACGCCAGCGCAATGTCTTCCGTATAAAAGCGGCCGTAGATGCGCCTTTCCGGCGCAAAAGTATATCCGGTTTCCTCCACCTCAGGGAAGTTACTTTTGCTTTATGATGGCTGCTCCCGTTCCCCCCAAAGAGAGGAGAAACCTCAATTTTAATGCCCAGGAGCTCACCCTAGTGATCTCTGCTATGGAGACGTTTAACGACTTTCTCCACGGCAGTAAAAGTCGGAAGACCAGCCGGGATAGGAAGCAGGGCATCCTGGAATCCATTGCTGGCAGGGTCAATGCCCTGGGCTACTCCACCCGGACTGCTGCCGATATCGGCAAAAAAATTAATGATCTGAGGCGCAAAGTCCGGGGCAAGGTGGCCGCCATTAGGAGGCATGAGAGGGGCACGGGTGGTGGACCCCCATGTGCGGTCAACCTGACCACGGAGGAGGAGGTGGTCGCCCGCTGCCTGGAGAGGGAGCAGTTGGAGGGGGTACCAGGCTATGATTCTGTGGAGGAAGGCTCCAGGACAGGTAAGTGTTTTTTATCCCCTATTTGGTGTGTTGCCTGTGGGGGGGGGGAGGGTACATGTGCCAAGTGTATGGGACCACCAACATGTGTCTGCTTTGTGTCATCCACAGATGACGGAGCTGGGCCATCATCTGTCGGCGGCCAGTCCACCCCAACCCCCCAACAGGATCCTGAGGCCGACCCCCTGGGTGGTGAAGAGCATGAGATGGAGGGGAGTGCCCACACCTCACCTGCTGAGGTGGTTGAGGAGGAGCCTGCCTTTCCAGAGCAGGACTTTCTTTTAATTTTGGAGGAGTCCTCCCCTTCTGCAGGGCCCTCAGTAATCGCCTCCCCCATCATAAGAAGGCCCTCAAGGGCGACTCCACCCCCCCGGGGACAACCATCTCCTGGCCCCAGGAAGGCGACCTGGAAGACCAGGGGGGTGTCTGACGTGGTCCATGACCAAATGGCCTGGGACCAGGCCAGACAGACCCAGCAGATGGGGGAGATTGCTGGGCATCTTGACCGGCTAGTTGACAGCCTGGGCTCCGTATCCCAGCTGACGAACGCTGTGCAGGATGTCAGCTGCAACTGCGCTGCAGTGGTGACCAGCCTGGGGGAGGTGCAGGCTGATGTTCGGCACCTCACTGCAGCCGTCCGGGAACAGGGGAGGCAGAGGCAGCGTGGCCAGCGGCATAATGTCACCCGCCAGCTGAGGATGCAGGCCCAGACCAATCATTATCTGAGCCAGATTGCCGTTGCCTTGGAGGGCATGCAGCCAACACCTGCCAGGAGTGGCCCACCCGGGGATCAGCCACCTCCAGATGCCCCCCCACCCCCACCCACTCCCTCCAGGCAGCTGAGGAGCCATAGAGGGCCCACAAGTAAGAGCCCCCGTCAGCCCAGATGAGGGCTTTTTTTTTCTTTTTGGATATATTTTTGGCTCAGGTTATGAGTTTATTATTTTATTTATGCTCAGGTTATGAGTTTTTTTATTTTATTTATGCTCAGGTTATGAGTTTTTTAATTTAGTTTAACTGCACACGGTCAGGAGTGCAGGGGACAGTGTGAATGGTGTGTGAATGTGAGGGGGTGGCACTCCTGCCAGTAAGGGGTGTCACCCTCGGCCGTGGTGGAGAAGTTATCCCCACAGCTGTGTGAATGACGTGTGAATGGTGTATGAATGGACAGCGACATCATTGGAGCCTTGACGCCGGCATTGCTGCTCCCAAGTCCTGCATGTTGGACTTGGGCTAATCCAATGCGATGTGCATGTGGTGTGTGTGATCTAGGGACATCAGTGGTGTGCATGCGTGCATTGTTCATGTGATCAGTGTTTTGGTTTAGTGTCCAAAGATGCCTACGGCGAGGACCCTCCTGACTGCTCTTCCATCAGCTGAATGGGTCTCCTCTGGCAGGGGGGGGCTGTCTGGTTGGGGGGTCAGGTCATCACGTATGTCAATCTGCAGGCCCTTTCTCATGGCAAAGTTGTGCAGAATGCAACATGCACTGATGATCTGACACACGAAGGTAGGGGAATACAATAGGGCCCCCCCAGACTTATCCAGGCATCGGAAACGGGACTTCAGGAGCCCAAATGTTTGCTCCACCACTGCACGAGTTTTGATATGTGCTTCATTGTATCTTCTCTCTCCTCTGGTTTGGGGGTTCCGGAAAGGAGTCATTAGATGGGGTCCCAGTGCATATGCAGAGTCACCTGTAAGGGAAAAGACAGGAGGATATTAGTCATGCTTGTGCCCCTTGTGATGTCAGCATCATGGGGGGGGGGGGGGCAGTCATGCCTGCCACCCATGTCACTCACCAACCAGCCAGCTGTCCACATGTTCTGTTCGAATTCCGTTGGGATGGGGCTCTGATTGTATATGAAGCGGTCATGGCTGGATCCGGGGTGTTTGGCACGGACGTGTCATATGAGGCGTTGGGCATCGGCTATCACCTGTACGTTGATGGAATGCCAATGCTTCCGATTGCGGTATATGTGCTCTGTGGCACTGGGGGGCTGGAGTGCCACATGTGTGCAATCAATGCCCCCGATGGTGCGTGGGAATCTGGCAATGCTGTAGAAATCTGTCATTGCCTTCAGCCGCAGCTCCTCAGTGGTGGGTCTGATGAAGTGGTGGGACATGCGTCTGAGGATTGCGGGGACAACCTGGTGCACACATCTGCTCATGGTGGACTGTGACATCCCAGCCACCACTCCACTTGTACGCTGGAATGATCCACTTGCAAGGAAATGAAGTGTTGCCAGTACCTTTACCAGTGGCTGCACTGCTTGTGAGCGGTGTGTTGGGCTGGTGATGTCATCCTGCAGGGTTGTGGTTAGTTCAAGTATTGCATCAGGGCTGAATCTGAAGAGGCGATACACCTCCTCATCCCCCATGCCAAAGAGGCTCATGCGCGTGCGGTATATCCTCTCACGTGCCCGCCTCCTCCGTTCCGGGGGACCCATTAGTAGTGCTAGGACCACGGCTGCCTCTGGCATGTTGGCACACAGAGGTGTTGTCCTCGCAAGTGTGGTTGTTAAGCTTGCTAGTTTCGTCGGTAACGCTGCTGCTGTAGCTGCTCTCCTGCTGACCTGTGGCCGTCTGGAGTAAAGATAAAGCAGCTATTTGTAGGAATAACTTTGCGACGCGCGGCGCATGTAGCCAGCGTATGATGCTAATCCGTTCACGAATCGGGAAATCTCCCTCATTTGCATATTTGCATGGGAAATCAATAGGTGTGCGACGGATGCGACAAGCGAAAATATGCGCTTACGATACTCTGGCGAGGGAAAGTTAAGCCGATCGGAAAAAGCCCGTTTTCTGTCGCATCTAGTTTGGTGGGTACGGCCACATAGATACTACGGCGCATCTTTACACTTACGCGGCACATATCGATATACTCCAGCGCAAGTCTTGCTGAATCTGGACCTATATATTTTTTTAAAGCAAAGGCCCTACAGATTAAAATGGTGGGTGTTGCATTTTTTTTTCCCACAGTATTTGCGCAGCCATTTTTCAAACGCATTTCTTGGTGAAAAAAACACTTTTTTTATTTTAAAGCACTAAAACACACTATATTGCTCAAATTATTGATGAAATAAAAAAGATGATCTTAGGCCTAGTACATGGATACCTAAAACTGTGCACAAACGCGCAGTGGCGACAAACTACATACATTTTTAAAAGCCTTTATAGAGGAGGTCTACTGCTAAAATTACTGCCCTCAATCTGCCCTTCGCGGTGATACCTCACATGCATGGGACGTAGGCGTGCAGTGACGTCACCGCGTTCGCGTGAGGATGAAGGGCTCCTGCTACATGCCGGCCGGCATTTTTCTTATTGCTACTTCCCATGGTCATTTATGTAAGTGGCTTTTTATATCCTTTTAATAAATCGCATTGGTAATGCACTATGTGCGGTCTCCTTTTCCTATTTATGGTTCATCGCTGCCTGCATGCTATGCCTATTGATGCTTAAACCAACGTGATATTCGGTGATTACTTGGCGAGGCTCCTGAGAATCAGCTGTTCCCTAAAAGGCCGCGTGATTGATATCTGCGATATGCTGCTGTGGATTCTATAGGCTTTCTTATAGCTTATATTTGGTAAACTCCTGTTCATGTGGTGGTGGTTCACGATTGTCTGAAGTGCACTGGGGTGCTACCTGTTACACAGAATTTTCATATATTGGACTTTATTTATATATTGGACTTTATGTTGGCGCAAACTTTTTTCTTTTTTTATGGTACAATCGCTGTTTACATATGACTTCAGACCGACGCTCGCGCTCGCCTTTGTAAACTGTTTCCTCAATTTTATTTGTTTTTTACCATTTTTATTGTTATCTCAGGGAATGTAAATATCCCTTATGATAGCAATAGTTAGTGACAGGAAGGGGTGCAACGGATCAAAAAACTCACGGTTCGGATGGTTCCTCGCATCAGGAGTCACGGATCGGATCATTTTTCGGATCAGCAAAAAAAACAAATCTCCCCACTGTAATATCCACACCCCCCCACTGGTGTCACCCCCCACCCACTCAGTACAGACCCCCCCTCAGTACAGACACCCCCCAGTAGTGCAGACCTCAGACGATAACACCCCCAATAGTGCAGACCTCAGATGGTAACCCCCCCAGTAGTGCAGACCTCAGACAGTAACCCCCACAGTAGTGCAGACCTCAGACAGTAACCCCCACAATAGTGCAGACCTCAGACAGTAACCCCCACAATAGTGCAGACCTCAGACAGTAACCCCCACAATAGTGCAGACCTCAGACAGTAACCCCCACAATAGTGCAGACCTCAGACGATAACACCCCCAATAGTGCAGACCTCAGATGGTAACCCCCCCCAGTAGTGCAGACCTCAGACAGTAACCCCCACAGTAGTGCAGACCTCAGACAGTAACCCTCACAATAGTGCAGACCTCAGACAGTAACCCCCACAATAGTGCAGACCTCAGACAGTAACCCCCACAATAGTGCAGATCTCAGACAGTAACCCCCACAGTAGTGCAGACCTCAGACAGTAACCCCCCAATAGTGCAGACCTCAGAGAGTAACCCCCCCAATAGTGCAGACCTCAGACAGTAACCCCCACAATAGTGCAGACCTCAGACGGTAACCCCCACAGATCTCAGACCTCAGACAGCGGCGTGTGTTTCCCTCGAGCGCAGGCTCCTCCTCCTCTGTGGGTGTGAACAGAGAAGAGGGCCGCCGCCGGGTGTACCAAGATGGCCGCCGCTCCGGAGCTAGGCCGAAGCCGGGGACTTTCCTAGGCCGAGGCTCCGGAGCGCTCCGTGGATCGCGGGGTGTGCCGATCCGAACGGGGTGACCCGTTCGGATCACGGATCGGTGACGATCCCTTGCACCCCTAGTGACAGGTACTCTTTTTTTTTTAAATGGGGTCTATTAGACCCTAGATCTTTTCTCTACCCTCAAAGCATCTGATCACACCAAGATCGGTGTGTTAAAATGGTTTTCCAATTTCCCAATGGCGCTGTTTATATTCCCACTGAATGTAAAAGCAGTCTAGAGGCTAATTAGCCGCTAGGACTGCTTTTAGATGAAAAAAGAAGGCTGGCTGAAAAGAATGATACCAAGATGATACCTAAACCTGCAGGCATCATTCTGGTATAACCATTCAAAGTCCAGCAACATACTAGTACGTTGATGGTTCTTGTTGGACATGTATTGTAATCTTTTTTTTCATGCAGCCTCTTGGCTGAACGAAAAAAAGATTGATCGGTGGGTATGCCCACCATTAAAATACCTCAATTCATCCACCCACTTCTAATGATGGGTACGCTAGTATAGATCTGATCAGATCAGGTATCGATCCGTTCTGATACTATACCACTAGGGCGGGTGTATGCTATGCGTGTGGGTGTAAGTGTTACTGGCAATAACCTGGGGCGACCCAGGGCAACGCAGTCCCTAACTGATGCTAAAATGTAATTGATATCACTCGCCGGGCGATCAGGGGGTTAAAAAGAGGAAAACATTGGAGAAAAAATTGCGCTAATCATACCATATGGTGAACATAGTGTTAAGAAATAATTAAATAAATAATAATAAATATAGGAAATATATTAATCCCTAGAGAAAGAAGATAAAAAGAAACCTTCTAGTGAGACAACCAGAATAAATTGAATTTATGGCTGTGTGAAAATAGTAATAATAATAGATAAAATCCATTCAGTCCAAAAAAATGTGTATGACTTCTTAAACATAATGTCCACATCAAAGTGTCAACTCCATGGATGTATGTTGAAGTGGGAAAAAGCCAGGATGAAAGGGATTCCGCCACCAGTCAGGTTTGGATAGAATAGAAATGATCCACCAGGAGAGAGGGTGGGTAGTAAACTCTTACCAGATTCCCAGCTAATAAAGCATATAGATCCACTCGATCCCGGAGGGGAGGGGGGGAAGCTGCAGCACTCCTCTGCATTCAGGTGGTCCTCGTTTGGATAGGTGTGGATCCCGAACTCCTTTCTAGGTCCTAAGCTGGTTACACAGTTCCAGAGGATCCAGTTGGAGACTGCTCAGTATTTTTCCTTTTCATTGTGATTAAACATGGCAGCACACATTTCATGCATACGCACCAGGAAAGAAGTTTCAAGGATCAGGGGGTTAAACCTTTATTGGGTTATATACGGCGGGTGCCCTGATGCTATAAACAGCAAACTAACCAGCATCAACCTTAAAACGTATACGGTGATCACTGGTGAAAGGGTTAACTAGGGGGCAATCAGGGGGTTAAACATTTGTTAGGTAATATATAGGGGTACCTAACGCTTTATAAAAACCTAGCCGCGAACCTAAATAACTAGCTGGCTAACCAGCGTCACCAGTGACACTTATACGGTGATCACTGGTATAGGGGTTAACTCTAGGGGCAATCAGGGGTTAAAAAAATGTATTTAAAAAATGTATGGGGGTACCTAACGCTATAAAAACCTGGCGGGCAAACCTCAAAAAATAACTAGCTACCTAGCGGCACCAGCGACACTAATACAGCGATCAGAAAAACGATCGCTTAGTGACGCTGGCAATAGGGGGTGAAAGGGTTAACTAGGGGGGTGATCAAGGGGTTAAAACCTTTATTGGGGGGGGGGGTAGGGGGCTACCCTGGACCTAAAGGGGCCTAACACTAACTGCCTGACACTTTTAACTGTCACACTGACAATAAATGCAGTGATCAGTAAATAAATGATCACTGCTATTAGTGACACTGTGACAGGGGGCTGGGGGGGGGGGGTGATCGGGGGGTGACTGGGGGGTGGGGATTTATGTGCCTATGTGTACAGTGTGTCAGTGTAGTGTTCTGCAACTTACTGTGTGATGTCTCCTCTCCTCTCGCCGGACGAAAATACCGGCAGGAGGAGTGATAACATCATTACATTACACAGGCAGAGGAGGGAGGAGGAGGAAGCTGATTCGCTGGGAGCGATCGCGGGGGGATGGCTAGAAACAAATAGCCGCCCCTTAATCCCGGATCGCTTCCACAGCAATACCGACCGCCGCAAGCACCGGGGGGGGTCCAGATCGGACCCCCCACCTGCGGGAAGGCAGGCACATACATGTATGTGAGTTTGCCTCTACGTGCCATTCTGCCGACGTATATGTGCTTGCGGCGGTCGTTAAGCGGTTAACAGAAGGGAATCACTACGTATGTCAGGCTCACAGAAACCCTCCGTCCCCCGCACGGCCCTGTTTTGTGGCAAGCTGATTTTGTCAGAAATAGGAGTGTCAAGCTCAGTAAGAACTGACTCGAACAGGCATAGTACCTTAATATCTGCACTAGTGAGAGCAGAGAAAGTAGAAGTAAAATAAGGAGAGAGTACTAGGGGGAAGGGAGAAACAGAAAGAGAGAAAAGAGAAAGGGGGGGTAAGGGGTTGGGATATTACCACCCTCCAGTCACATCCACCCCACTTGGGCAGCGTTCAGAGTCGATCCTCTCAGGGGGACCGAGCTACTAGCTGTCCGTATTCCTCAGAGAAGTAGAATTCATACCAGTGATACCATGTTTTGGAAAATTTCTCATGTAGGCCTTTTACATGTCATGGATATCCTTTACCCTCTTCAACCAACAGGCCACCGATAGAGGCTGAGTCTTCTTCCAGTTCAGAGGAAAGCAGCCCTTTGCCGCAGTGATCAGGAGCGGCAATATTGTTATCAGTCTTTTAACACGATTTGCAGATTCTGGCCCCAGCCACTTTATGATCAAATCAATTTCCTCCTTGCCAAGTAAAGTTGAGATCAGCAATAGCAGCTTTGAAGGTTGATCTCCAGGCCCTGTAGCTCTCTGGACAGTTGTCAAACCTTCTGATGGTAGTGTTAATGATAATGAGCTCTTGGCGTATCATATATCTGGCAAAGTCATTCAAGTCTGACCTCTCACTATTTGGTGCCAGATTCCCAAATAAAGGTTCTGCAAATGGAAAAGGAGGAAGCAGCTGCCCTACCAAGGCTAATGCCGCGTACACACGGTCGGTTTTTGTGATGAAATAAAACAACGTTTTAAAAAACGTTATTTAAAATGATCGTGTGGTAGAAGGGGCGGAGCTTACGATCATGGCGCCGTAGGTGTGTTGCGGCGCGCCTCATGTCTCCAGGGCTCTCCCTGATATGATGTGATCTGACCTGACCATGGACTATAGATATCCCTAACCACCATATCACCAATGGACGCCGCGGATGTTTAAGAAAAGGGTGCCTAGCCGTGCAGCTGGACCTACTGGATCGAGCCTGGTTGTCAGACCAGTGAGGAGCTTCTTAGGCTTCTAAAGCGGTGCTGCGGGCACCCCCCCTGCTACCTTGCTTCCCGTGCTTCCCGTGTCTCACGTGCTTCCGGAGCACAGCTAAGCTAGCGGCAGCCTAAAGGAATCGAGGGAGGGCCGGTGTGGGCTCTGTGGTCCCCGCCTGTTCCGGGCTTGGAGCTGCTGCCGCCGCTGTCTTGCTACTCCCGCGGCTGTCCCCGGTGTCCCCGGTGTCCGGGTCGGGTGTTACCTTCGGAGCTGGAGGAGTGGTCGGATCGGTGGCCGTCTGGCCGAGGGGTCCCGGCTTCCGGAGGTGTGGAGAGCGGGGGACGCTGAGAGATGCCGAGTCTGTAGGGAACAAGGAGCTGGAATGGAACAACAGTGACACCGAAAGGCGGAACAGCAAACTGCAATCAAAGCAATACAAGAAGTGCGGTAAGAGAGCAGCAGCTTGTAAGGTGATGGGCTAATTCCTGGGCTCTTCTCTCCCCCCATATACTACTAACTGTGTACGGTGCTTGGAAGGATATACAAATATTGGGGGGGTGAAGAACATTAGGGGCAACCCTACTGTATGATACTGGGAAGGATTATAGAGCCAGAGAAGAAACCATAAGCATACGTAATGAAAGACTGCTTATTTCAATATATTCCTCACTGTTTCTACATTTGTTTCTACATTTGTTTCTACATTTCGTTTATTCAATCAGCCCCACACTTGTTCCTCTCCATCTAAACGGACGCTAAGGGGTGAATTGAGGTGAATAGAGGTGATTCCCCAATAATACTGACGATCTGTATCACTCTTACTAATAAAGTAAAGGAGAATGGTGAGGAAAGCTCCCAAAGGGAACACTATAACATCTTACCTAGTGGCGGAAAGCCAGGAACAAGTGGCGGGGACCCCCAAAAAGAAAAAAGGGCCCCAAGACTCCCCAGTCAAAAAAACAGCAAATTCAGAAGTGCTTCAAGTCATGGAAACCCCAGAAAAGAGCAAAGGTAAAGGCAAAAAGGGAGATACACCAGAGGCTAAAAGGGGCAAATAAGGACCAGCAATCCCCAGAAAAACAACAACCTAGTTCACCTAACTGTATCTCTGAAGGCCCACAAGCACCCCCTACAAGACAAGACATGACAGATATGATGGAAATGATGTCTCGTCTGGAGAGGACAGTTAAAGGGGAGATGGGGGCAACAAGGAGAGATATACAGAGTGTACTGCAGAGGGTGGAAGGAATAGAAGAACAACTGGAAGAGCATAAAAAAGCAATAGTAGAACTGAGAGGACGAGCAGATATGGACTGGGTAGAGTTAAGAAATGTATGGTATAGAATGGAGGACCAAGAGAACCGGAGTAGGAGGAAAAACTTGCGTGTAAGGGGTCTAACGGAAGATGTAAAGGACGGAGAGCTGGGGGAGACATTACAAGGAATATTTAACAAAGCACTCAAACGAGAGTTAAATGCACTGATGCAATTCTCTAGAGTGCACAGAATACAAGGGTCTTTTAATGCCCAGAGAGATTCACCAAGGGACATCATAGTAAGGTTCCAGGACTTCCAATTAAAAGAGTCAGTGTCCCAAAGTATGAGAAACTCAGGGACAATGGAATATAAAGGATCACAGTTACTTATATTTTCTGATTTATCCCCAGAAACTCTTGCGCGTAAAAGGGCTCTGAAACCGGTAACGAACTATCTCCGGGAAAATAACATTACGTATAGATGGGGCTTCCCGGCCTGCCTATCAGTTAAAAACCAGGGAGTCTCGGCATATATCCGGTTCCCAGAAGATGTAGATGAATTCTGTAATAAATTGAGTATACAATCTATTAAAGTGGAGAACTGGGAAAAAAGACCCCCGGCTTGGAAGAGGTGGAAGGACCAGGACTGGAATAGGGTGTAGAGCCGAGAATATGGGTCCCAACAAGAATAAGAGATTTGGGTCTTCTGTGTCTTTTTTCTGCTTTTCCTTTTTTTTTTGTTTTTCCCTGTTGAGGGAAACTGGATCCAACTAAAGACGCAGAGAACCCCTCTTTCTTTGGGGGAATTTGTGATGTACTGGTGATGTACGGGTGAGTTAATATCTCTTCCATCTCTCCTCCCCCCCTCTTTTTGGGGATGAGGAGGAATGGAATAAATAGGGGAAGAGATGTGAAGTAACCAGGATTTTATAAGTATGGTCGGGTCAATCGGGGGGAAATGAGGGGACATGGGGTGGATGGGTTTCCCACCAATCCGGGGGCCAACCTTATAATGAGGGAGGTGGCCGGATTGGGAGAGACTTATCTAAGGCCCCTAGAAGGCCCACTCGGCAAGTCGCCTGACAAGGCGTGGTTCGAGGGTGTCAAACATTGAGGTACAATGTGTGGGGGGAAGGGAAGGGGGGGGAGGGTGTGTATATGTGAATAATGTGGTCTATGTGGTCTCCTTGTTCTCATGACATGTAGATTAACACCGGTGGCATTAGCTTGGACCTGGAGAGTCTTCTGTGTCAAACAGGGATCCGATTTAAGAGCAAAACTTAGAAAATGGCTATATTAAAGTTTGTTACGTATAATGTACGGGGGTTAAATAACCCCAATAAGCGATATCAGATACTGCAGGAGATGAGAAGACTCTCGGCCAATATAGTGTTTCTACAAGAAACCCACCTAAAGACAACTTTCATAGTTTTTCCCCAAACAAGAGAGCAAAAGGTACGGCAATAGGATTCGACAGAAATACACGATTTATCCTAGAAGCCTCAGAAATGGATTCTGAAGGTAGATATCTGTTTATTAAAGGGCATATATCCAACATAAAATATACACTAGTTAATGTGTACTGTCTGAATGTAAGGCCAGCATTATATTTGAAGAAAGTACTGAATAAACTAGAAAGATTCAGAGATGGCAGGGTGATCCTAGCGGGGGATTTCAACTTTGTTTTTGACCCCCTGCTGGACACCAAACCGATATCGCTCAGATCAGAGGGGAAATATGTAAAGGGAATTAAACATAAACTATGCGAAATGCAATTAGTAGAAGTTTGGAGAATCCTTCATCCTAGAGAGAAGGATTTTACATATTTCTCCTCTGTACATAGATCATATTCGAGAATAGACCATATCATTCTAGATCATCGGCTACTGGAGGGTCTAAAAAAAGTAGATATAAAATCTATAACACTTTCGGGCCACTCCCCGGTGGTATTGGAATTAGATATGGAGGAAGTCCCGATAGGACAAAGATCATGGAGACTGGATGAGTCTCTCTTGAGGAACAACAAGATAGCCGACGATCTAGAAAAAGATATGGATCTGTTCTTTTTGGAAAATGATATAGAAAATATAGCTCCCACAACGCTATGGGAAACTCATAAAGTTTATATGAGAGGGAGGTTGATAGCTGAAAATGCCAAAAGAAGGAAAATTAGGTCAGCCCAGAGACAAAGGTTACTGGAAGAGATTTGGAGTCTAGAACAGACACATAAAAATTCTCAGGAAGAGGAGGTATTAACATCCCTAACAAGGAAGAGAGAAGATCTGTGTAACCTACTAGAACAGGAGACCAAATGGGTGTTTAATAAAGTGAATAACAATTTTTATGCTATGGGAAACAAACCAGGGAGATTTTTGGCAAGGATGATTAAACCTAGAAACTCGCAAAACTTTATTCTTAAGATAAAAGATAAGAAGGGGAACATGAGACACTCCACTAAGGAGATTAGTAAAATATTTCAGGAATATTATCAAAATCTATATAAGGTTAATAAAGATCAAGGGACATTAGAAACCCAGAATAAGAGTGAGAAAATTAAAAAATATTTAGAAAAGATAAAGACCCCGTGCTTAGCAGAGGAAGTAATAAGTAACTTGGAAAAAGAAATTACAAAGGAGCAAATAAGTCAAACTATAAAAAATATTAAGATGGGAAAGAGTCCTGGCCCAGATGGGTACACCTCAGCATACTATAAAAGATTTGGGGGGATCTTAATACCCTTCTTCCAGAGATATATGAATTCCATTAGAGGGGGAATGGAGATACGGGAAGAGGCACTGGGAGCCCACATAACCCTGATAGGTAAAGAAGATAAGGACCCCTCGTTATGCGCAAGTTATAGACCTATATCCCTGATTAATGTTGACATAAAGATTTACTCAAAAATCCTGGCGGAGAGAATAAGGCCTCTCCTGCCGGGATTGATTGAGAAGGACCAGGCAGGGTTCATACCGGGAAGAGAAACTAGGGAAAATGTTTTAAGAGCCCTGTTTTTGATACAAAAGGCCAAAAAGAGTGGAGAGCCAGTACTGTTCCTGTCACTAGATGCCGAGAAGGCCTTTGACAGGCTGGATTGGGAATTTATGCTAGCAACCCTAACACATGCTGGATTCGGCCCAAATATGCTCAGGTGGATAGGCGCCTTGTACTCTAAGCCTTCGGCCCAGGTGAGGGTGAATGGCACCCTGTCAGATAGATTCCCTGTACAATGGGACTCGCCAAGGGTGCCCGCTCTCCCCTCTTCTGTTTGTTCTGACTTTAGAGCCACTCCTGGAGACAATTAGGAGGACCCAGGGAATAGAAGGAATAAAAGTTGGAGGGAGGGTTCACAAGATCTCTGCGTTCGCAGACGACATGATGTTGTATGTGTCTAACCCGAGACAAACACTGCCGAGAATAATAGTGGAATACGAGAAATATGGCGAGATATCAAATTTAAAAATTAATCAAGAGGGCGAGCTGCAGGACTTACAAAATGGCGCCGCGGCACCCTGGAAAGCGCGAGGAGACAAGAAAGATGCGGGTAGGAACCCCCCCAAGACTCCTAAAGCCCAGGGAAAAGAGGTAACTAAGGACATGGTGTATTATGCACAAAAACTTAACAACATAGCAGACCATACCTCTGATGAGGAGCTGGACGCTGAGCCAGACATCTTCCAAGCACTGGCGCGGGGGGCCTCCTTCCTCATCACAGCAGGGGAGGAGGAGGAGGATGAGGGCTCTGAACAACCCACGCTGGCTCAGATTCTGAGAGCGGTGAATAAATGCACAGAATCGGTGCAGACGCTGCAACAACATTTTGGGGGATTGAAGGAGGAGGTGGGACTGATCCGCCACGATCTCCAAAAAATCAGGGAGCGCACCACGGCGGTGGAGGGCCGTGTCAGCGAGGTGGAAGACAGGATGGCCCCTCTTGTTAGAGAACTACAGATCACAGCCAGGACAGCGACTGCTAATGAGAACCGCAACGAAGACATTGAGAACCGTTTGAGGAGGAGCAATGTGCGCATAGTGGGCCTCCCTGAGAAAGCGGAGGGCCGGGATCCTACCGCGTTTGTGGAAGCCTGGCTGCAAGAAGTTTTTGGCAAAGATGCTTTTACACCCTTTTTTTCAGTGGAGAGGGCGCACAGAGTGCCACCCAGACCTCTCCCCCCTGGTAACCCGCCACGAACCATGCTTGCTAAACTTCTCAACTTTAAGGACAAAGAAATCATCCTGAGACTGGCCAGAGAACGGCGCAACATTCAATTTAATGGAGTGCGGGTGTCCTTTTACCCCGATTTCTCGGCTGATGTGCAGTTGCGTAGGGCCAAATTTGGGAAAGGAAAGAGGAGATTACAGCGCCTACGAGCTAACTACGCAATGCTCTATCCTGCAAAACTCCGGATCGTTGCAGGAGGCAGGGCCCAGTTTTTCGAATCAGCGGCGGATGCCTCATCGTGGCTGGATATGAATGAACACGTGATTCGTCAGGTGGAGAGACCGGCGGCGGACGAGGACTGATTTATCCTGATCTGCTGGACTGAGTACAGTGATGGACCGGGAGAACAATATCTGTAGAGAGGGAAAGAAGGCCTTCATTTCCCTAGCCAGGATCGGAGCGAACTGAATTATTTACTGACCGGTCTAGTTATTCATGCGACTTGGATCACACACGGAGTGCCCAAGGAGGCGCAGGAAAGGAGCCATGGGATGCACGTTGCGTCCGTGGCAAGTTAAGGGCTCAGGTTTAGCCCAGCAGCAGTATTCTGCAAAGTTGATGTTTTTTGTTGTTCCTTATATGGTTTCACTGTTTTTTCTTTTTTTGTTTTTTTTTGGATGTTGCTCTCTTCCTCACACACCCAGAAAGACTGTCCTCCCAGAATCACACTCCCAGCCGTAGGACTGAGGCTTCCCGGTATAAGCACGATCTAAGCGGTGAGATATGGGTAAACACTCCACACTGGGGTATACCTGACTGTTTGAAGTTGATGACCCATGTCCTGCTACTCCCTTTTTTTTTTTCTGACTATTTTGCATTTTCACTGTCGTCCACCCAGGAGGACGCTGATCTTACATTAGCAAAGCTATATGTTATATGCCCGCTGGTCAGGTTGGGGGGAGATGGTGATTGTCACGACGGGTGGAAGTTTGATATGACATGTGATGCCGTTTTAACTGAGACATGATGACGGGGATTGCTGTAATTTCATGGAATGTACGGGGTTTGGGAGATCCACTTAAACGTACTATGGTGTCCACCTCCCTCAGGAAACATTTTCCAGCTATATGTGTCCTACAGGAGACTCATTTGACTCCGGACACTAAGTCATGGATGGGGTTTGCTTGGGCAGGCTGGACATATCACTCCACTCACACCTCATATTCAAGGGGTGTGAGTGTATTGATACATAAATCTCTGGACTTTCAGCTAATAGACTCTAGAATTGACCAGGAGGGGAGATATGTGTTTTTATTATGCAAAGTATATCAATTGACGCTCATTCTAGCTGCAGTATATGTTCCTCCCCCATTTAGCCCACAGATATTGCGCACCCTCCTGGCCTTTCAGCTGTGCAACCCTGGTGTCCCCTTGGTGGTAGTGGGCGATTTCAATGGGATTATGGACCCTTGTTTAGATAGACACCCGGCCCCGGGGGGAGCCCCGGGGATGACAAGGTCAGCCATGGCAAAGTTTATGGAGGAGGTGGGGTGGGTGGACCCATGGAGACTAAGAAACCCCCTGGAGAAACAATTCTCATGCTTCTCCAAGACACATATATGTCCCTGTCCAGGATAGATCTGTGTGTGTGCTCGGCTTCTGCAACTCAGTATGTAGAGGGTATACAGTATCTCCCCCGGTGTGTCTCGGACCACTCCCCCATCTTACTCTCCCTGAGAGTTAGGCCACTCACTACTCTCCCGCGGGCACCGTGGAAGCTTAATGCCTTTTGGCTTAACCTATTCCCCTCACATGAAAAAGTTGAAAAAGAGATTGTGGCCTACTGGCAGAGGCACGCAGATCATCCTGGTACAGACACTTCCTGGGATGCTTTTAAGGCCTTCCTGAGAGGAATTTTCATTGCGGAGGTGAATGCCATTAAACACCACACGACAGAACAAAGGGAACAGTTAGCACAGATGGTAAAACGCTTAGAGGCGGAATATATTGCCAACTCTGGGGAGGGCTCTAGGGAAGCATGGATAGCGGCACAGGACGCATTGACCAGACTTGACTCCTCTAGGGCTGACAAGAAACGTTTTTTTTCCAAAATGGCTTTCTACGAAGAGGGGGAGCAGACAGGCAAACTCCTGGCCAAGATAGTGCAATCACAACAGACGTCCCCGTCCATTGGAGCTCTGAGGACTGAGGGAGGACAACTTGTAAACACTCCCGACCGGGTGATGAGGGAACTGGTCAGATTCTATTCTGACCTGTATGAATCAAAACAAACACACACTAGAGAGGAGACTCGGGATTTTCTGCAAGGGATAGAGCTACCGTGTTTAACGGAGTCCCAGGCGGAGTCCCTTGAGGCTCCTATCACCATTGAGGAGATGATAGAGGCAGCTAACTCTTTTCCTAATGCTAAGGCACCAGGGGATGATGGCATCCCGATCGAAGTATACAAACAGTATGGGGAAGTTGTGCTCCCGAAGCTGCTGCACACTCTGAACGCGGCCAGGGAGTCACAGCGGCTCCCAGACTCCATGAGACAAGCAAGCATAGTTTTGCTACTTAAACCCGGAAAGGATCCACTAGATCCTGGCTCCTATAGGCCGATCTCGCTCCTGCAAAGCGATATAAAAATACTAGCAAAGGTCCTCGCAATAAGGTTGAATAAGGTGATAGCGGCAATCATACACACAGATCAATCTGGTTTCATACCGGAGAGGTCTACTGCTATAAATCTCAGGAGATTGTTTGTAAATATGCAGTCTACAGCAGATAATATGGGGGATAGAGCATTATTGTTTTTAGATGCCCATAAAGCTTTCGATAGCATAGAATGGCAGTACCTGTGGGCGACACTGACCAGATTTGGATTCGGGCCTGTGTTTCAGTCCTGGGTGCGGCTCCTGTACGACTCCCCCTTGGCGGTTATTAGAGAGGAGGGCAGAGTGTCTTCTCCCTTCCCGCTGCACAGGGGGACCCAGCAGGGTTGCCCCCTGTCGCCTTTGCTGTTCGCGGTAGCCATAGAACCGTTAGCAGCCCTGGTACGGTCCAACCCCCTGATTACGGGATTTCAGTATGGTCTGACGCACGAAAAGATTATGTTATACGAGGATGACACCATGCTGTTATTGGGGGACACGTCGGGTTCCCTCCGGGAGGCGATGTCTGTGGTTCAGACCTTTGGTTCCTTTTCTGGCCTACTGATTAATTGGACTAAGTCCGCAATAATGCTCCTGGACTCGGTGAACCCGCAGGATCCCACATTGCAGAGTATCCCGGTGGCGACTAAATTCAAATATTCCCTTAGTAGGCAGAATTAGAGACAAAATTAAAATATGGTCAAAATTGAAAATGTCCCTAGTTGGTAGAGTAAACCTCACAAAAATGGTGTTTATGCCCCAGTTGCTGTATATTCTTCATAATACTCCCATGGTTGTCCCTCTCAGGGTCTTTAGGATCATCAACTCCCTATTTCGTTCATTTCTTTGGCTTAATAAGCCCCCTAGGATCAAACTAGAACAACTACAAAAACCCAAGGAGATGGGAGGGCTTGCTCTCCCAAACCCCTGGTTGTACTACCTGGCAGCTCAATTACAACACATTGCTCGAGCTATGAGTAAGGGACCGGGGAATCCGGTAGTGGACATAGTACAGTACATGACGGGTATGGACAGCATGGTGACTGGACTCGAATCTTTACAATGCGCCAAGTCGAATAAACTTTTCCCCACATACGCACTAATGCAAAAAATTTGGAATAAAACAAGACAACTACAAAACATAGAGGGTTTTACAGGGCACAGCCCAATTTGGAACAACCGCTACTATGAGGAGCTGATGTCTTTGACATGCGGCGAGCGCTGGAGGAGATACGGGGTCACGCATCTGGTTCATATCTTTTCCGGGGGCCGTCTGCTCACTTTTGCGGAGCTCCGGGAGAAGTTTGAACTACCTCAGGCAATGCATTTCTACTATCTGCAGCTGAGTCACGCCATTAGGGCCCAGGCCGGGAACAACCCCTGGATACTGTCCCCCTCCCCGATCTTCCACTTTATGACTGGGATAACTGGCTTCAGGGGTTTCATATCAGGCGCCTATGCCATGCTGCTGTCGGCGTTTCTGCCGGGCATCCCTGCCAGGGTGGTGATCTCATGGGAGAGAGACGTGGGTGCTTTTGAGGAGGAACAGTGGGAGGAGGCACTGCTAGCTATTCGGGGTTCCTCACTTAATGTGGCGCAGCGGCTGTCACAACTGTATATTGTCCTGCGGGTACATTTCACGCCAGCCAGAATGCACAGGATGGGCTTGGTGGATGATGATTCCTGCCCTAGATGTGCCAGGGATCGTGGAGACCTCATCCATCTGATGTGGCGATGCCCCAAGCTGCACCTATATTGGGTGGGGGTTCTCAAAACTTTGAGTGAGGTCTTTATGGTTCAGGTACCGCAGACCCCTAAAGTATGTATCTTGGGTATCATGGATGATTTGCCACTTGAGGACAGTTCGAAGGAAGCCGTTGGCAGATCCCTCTTCCAGGCCCGCAAACTCATTCTTACCCATTGGAAAGATGTGGATCCCCCTAGATTAGGGGAATGGATAGCTCAGATGCAATTCACACTCAGGGCAGAGAAATATATCTATCAGCACAGGAAACGGAGGGGAAGGTTCGAGTTATTGTGGGCCCCCTGGTTAAATACCCGGGGCTGGCTCCATTAGAGCTGGTACTGGACAGGCTGCTCATATAATAACTGGGAGATACGGGGACTCAAATGGTATAATGAGGCATCATGTGGGAGAGAGGAAGGGAGGGCCAGGGGCCTGAGTCATTGCCCACACTTGAGTACGATATTGGGTGTGTGAGTTCACAGCTATTTTTCTACCTGTACTATTGTGGACTATGCTGGTTTAGTAAAGGGAGAGTGTAGTGGGATAGATGTTTTGGGAGTGTATTGTTATCTTTCTATGCTGTTTGAGGATGGACGAATGCAGATCTTGAGGCCCTATATCCATTTAAGTGGAAACAGAGGGGAATGAGATATCTGGGGGTCTTTCTGTCCACAACAGAAAGATACCTATATGAAGATAACTATATACTTTTATTAAACAAATTAAAAGCAGACTTAAAGGGATATAATGTGAACAGAGTATCCTGGCTAGGAAGGATAAACATCATAAAGATGATGATATTACCTAAAGTTTTATATATTTTTCAAACACTCCCAATCAAAATTCCAGAAGCTTTTTTTATAGTACTTGGCAAGATAACCAGAGGTTTTATATGGAAGGAACGAAAATCCCGAATTGCGGTAGGAACCCTGATTAGACCAAAATATGAAGGAGGATTACAACAACCTGACTTCAAAAGGTATTTTGAGGCATCAGTACTGAGGAGAATATTAGACTGGTTTCAGTCTAAGGGGGGGGGGTAAGAAAAAGGTGGGTAGAAGTAGAAGAGAGTTTAAGTGTTCAAGAGCTGGGAAACAGAATATGGATTCCGATGCAATATAGAGGACTCCCTCAGGACACCCCCAAAATTACTAAAGAAACGTATAAAGTTTGGGATAGATTATGTAAAAAGAAAGAATGGCCTTATAATAGTCCATTAATGCCTCTAACGGGTACAGACTATTTCCCACCAGGGAAAGAGGGTGGCATATTTAGAAGATGGTCAATCTCAGAAACATTAACATTGAGGGATCTAATGAAGGGTGATGTTCTGTGCTCCATCCAGGAGCTACAAGAGAGATACGGAGTGTTTCCAGGAGATACATGGGGTTATAGACAGGTCCAACACTTTATAAACACCTTACCGAAGCCGCTGCGGGCCCCTAATGATCTTAATCAATGGGAAAGAGGCGTAGTACGAGTGGGAGTAGGACGGCAGGGGCTCTCCAACATATATAAGATACTGACACCCAGTGGGGAAGTAGAGGCAGGTAAAATGCTGGGAAGCTGGGAATTAGAACTGAACCAAACTATAGGTATAGGACAAAAAAGAAAAATATTAGAATACGTACATGCTACCTCAATGGATACAAAGGTTAAAGAGATGAATTATAAGCTCCTCAGTAAATGGTACTATGTCCCAATGAAAATGCACAAAATAGACAGGTAGGTGTCGCCCTTATGTTGGAGAGAATGTGGGATGGAGGGAACTCACGCCCACATATGGTGGCAATGTCCCCGGATACAGGTATTCTGGAAAGAAATAATAACCCAGATAAAGAGGATAAGTGGGCATGAGGTGAAACAGGACCCCTGGGAATGTCTATTTCATAACACGGGGATGTCTAGAAAAAAATATAGGGGCTCACTGGTTCCACACTTATTAAATGGAGCTAAGGCGCTTATCCCTAGGAATTGGAAGAACAAGGAAGCACCCTCAGTAGAGGAATGGATAAGAGAAATAGATAGAATTAAAATGATGGAGGAATTATGGTCTTTCCATGACAACACTAGGATGAGATACGTGGGGATCTGGGGGAGATGGGGGAGGTTTAGGGGGGGGAGAGGAGAGGGGGAGGATCGGGGAGATGGGGAGGCGGTAGGCCCCCCATCCTAGTCTCCGAGCCTCCTTTTCCTCCCTTTTCCTCCCTTTTTTTTTTTTTTTCTCTAGAAGTTGGAAGGGACAATGCAGTCCCCTTAAATTCGCAAGGTTACTAAACCCTCACTTAATGAACAAGGTACGAATAATTATTTAAATAGATGTTGCACCACTGGAATTTTCCCCCCTCCCTATAAGGGATAGTAAAATCACTTAACAAATTGGAAATACATAAGGGTGTCCCCACTAGGGCTTGGTTTTCCCCCTTCTTTTTTTTTTTTTTTCTTATCCAGAAGATGGAAGGGACAATGTAGTCCCCCTTAATCCACTAGGTCCCCAAACCCTCACTTAATAGGTAAGGCACGAATAATACTTAAATAGATTCTGCATCACTACAACTTTTTTCTCTCCCCCTTTTTTTTTATTTTTTTTTATTTTTTTGGGGATAGTAAAATCACATAATAAATTGGGAAGACATACAATAGTATGTAGTCCCCTTAAACTCACTAGGTTCCCAAACCCTCACTCAATAGGTAAGGCACGAATAATACTTAATAGATTTTGCATCACCGCAATTTTCCCCTTTTTTTTTTTTTTTCCTTCTGATTCGTTGCCTCCCCTCCCCCTGTCTGTCCCATACCCCCCGGACAGAGAGCTTGCATGGGGACTAAACAAGGTCAACCAATGGGAAGGCCCTAGGTATGAATAGGAGAACACCGGGAGCCACTATAGGTGGATAGATACATGGGATTTTAGGAGACCACTAAAGTGTATATGTAGGTATGTCAGTGTAATTTGTTAAGTTTGATTTGTCTTGTAAATGTATGTTATTGAAAAATGTTTAATAAAAAGATTCTGGAAAAAATAAAATGATCGTGTGTGGGCAAAATGTTGTTTTATGTCTTCTGAAAAACGACCAAAAAAAAATTCGAACATTTTTTATATCGTTTTTCAAAATGTCGTCTTTTGTTTCACAAAAAATGATCGAGTGTGGGCAAAACAACGTTTTTAAACCCGTGCATGCTCAGAAGCAAGTTATGAGAGCTTCAATGGAACAGAGTGCCGTCGAACGTGTCTTACGTAACCGCGCTTTGCAAGAGCATTTTGAGAAAACAATGGTGTGTAGGCAAGGTCGTTTTTTAAAATGAAGTTTAAAAAACTTAGTTTTTTTTCATGAGAAGACAAGACAAAAAACGACCGTGTGTATGCGGCATCAGGTTCCTTGAACAAGTTAAGGGAGAAAGTTTGTTGTTCTATCCCAGCAGAACTGCAAGACCCAGTTGAACGCACCAGTGAATATGTACTAAAGCATAGTGTTTTAGATGATACAGAGTCATCTCCTGTACTAACAACACTGTTCTTACTTTCAACTCAGGCGGCGTACACACGACCGAGGTTCTCGCTGGAAACCAGCGAGAACCTCGCTGGAAGCTGCATTCCAGCGAGGACCTCGGTCGTGTGTACACAGGGCGCTCGCCCCGCCCGTCGGGAATCCCGTCGAGCGAAAAGAGAGCACGCTCTCTTTTTGCTCGACGGCCCGCCTGGATGAATGGCTGGTTGCCATTCCCGACGGCGGGTCACCGATTTCGATGGCCGGCAGAGAACCTCGACGGGCGGAACGATGTGTTCTGCCCGTCGAGGTTCTCTGCCGTGTGTACGCGGCCTCAGAGAACTCACAGCTATAAATTCCTGAGCCAAGTCTACAACACAAGTGCATCTATGCAGCAAACTACCTCACCTAAAGCTGACAACAAAGTGACAAGCTGCAGCTCAAGCCACAGCCAGCACAAGCCTCAGGGATTGCCAACCTGAATCCATTCATTGAAAATGATGGTATGCTAAGGGTTGGTGGATGTTTAAACAAGGCTGAGTTGAGTGAGCAAGAACAGAATCCTCTCATTATACCTGCTCGCCATCACATCACCACTTTGCTCATACGGCACTACCATGAAGGGGTTAAGCACAAAGGTAGACACTTCACAGAGGGTGCCATAAGAGCTGCAGGCCTTTGGATTATGGGAGCAAATAGACAGATCACAGCTACACTAGAATCTATAGATAAATGGAGTGCTACTGGCGCCCTTCCTTCAATTTGAAGCACTGCTCAGCGCGCAGGAGTGAGCAATTAAAGAAAATTGACAACAGGAAATGAGACAGCAATGTTCAATAATAAGCAGCTGCTTAAAAATATGTAAACATCAAAAAGACAGTAAATAAAGGAAAAAACAAATGAAAGTCCCAAAGTCCAGTGTAATACTGCAGCAGCGCTATTTCCAAACCCCAGTTTGAAAAAAAATATAAATGTTCAATATAGGTAGCAAATAATGGTGCAGGTGGACAGAAAGTCATTAATCAGTGTCTTCCTTAACAAGTGCTCCTTGATAAGGGGGGTGTTTCACCACGTGGGGGGATATTCTCCCCTTTTGGGGATGCACTCACCGAACCGAGGAATAAAATTAGAATTGAATACACAACTGCACCTGTCCTAGGATTGCACTCTCCACCAGGTAAGTTGTTTTAGTCCCAATTGTGATTAGATATAAGGAAAATAAACTCATAGGCCAGATTCAGGTAGAAGTTATGCGGCTTATCTCTAGATAAGCCGCGTAACTTCTAACCTACGCTGGCGTATCTGTTTTCTGTATTCAGAAAACAAGATACGCCGGGATTGAGTTAGGATACGAGCGGCGTAAATGTATTTCGCCGTCGTATCGGAACTGCAATTTTAAAATGGCCGCTAGGGGCGTTCCCGCTGATTTACGCCGAGAATATGTAAATCAGCGAGATACGGCAATTCACGAACGTACGCGGGCCCGACGCAGTCACTTTACGACGTTTACATAAGGGTTTTCCCGGCGTAAAGATAAAGCAACAAAAAGCAGGCGCATCCTATGTTAAGTATGGCCATCGTGACCGTGTTGAAAAAGTTTTACGTCGTCACATGGGCGGGCTCTAGAGGAGCAGACATGCCTGCCTAGAGCTCCGCTACTCGGGGAAGAAAGCCGTGGATAACCCGGTATTTGATCCGGTCAAACCATCCCATAAACGGACCACAAGCTGTAGGAAGGTGAGGGGGACATTTGGGTGAAAGAATGGTGCTAGGAGGTGCCAGAAACAGGACAAAAACGAATCCTCCAAGCAGCCCTCAGCTGAGCAAAGGCACCACTAAGACAGCACTGCTCGCCTCAGAACAGCTCCCCTCAGGGAAACAGAGAAAGCAAACGGCAGCTAAAACTGCCAAAACAACTAATCTTATGGCATCTCTGTCCAATATTACCTCAGATAGTGAGGGAGAGGACTCAAATGTGTCACCACAGTTGGATAAAGGTGACAAGGAAATCCCCTCAGGATTGCTCAAACAATTTGAAAAGATGCTTCACAGAGCACTTAAACAGACATCTGAACAAATCACCTCAAGTCTCACAAGAGAAATAAGGGAGATAGGGAACCGCACAGATGCCCTGGAAACCAAGGTAGATGAAATAGAAATCTTTACTCAGGAATGCATGTCTGATATAGATACCCTCAAGGAAGAAAATGTAACCCTGCAAAATAGACTGGAGGATTTTGAGAATCGGGCAAAAAGGTCAAACCTGAGATTTAGGGGCATACCAGAGTCTGTAGTAGACCTTCAATCCACCATTCTTGCCCTATGCCAAGAACTGCTCCCAGGCATCCCTGTAGAGCGCCTAGAAATGGACAGGATTCATAGGGCTCTCACCCCTAAAAAGGCTGACGGTCCCCCCAGGGACATAATAACCAAATTTCATTACTATAGGTCCAAAGAGCAAATACTGCAGGCAGCAAGAGAAAAAAACACCTTGACTTTTCAAAACTACAACTACCAAATTTTTGCGGACATCTCACAACAGACAATTAACAAGAGAAGAGCCATGAAGCCCCTCCTGATTGAGTTACAGCAACGCAACATTAAATACCAATGGGGTTTCCCTTTTTCCCTCCGTTTTACACTGCAAGGGACAAAGATAGTCTGCAGGTCACCTGACCAGTTACACCAAGCCCTTGTGGACTTCAAATTAATTGAGCAACCCTCTGCCACAACCATGCTACGCAGCAAGACCAAAATGAAGACTTCCATCAGTCAAGCAAACGAGGCAGATTCGTGTCACATCCTCCTGAACGAGAAGACTCAATGGACTGATCATCTTACATTATTAACCATTTTTCCCTTTCTCTCTAGGTTGGAACTCTGGTCACTTGCATCTGAGCTGCTTGTACCACCCTTAGGGTGACCCCCTCTTCTGGTAACGACCCCAAATCCATTCACTAGGTAATAATATTGTAACCACCACCCTACCCTTTTATCACACATTCCCCATAGTAGCCTACCCAACTATACCCTTCCCTCCTTTTCTGGAACCACATCCATGGCTCTGTACTCTGAAACTTTGGTAAAATCCAGAGAAAGCAAGAATAGTTTAATCCCTCCTAACCGGCACAAATTCATGACCACTTTTCTTTAATTGTTAAATCCACTCTCTTTAAGCGAACAGTTGCCTACTGTACCCCCTCTCCCTCAAGTCATTCTGGCTATCGCAATAGATGACAGCAATATGGATTTAATCCTATTGTTCTAATCTATCCCTAATAATCCAGACTCCACTCTACTCCCACTCCCAACCTAACCTCCCGGTATATCTCCTGGGTGATCCCGCCTGTCCCAAGACCCCTATACCCCATTAGGCAGTACCATTTACCTCAGGTACGATAGGGTTCCCCCCTCCCTTGCTCAGCTAATATTGTAATATTCTACATAGCCAAGCGCATCCTCTCATCTCTTACAATTGCTCTTCTCTCCCCTTTTTGTACACTACGGAACGCGGCACTCTGACCCTTGGAAAAACATGTGCCCCATTTGGTCTAACTCAGACCCCCAACTTAATATGTGGGGATCTGACGGAGACCCCCTTTTCCCTGGTGGGGATCCTTTTCCCCAACCACGGACTTATGCTAAATATGTTTGTTACAATTTGTTAACTGTTGTTGCACTAACCTTTGTTGTCTTTTATTTTTCCCCTGAAACCTCCTTTCCTGCCCTTCTCCCCATCCAGTCTGCACGGAGTGGTCCGGGTAATTGCTACACGCGGAAGCACGGTAAGATTGAGTTGTCGGTTTGGCTACCATGGCACCATTGAACTTATTGTCACTCAATGTTCAAGGCTTAAACATACCACAGAAGCGATCAAAAGCTTTCAGGCTTTTCCAGTCAAAAAAGGCCCACATAGTCTGCCTTCAGGAAACTCATTTCACCCCAAGCACAACCCCTAAGTACTTTCACACAGCTTATCCACAAGTTTACAATGCATCCGCCACAGTAAAGAAAAGAGGCACCCTTATAGCCTTCCACCGCTCGACTCCTTTCACATTGAACACAGAAATCAGAGACCCAGAGGGGAGATACCTGATCTTAACAGGCTATATTTTAGACACGGCAATTACGATTGTCTCATACTATGCCCCTAACCTCAATCCTATGCCATTCATGTCTCACCTTCTTCAAACCATAAATGCTCATAAACTTGGCTCCCTTCTGATTTGCGGAGACTCAAACCAGGTTCTTCTCCCCTTCTTAGACAAGTCCCCCTATATTTAACACAAACACCATCCTAAATGGAATCTTCCCAATCTCCTCTCAAAATACAACCTGGTGGACTCATGGAGGGAGATGAACCCAACAAAACGCAACTTCACCTATTTTTCAAATCCGCACCAATCATTTAGTAGAATAGATCACATATTCCTAACAACCGGAATGATGCCTGAAGTCCTCCACTCCAATATAGTCCCTATTCCGTGGTCAGACCACAACGCAGTTCTTACAACTATTGCCTCAACCATTCCAAAAAAGCACGACCGGTCTTGGTATATGCCTGAGCTATTACTTAACCACCCCACTCACTGTCTAGAAATAGAACAATCTTTAAGAGACTATCTAACCCACAATGAGAGCCCTGAAATATCCGCCCTCACACTCTGGGAAGCCCACAAGCCAGTTCTAAGAGGGACTATTCAGAGACAATTAGGGATCCTCAAAAAACAAAGGAAACAAATGGCGATGAAATTGGAAAAATAATTTAATCTAGCATTTTTAGACTTCCAAGACAATTATTCACCCAGAACTAAGGACCGTCTAGACAAAGCTCGCTTAGAGTACGACCTATTCCTTACAGAATCAGCCAATAAAAGTTTAAACAGGTCCAAACACACCTTATACAAACAAGCCAACAAGCCGGGGGCTTATTTAGCAAGATCATTACATTTCTTTAAGAAATCCTATACCCCCATTAAACTGAAATTGGCTAACAACATAATTTCTAGCAACCCCCTTAAAATCGTACAAAAATTTAGCTCCCACCTGAAAAAACTGTACTCGGATACAAATGTAATCAATGAAAAGGAGGCGGACTCCTTTTATTCGCAACTCCATCTACCCCAAATGTCGGACTCCCAAAGATTGCAATTAGAATCACCTGTATCACATAATGAAGTAAGCAACGCGATAAAGGACCTTAAACTAAATAAAAGACCTGGACCCGACGGATTCACTGCTAAATATTAAAAAACATTCACTGAACTCCTCTCACCAAGGCTAGCTGAGGCCTTTAATGACTTGCTAAACCGAAAATCCTTCCGACAGGAATCCCTCATGGCCACAATCTGTATGATACCAAAACCACAAACCGATAACACCGCATGCGAAAACTTTCGTCCCATTTCAATGCTGAATACGGACATTAAACTTCTTGGTAAGATCTTGGCGGTGCGCCTAAACAGAATAATAGGCTCACTGGTCCATCGTGACCAGGTTGGCTTTATACTGAACCGACAAGCAGGTGACAATATTAGAAGGGCGTACTTGCTAGCTCATATAGCTAAGAAAAGGGGCATCCCAGCGTGCTTTCTGTCACTGGATATTAAACAAGCTTTCGACTCTATATCCTGGTCTTACCTAAAATATGCATTACAAAAATGGGGCTTTGGACCCAACTTCATGACATGGATAATGGAATTATACAATAATCCGAAGGCATGCGTCAAATACGCAGGCTACAAGTCAGACCCATTTTCCATTGGCAGAGGCACAAGACAGGGATGCCCGCTTTCCCCTCTTTTGTTCGCCCTCCTCATAGAACCACTTGCGCATAAGATTAGGTCAGACCCCAAGATCTTAGGTATAGAGGTAGGGGGCCATAAGCATAAACTATGTATGTTCGCCGATGACATCCTCCTTTTTCTCGCGACCCCTCAGGTAACAGGCCCAAACCTAATGTCCCTACTAAAACATTATGCGTCTTTCTCAGGACTAGTTATAAACCCCAAAAAGAGCTTGGCTCTCAATATATCACTCTCAGCTTCAGACCTTAATGCAGCTAAATCTGGTCTTCCCTTTCAATGGTCAGATAAAAACATTCCATACCTAGGAATCCGCCTTACGGCTTCTTTCACAGAGATATTTACAGCCAACTACCCCACCCTTCTAAAAGAGATATCGAATCTTTTAAAATCCTGGTCTCATTTACCTTTATCTTGGCTTGGAAGAATTAACTCAATCAAGATGTCAATTCTGCCTAAACTTCTTTACCTCTTTAGAGTTCTCCCAGCCCCAATCCCATCATACTACTTAAGGATTGTACAAAAAAGAGTTTCCAACTTTGTGTGGGGCTCCTCCAAACCAAGATTAAAACATCAAATCTTGCATCTCCCTGAAGTTAAAGGAGGACTGGGGCTACCCAACTTTTTGAACTATTATAGAGCTGCACAATTAGCCACGTTAGTAAAGTACCACACAACAAAGGAACCTCCCCTCTGGGTTTCGATTGAAGCAGTGGAATGCGACCCCATCCCGATTTCCAACATTATGTGGATCCCATCCAAATCACGCAAACATATCCATAACCCCATTCTTAAGCACTCTCTTTCCCTATGGGACAATTTAAAGATAAAGAACTCCCTTTTATCCTCCCATGTTCCACTCTTATCATTCTATAAAAATCCATCGTTCTACCCTGCTTGGATCTACCCCAACACCTTTAAAGAATGGGTGAAAAATGCCTGTATAAATTCTTGGATTCCTCTACATTTAGGTCCTTTCCGGATATATGCGAAATCTATAACATACCACAATCTGAAATATTTAGATACCTCCAAATTAAAAACGTTTTCAAACCTTATGCAGATTCCATCCCCAGCCCTCCCCGACTATCTGCCTTTGAAAAGCTCTGCAAAAGCACCCCTCCCTCTAGAGGTTTGATCTCATCAATATACTCCCAGTTGTTGACTAACTCTATTACGGGGAAACTCCCCTATGTAAACAAATGGGAACTAGACCTGGATATTGAACTAGATCCAGAAGACTGGAATCAAATATGGACCAACACTAAATCTGCTTCAATAAATGTACTAGCTTGTGAAACTAACTATAAAGTTCTTACTAGATGGTACCTAGTTCCTACTAGGATTGCGAAATTTGTGCCAAACTACCCTGAACATTGTTTCAGGGGCTGCTCATCTCCAGGAACATTCTTTCATATCTGGTGGTCGTGCCCTAAAGCACAGTTATTCTGGTCAGAAATTTTCACAATAATCAGTCAACTATCGGGTAAGGGGATTCCATTGGACCCCAAAAGCGCATTATTAAACCTCAAACCCCAAAATGTCTCACATAAACAATTTAAACTATTAACACAGCTCTTTACAGCTGCGAAACAAACATTGGCAAAAGCATGGAAAGCCCCTAATCTATCAATTAACGAACAGAATGAACCTAGCTATGACTCACGCCAAAATGATGGCAATCGACATGGACACGACCGCTGGATTCGAAAGAACCTGGAAACCGTGGTATGAATATGCAATACCCAATGAAATCAATGATATTGTATTATTACCATGGTAGCCCAGCCTGTTTAACAGTCTACTGCTTAGCGTATATTTGATATTGACAGCCAATTCCGGACCACTCCTGCAGACACCCCTTACTCCCCTCCCCGCTTTCCTCCCCACCCTCCTCCCACCGCCTTGGGCTCTGACTATGAACCTCGTTATTATACATGTTCTTAGCATTGTTATAAGGTTGATTTTGGTTGAAACACTTACGTTGAAGCATCAGGACTCTTTTTTTTTTTTTTTTCCATAATAAATTTTATTGGTGAACAGGGTAAGGTTTACATTACATTTGAACAGTTGAACAAGGAGTCTGAGATTGAACAGCAGATCTTACAGTAGAAACAAACAGAACCAGCATTCATTCAGGAATACAAAAAAGAAAATACAACATTTGTCGATGTAATAAACAATTTTCGGGACGTGAGCAAAACTTTTGACAGGTTAAATGAATATCTATGTTTCCAACGGTAATCATGTGTACGTTGCATTACATACAGGTGAAAATTGCGGGTGAAGGCAGGGGTGGGCCAGTCCAAGAAGAACTGGCCAACTTTGCGCAACTATTACCTTTGAATAATTCAGATGTTAAGGCTGGTCAGCTGCTGGTACTGATTGGAAAAAACTGTAGTAGGGGAAGTGGTTGAGTTCGACTGGGGACTCCTCAAGGGGAGGGGGGGGGAGGGATGGGCGTGGGTGAGGGATAGGAAGGGGAAGAGGAGAGGAGGATGAAAGGTCATAGTAAGGGAGGAAGGGGGAGTAGAGAGAAAAAAAAATAAAAAAGGGAAAGGAAAAAGGAGAAAACGTATAAAGGTCATATGTAGAGAGCATTTGAGTGAGCAGAGATCCATACGTAGGATCAAGGGGATGGAGGGGTGAGTGGAGTGGGGCAGGCCAGGGGAGGGGGATACCTCCCAGTCTCCGCCACCGGATCCTAGGTGCTGGGTTATGGTGAATACAAAAGGTTTTATGTCTTAAAGCTAACTGATTATCTGTCTATCGGAATGTGACAAGAAATATCCTCCCTCAGTCTTCCCTTGAGTAGGGGAGGGAGGCTAGGTGTTGCATAGTTTGCTTGGGTTAGAGTGTAGAAAGTCATTGTACAATTACCAGGGGTTTCAATCGTCTGGAGGTGGATGGTGTCCATTTGTTTGGGTCATCAACAGTTTATAGTTGTCTGTGGTGCGGAAGTGGGTCCAGCAGGCCCATGTGTGGGAGAATTTGGTTGGACGATCTTTGGCTATAGAGATTAACTCTTCCATTTCTGCGATTTTTTCAACCCGTTTCAGCCATTCGGGAATGGTTGGGACATGTGCCGTTCCCCAATGTAATGGGATGCACAGCTTGGCGGTGTTTAATAGGGGTGGAATTAGCGTTTTGCAGTAATGCTGAGCTGGCATGTCTGAGTGGTGTAGAAGAAGCTGTGCTGCGGTGTGTTCTAAAGTGTATGTAGAGATTTGCGATGTCGTTTCTCGAACTTGAGTCCAGAACGGCTGGATTAGGGGGCAGGACCACCAGATGTGTTCTAGAGTACCTGTGCCATTGGAACATCTCCAGCATTTGTCCGAAAGTGCTGGGTTATATTTGTTGAGGATGACCGGTGTTCTGTACCAGCGTGTCAAGACTTTATAATTGTTTTCCTGTGTCGAGACATTGAGAGAGCCTTTATGGGCTATTGTAGATATGCGTTCCCATTGTGCTTCTGTGATTTCTATCTGTAGGTCTCTTTCCCAGCTTACGCAAGCTTTGTTAGTCTTAAGTATGCTATCTGAGGAGAGTATATCATGAATGTTAGATATCATGTGTTGCTGTGGTGCAGAGTGGGAGCATAGCTGTTCAAATGTCGTGAGACGACGAGAGACAGAGGATGTGTGGTCAGCTTCTTTCAGGAAATGTCTGATCTGAAAGTATGTCCAGAGAGAAAAAGCAGCATTTTCCGTGTTGACTGGTAACGCAGAGCGGTCTAGGAAAGTACCCAAGTGGTAGAAGTGATGCGCTAAGACTTCTGAGCGTTGCCAAGTGTCTGCCAGGAAATTTGTGGACATACCAGGTGGAAATTCTGGGTTGAGCTTTACTGAGGTAAGGGGCCCCGGAGTAGAGGAAATATGTAGCTTTCGGCAGGCTTCCTTAAAGCACCAGAGTGTTGGGGCAATGAGAGGGTGGTCATTTAGACTCCTCGGGGTGTGTTTGTGTGAGGTCCAAGGTACGGATCGTAGTGGCAGGGGGGAGAATGTGTGTTCAAGAGAGACCCAATCTTTGCTGTGGCTATGGATTGACCAGTCTACAATTCTAGCGAGGTGGCACGCCCAGTAGTATCTCTTGAGGTCTGGCAGTCCAATGCCACCCTTCGTTTTCGGTTTCGTTAGTAGTTCGTAGGCTACTCTAGGTCTTTTCTGTCTCCATAAGAATTTAGTGCAAAGTCGTTTGTAAGTGAGAAAAAAGGAAGGGGGGAGTTTAATGGGCAGGGCCTGTAAGATATACAGGATGCGGGGGAGTACATTCATTTTTAGAATCGCTGCTCTTCCAAACCATGAGAAATGTGGTTTATTCCATTTACTTAGGTCATTTGTGATGGTCTTGAGGATGGGTAGATAATTTTTGGAGAATAAGTCTGAAAATCTAGTTGTGAGATATATCCCTAGATATTTAATCTGATCATGTTTCCATTCAAAGGGGAAATTGTTTTTACACTGCAGAACCGCTCCCTGTGAGAGGGAGATATTTAGAGCTTGGGATTTAGCAAAGTTTATCTTAAAATTGGAAATTACTTGGAATGACTTCAGTTCTTTCAAAAGATTTGGAATGGACGTGTGGGGATCTTTTAGGAAGAGCAGTATGTCGTCTGCGAAGGCGGCTATTTTGTAGGTTTGGTCTGCGATATGAAAACCCCCGATATTGTCATTTGATCTAAGACCCTGGAGGAAGGGTTCAAGGGTTAGGACGAATAAGATTGGGGAGAGTGGGCATCCTTGTCTTGTCCCGTTGCTAATAGTGAAGGCGTTCGACAGGTGGCCGTTTACTCGGACCCTGGCAGTTGGGGTAGTATATAGGGCCATTATGGCAAGGAGCATTCGATCAGGGAGGCCAATATGCTTCAGGACTGCTTCCAAATAATCCCATGCCAGCCTGTCGAACGCCTTCTCTGCGTCTAATGACAGAAAAAAACCTTCTTGTTTATGTGTCGTAATCCAGTGGTGTATATTCAGGGCCTTGATTGTGTTATCCCTGGCTTCTCTACCAGGGATAAATCCGACCTAGTCTTTCCCTATCAGGGATGGCAGGAGGGGTGCCAGACGTGTGGCCAAGATCTTGGCGTATAACTTAATGTCTACATTTAATAAAGAGATTGGTCTATAGTTACTAACTGATGTGGGGTCCTTCTCTTCTTTCGGAATTACGGTGATATGGGCTTCTAGCATTCTATTAAAGGGGAGGGTGGGGGAAGTTAGGGAATTGAAAGTCTTAACAATGTGTGGGGATATAACGTCCGTAAAGGTCTTATAATATGCAGCTGTAAGCCCATCAGGGCCCGGACTTTTGCCATTTTTAAGCGATTTGATTGCCAGTTTTAATTCTTCTTCCGAGATGGGGTGTTCTAGTTTGTGTGCCTCATCACTGTTTAAGCGTTTGTGGCAGAACTTGTCAAGGAAAGACTCGATTAAAGTGTGACGGGCTTCAAGGTTCTTATTATTTGTCACCTGTATAGGGAGATTATATAAGTTTGAGTAGTAGGACTCGAATTGCGCTGCTATGTCCGTCGGTGTAATGAGGGCTTTTCCCTGAGGGTCTCTGATAGTGTGGATAGTAGCCTGGGCTTTTTTGGTTTGGAGAGCTTTCGCTAAGTATTTTCCGCATTTATTGCCGAATTCGTAGAAGAGCTTTTGATGCAAGACAAATTCGCGTCTCGTTTTGCGATTCAGCTCTTCACGTAGGAGTTTCCTAATTTGGGTGAGTTCATGGTAAGTCTGTTGCGCTCGGGAATGTTTGTGGGTAAGTTCAAGGGCTTTGATCTTGTCGAGTAAGTCTGTAATTACACGTTGTTGGGTTTTTCGCCGGGCTGCCTTAAGGGCAATGAATTTTCCCCTGACTACACATTTTTGGGCTTCCCATTGGGTGAGTGGGGCTGTCTCGGATGTGTCATTTTCTAAAAGAATGTACGTATGCAGTTACGCATGTCTTCGACCGCCTCTTCTGAGGTAAGTAAGGTCGAGTCAAGGCACCAGATACTCTTGGGGGAGCGTTCCTCAGGGAAGGTCAGGGTCATCGTAATCGGATGGTGATCTGATAGTGTCATTGGTTCGATGGTGGCAGCGGAGAGAAAGGGGATGTCATTCTGGGATAGGAACAGGTAATCAATTCTGGAGTATTTGTTATGGGGGGCTGAAAAAAAGGTAAAATCTTTTACGTCAGGGTGCAGAGCGCGCCAGGTGTCATGTAAGAGAAGATCCTGGATCTGTAGCTTAATTTGTTTAAGTGCTTTGTATGGTAGGGAGGTTGCTCCCGAGGAGGTGTCCAGAATTGGGAATAGCGCAACATTGAAGTCTCCCCCTAGAATGGTCAATCCGGACTGAAATTCTGAGAGCAGGCTCGAGATGGATCTGAAGAAGCTTACTTGAGCAGTATTGGGGCTGTAAATGTTAGCTAGGGTAACAGGTCTCCCTTGGATACGGCCCTTGAGGAAGACATATCTTCCCTCTGTGTCTATGAGTGAGTCTATGGGTTGCCAGTCAAGGTTTTTGGAGAGTAAAATTGAGACCCCTTTGGTTTTGGCAAGAGGGTTAGTGGCATGGTATGCTGTTGGGAATAGATGGTTGGTAAGCTTTGGGATTTTGGTTGTGCGAAAGTGTGTTTCTTGTAAGAACACAACGTTCGCCTTCATTTTGGCCATCAGATCAAGAGTTTGGCTACGTTTCTCCGGAACGTTGAGGCCCTTTGTGTTTAGTGATATTATTTTAAGCATAGGGATCCTTTTTTGTGTGGAGCATATGTGTGACATGGTGAGACGAATGTGTGGTTATGTGTGTAGCAGAGGATAGTCAAATGAGAGGCGGTTGTTCCTTTGTGTAGGAACACGAATACTGAGGGAGGGGTAAAGTCTAGGATCGCTTTGTGTTAGAAAGGAGGCGGCGGAGGCGGAGGCGGAGACTGTGAGGTAGCGGGAGGGAAAAGGAGAGGAGGTGGGAGTGTAGTGGAGAAGGGGAGAGAGGTAGGGGAGGGGGAGAAGGAGAAAGGAGGGGGAAGAGAAGGGGAAATAGAGCAGATGGAGAAAGAAAGAAAGAAGGAAAGAAAGAAAGAGAGAAGGAAAAGACAGAAAGAAAGAAAGAAAGAAAGAAAGAAAGAAAGAAAGAAAGAAAGAAAGAAAGAAAGGAAAGAAAGAAAGGAAAAAAGAAAGAAAGAAAGAAAGAAAGAAAGAAAGAAAAGAAAGAAAAAAGAAAGAAAGAAAGAAAGAAAGAAAGAAAGAAAGAAGAAAGAAAGAAAGGAAGAAAGAGAAAGAGAAGGAAAGGAAGAGAAAAGGAAAGAGAGAAAAAAGAGTAGGCTAGGGAATAAGAGTCAACAAAATGTACAAGTTACCGGAGTTGGGGAGGTGACAGGTGACCTCCCCCAATATATAGAAGTGTCCGGTAGGGTGCGACAGGAGCAAGTACGTCCCTGTCTCGTGGAGTGGTGGTATGAACCGGTGTAGAACGGTCAAGAGTCAGTATCTCTCGTCCACAGGAGATTTATGTTGCAGGGTATATGGATGAGCCAATAAGCGTAGCAATACTTAAGATGGCTGCGTATCTAGACTCCGGGAAGTCAAGCATTAAGAAATATGTGAGGTCGATCAGCATGCAGGTTAGGCAGGTATAAACATTCCAACAGCATAAGATCAAAAAAAAAAAAAAAAAAAGAATGAAAAAAAAAAAAACCAATAAAAAAATATAACAAAAACATAACATCTAGTAGTGTGATAGAGCCCATAATGATAACATGAGCTCCTCTTCACCTAGTGTTTGATACCCGAATCAGGGAAGAGGGGCACCTATAACCACAAGGTCTAACAGCATATCATTCCACTTGAATAGAAAACAAAAAAAACAACAACAAAAACCGCAAAGACAGAATCTAAATATAACTGAACCTGTATCAGAGAGCAGCATCTCCCGCGTGATTGTACCTGGTCTGGTAACATCTAAAATCGTGTCAGATCGGTTATCTAAGGTGAGCCAGCATAGGCCGGACCTAGAGTGACAGAAAATTAAATGCGGTTAAAGCTCCAACCGATACAGGGAGACAGCTTCCCGCAGTTCCCGTTTTTGGGTTGGCAGGAGTAAACATCTATTGCTTGGGAGTGATCGATATGGACGCTTTGACAATCACCAAGAAGAATTTTTGCCCTCTGATACAGTTTAACCTGAAATTAACTTTCCCCCTTGCCTCCCCCCTCCTCCCAGGTGAGGTTTTCAAGAGAGAGCCAGAGTCGTGCCGAGGAGTCAATATTGAGGGGTTAGACCTTTTGTCCAATTAGGGGGCATATGTAAGTAATAGTAAGGCACTTCAAGTTCGGCTGGGACAAAGGCCAGAAAAGTAAGTTAGGTCCGTGGCCCTCTGCATGAGGGGAATTTGGTTTTTGGCAACACCCCCCCTCTATGGTGACATACATAACAGCAGAGAACAGAGAACAGTAGCAGTCTCTGGGTCTTAAATCTAGACAGGCCTAGTGCCAGCAACCAGAGGGGCCTGAATGTGGAAGACCTTTAGGAGCAAGGTGCAATGGAGGCTAGCTGGGATGGGGTGGGGAAGGGAAAGATCAGATGGCTATGGAGGGGGACAAGGGGAGCCATCAAGCTTCAAGGGCGGGTCGGTTGGAGACCTGGGGCATTTCTCCAAGGGAGCAAAAGACTTACGGATCCTGAGAGGTTGTAGTCAATAGATCCGACTCGTAATGCCGGGGATTGTAGAGTAGGGCAGTCATGGATATCTGAGGCTGGTATATATTGGGGAGAAAAGGGGCGAGTTGTCGTTCAATGTACTCACAAGAGTATGTCTTCAAGGTGTAAAGGAGGGCATGGAGATCATCAGCTCCTCAGGCTGGTCGCGGCGAGCTCTCCTGTGAGCTGGTGATGCTGTTGGGCTGTCTTGAGGAGCAATCTGGGGGTCCGAGATGTCGGGTTCCCTTGGCGAGTTGTGTCTGCGGCGACCTAATTGAAAGTCATCATGGACTGGGATAGTATCAGTGGAGGTAGATCTTCTCATATGTGGCGGGTGAAGAGTGGTGTACCAATCCGGGACGTCAATGCGGGGAAGGTGCAGTGTTTGAAAGAAGGCAGGCAAATCTTCCGGCAGGCGCAGGTTAGCTGTGCGACCTTGAGAGGAGGCAGAGAGGCAGAAGGGGAACTTCCACCGATATTGGATACCTTTAGAGCGTAGGAGGTCCAGAAGGGGGCGCAGGTTTCTCCTATTCTGGAGCGTAATAGGCGATAGGTCTTGGAACAATTTAATTTCTGCTCCCATATATGATAGGGAGCGACGGTCTCTGGCCCTGTGTAGAATTTCTTCTTTCAGTTTAAAGTTTACGAGACATCCAATCACATCCCTGGGGGGATCGGTCTCTCTGCTCCTAGGCTTTAGAGCTCTGTGCAAGCGTTCAAACTCAATAGGTGTTTCAGGGGGTCTGCCAAGAAGATCATTGAAGATGGCGACAGTGACTTTAGTAACTTGTGCATTTTCAACAGATTCAGGGATTCCTCTTATACGAATATTGTGGCGACGCCCCCTGTTGTCCAGGTCCTCTAAGTGCCTTTGGATGTCCCTGAGTTGCCTATCATTAGAGTGGGAAGAGGCCTGCAGTTGCTGGATAGCAGTGTCATGGCGGGCAGTTGCTTCCTCCACGTCATCCAGCCTCACTGTCATTGCCTGCACATCTCTCCTAAGGTCCGTTATGGCAGAGAACAGTGTGGCTTTGATATCTTCTGCCACTGAACGTAGATCCTGCATGCACAGGGGCTGTGGGGCATCAGCAGTGGTGGACATGGCTTGGGGCTGGGTGTGTCTCCTACCCGTCGGGCTGAGGCTGGAGGAACGTGCGGCGCTCGAGTAGGCCCGATTTGAAGCCGGGGCCTCGCGTACTTGGGTCCGGAAGATGTCCAGGATTACTCGTCCGTTTTGCACTCCGGTTCCTCTGGGAGAGCGGGACCTGGTTGGGGAGGCGTTCCTGGAGGTTTTCCCCATTTAGCAGCGGCGGATGGCTCGGCTAGCAGCTCCGATTATCTCCTGTGGACGGGAGCTCGGGAATCAGGCGGCCATTCAGGTCCGGTGCCAAGCCACGCCCCCAGGACTCTTGCCTAAACCACAGCCCTAAAACCATCTGGGCTGGTTGGAAGAAACGAAGCATCTTTAAATAAACTCCAGAAAATTGGTCTCTTAGGCCGCGTACACACGAGGGGATATGTCCGCTGAAAACGGTCCGATGGACCGTTTCAGCAGACATCTCCGCTCGTGTGTATGGGCTAGCGGACAGATTTCTCCACCCGACAGATTTCAAAGCATGCTTTGAAATCTATCCGGTGGGAATCTGTCCGCCCGACATGTCTGCTGGTTAGTACACTTACCAGCAGACATGTCGGCTCCCACCACCGCCGCGCCGCTGCCGAATGGATTCGGCGCATGCGCGGAAGTGTTTTACTTCCTGGTGCGGTGACGTGGCGGTGACGCGGCGGCGTCAACGTCACCGCCGCGTCACCACTACGTCACCGCGCCGTCCGGCGGCGGGGAATTTGATCCGATGGTGTGTACACGCCATCGGATCAAACTCCCGATCGGACATATCCGATGGAAATGGTCCGCGGACCGTTTTCATCGGATATATCCGATCGTGTGTACGCCGCCTAAGTTATAACCTTATCTGTACTATTAATATGTCCATTGAAGCCATCAGACTCACCTGTTGTGAACTTACCACTTATGTAAACCAAGAAATTATTCTGTGTCTGTAATTAACTTATTTTATTTTGTTGAATTGTACATTTCTTTATCACCTCAATAAAGATATATTGACAAGGAAAAAGTTTTACGTCGTTTGCGTAACTCGTGCGTGAATGGGGATTGATGTCATTGACGTTCACGTCGAAAACACTGTTATAATTTGGAGCATGCGCACTGGGATACATTGACGGCCGGCGCATGCGCAGTACATTCGCCGCGGGATCGCGCCTATTTTAAATACTGCACGCCCCCTACCCGCCCAATTTGAATTCCGCCGGCCCATTTTCGCTACGCCGTCGCAACTTTAGGAGCAAGTGCTTTGTGAATACAGTACTTTCTCCTAAAGTTTTGGCGGAGTAACGTAAATGAGCAACATTATGCCAGAATAAAGATGCGCCCATCTACCTGAATCTGGCCCATATAGTGTAATACCGTTTAAATAAAGTTTATTCAACCCCACAGGTTCCCTTATAAAAATATGCATACCACAAGGTAAACAATGTCAAGGATATCAATGTTACTGTGCCTGTGTCCTGTCTCCACTCGTCATGACAGCAAAAGACGCTCTAGCTGGCTTTCCTGTTTCTGATCCTGGAGGGTTCACAGTGCATCTGGTCGTACGATAGTGGTCACACCCTCTGACCACTATCGTACGACCAGATGCACTGTGAACCCTCCAGGATCAGAAACAGGGTGGCTCAAGAGAGAGAATGATAGGCATCACATGTAAAATATTGGACTCTATGCTTATGGACTTGAACTCCACAAGACTTACCCACAAGGTTCTGACTACCTTCCTGGCAGAAGCATCTGCCATAGTCAATTCAAGACCACTTGTTCCAGTGTTCAAAGATCCAGAGTCCCCAACTATCCTTACCCCAGCTACTCTTCTTACCCAGAAGCTTGGGTCTGTTTCTGTTCCACCTGGAAACTTTAAAACAGGAAATCTGTGCTATGACCAGTGGAAGCGAGTACAACACCTTGTAGGGCTGCGCATCTTCACCGGTCTCACGATTCGATGCGATTACGATTATCAAGTCCACGATTCGATTCGATTCGATTCCGCGATGCATCACGATTGCAGCTCACGTGCGCATGGCTCTCTCCCCAAAATACTAAACAGGGTGATCAGAGACTGCAGATGTGGTAGAGGAGATAATCAGAGACTGCGGGCATAGTACAGGGGATGGTCAGAGACTGCGGACATGCTACAGGGGATAGTCAGAGACTGCGGACATGCTACAGGGGATGGTCAGAGACTGCGGACATGCTACAGGGGATGGTCAGAGACTGGGGACATGCTACAGGGGATGGTCAGAGACTGCGGACATGCTACAGGGGATGGTCAGAGACTGCGGACATGCTACAGGGGATGGTCAGAGACTGCGGACATGCTACAGGGGATGGTCAGAGACTGCGGACATGCTACAGGGGATGGTCAGAGACTGTGGACATGCTACAGGGGATGGTCAGAGACTGCGGACATGCTACAGGGGATGGTCAGAGACTGCGGACATGCTACAGGGGATGGTCAGAGACTGTGGACATGCTACAGGAGATGGTCTATATTTCTCCTCCCTAGAGCCCAGTCCCTGCCTGCAGTGACAATGACTTATCACAGGTGACACATCAGATTCCACAACATGCACGTACCCCCCCCCCCCCTGTGTCCCTGGATCACAGCACCCCCTTCTTTCTCTGTTATCGACAAAATGCACACGAGTAGAAGCAATAGCACTTATTAGAGAATCCTACATTAAGTGACCGCTCTGCTATTTAATATCATATAGATGGTGCCACACCACAAAAAATAGGGCTTGTAGGATACAGTCATCTTAGAGGTTGTAAAAATAGGGCTAGCCTGCAATGACACAAGTAATGTGTAATTTAGATGAGATAACTAAGCTGAATTACACATTACTTGTGTCATTGCAGGCGGTAATGAGATGGGCGATCTGCCTGCTCACCATCCCCCGATCCCCATCCTATATAATACCATCTCATATTTTGTGCTCATAAAAACGTACAAGGCATTTGAGGAAAGCAAAGCAGCAGTGAGTCAACTTGTTTCCTATTCACCTACTATTCGAGATATTATCTATATAATATAATATCCCGAATAGTAGGTGCATAGGAAACAAATTAAAAGCCTGTAGTTCCTCTTTGCCACTGTTCCACTGCTGCTTTGCTTTCATAAATCTTTAACCCCTGATGTGTTTCTGGGCTTCATAACTGGAGAAAATATACAGATCCTCAGCTTACAGTCAGTACTATGTCTGTGTGTGTGACAGCCAGTGTCTTTTCTCTTGTGTAATGATGTTTTGTACCTGTCTGATGATGAGGATGAAATGTCTCCTCTCCTGCTGCCTGTGTGATGAGACAACCACGGCCTGGCTCACTCGGGTCTCCTTCCCAGTCCTGCTCTTGCAGCTGCTGCATGTGACTGAGTCGGGTGAAGGGCGGATGGTCTCCCCTGGCCTGTGTGCAGTGCAGTTAACGCGGCTGCACACAGTGATGCAGACGTCTGTGCAGCCGACGAGGAAAGCTGAGCGTGAGCTCTTGGGACCAGAGTCAGAGAACACATGTCTTCTCCTCTGTCTCACTCGAGTCGGACCTGCGACACACTCTCAGGGCGGCTGGGGATGACGTCGGCGGGAGGCGGGAAAAATGGCGCCAAAACTTCGGCTCCACTCGGGCGGCTCAGTCGGCTCCACTCGGCGCTGCGTGGCTGCTCGGCGGGCGGCAATGACGTCATCAGTATGCATCGATTATTTAAAGGGACAGCATCGGCGCAGAATCGCCGGAGGAATAATCGTGATGCATCGATTAAACGATTAATTTCAGCAGCCCTAACACCTTGCCAACTGCTACTGGAATCGTTGGAAGATGGAGTATCTTTCTACTCAGCAAGGACGCAGGAAATGGCAACACCTGCACCTTAACATACAAGTTGGAGATCTCGTTCTACTTAAGGACCAGCAAGCTGAAAGAATTGAATGACCCATGGGACTTATTGTAAAGAGCATTCCTAGTGATGAAGAAAGTGTCTTGAACTTTAAGTGACACTTCTTGATGTCTTATTGCAGTTATAATTGTTGCATATATATGCATGTTCTTTTAAGACATCAAGGCAAATTAATTATTTGCAGTTTCATCACTATTGTTCTGATGTATATAGCGACATTTACAATGCCAGACGGGGAGTGTGTCGCCCAATAGGCATAGATTTGTTATATTTATATATTGTTTCTCCAACCATTTTCTATTGATGTTATGTTTTTTTGACATGCTGCCATCTAGTGACCTTTTGTGGTAATGCACAATCTTTGTATATCTTTTGTCTGATCTATGACACACTTCCTCTCTGTGTACTGCTCTACCCCTCTTCTTCTTGAGTTTGTATTTCCTGTCTAATGGAGAACAGCTCAACAGGCCTCATGTAACATGGCCACATGTGTTTTGCATTGTAAGCTACAGGCAGTAACATCTTTTGACCGCACAATACTACAACCTGTTCATCTGCTGTAACCTGTGATCTGATGTTTTGGATTAAAGCAAATTCTGTGAATAGAATCGGTATTGGCGAGTTCAAGCTATCTGATGAGGATTGTCCTTAGTGATTATATCTGCTTATACAGGCCAGGCATAGAGGTCTCGCAAGGGATAGATTGCTTCACAAAAATCGGAGTCAGAATATGAAAAAAGGGACATGAATTTGAACTGTGTACAGCTTTGAAATGACTGCAAAAATTGTCAGTTAAAGCAACACAGTGCCATATCACAAAAAATGGTCTGGTTGGAAAGAGGGTAAATCTTTAAGGAGCTTAAAGCAGGGTGCCCAACCTTTTGAACAGTGAGGGCCACTTAAAGCGGAGGTTCACCCTAATTTTTGAGTTCATGGCAATAAAACAGCATTGCATTGAAAAGAACAACTACGTTTTTTGTTTTCTCTTTAGCCTTACCCCTTTTCTTCAAGGCTTTCTGTCCTGTCAATCACCTTCCACCGCAGGGGAATGGGCGTGTGTTTTGATTTTCCCCCGACGGCGCTATGTCTCCTCGGACTCAGTCCTCACAATCCCAGGAGACGCGCTCTGCTGTGTTAGCGCGAGATTTCGCCGTTGATCATCCTCGGGACCTATGCAGAAATCGGACCCGCGTCACTTCCGGTGCTCGTACGTCAGAGCACAGCTGATCGCGGGTCCACGGTGCATGCGCAGACGCTTTTTTCGGTCCTTGAAACTGATAGACTCGGGTGGGCGGGCGGGCGGAGGCGGAGCAACATTCTGAATGACATTATCGCCAGCACCGCCTCCAGCCCTGTCCCTAACAGACACTAGCCTGCTGCTGAGAGCGGAGGAGGGGAGGACATTGTATATAGAGTGTGGGGGACTTGTGTCTACTGTATACATTGTATCCTCTATGGGAGGAGCTGCCTCCCATAGAGCACCGAGCACGAGCACCGGAAGTGACGCGGGTCCGATTACTGGGACAGCATTCACTGCATCCCGGATGTCTAGACAGGTGGGCTTCAGGAGTGCCCACACTAAAGATGGAAACGTCCATCGCTGTATTTTATAAAACATCGTTTTGGATAAAATGGGGACACATGTGGCTGCAAGAACGGGAGAGGTGAGTGTAAGTTTACATATACAAACCGTGCATGAATGACAGGAAAAAAAAAAACGTTTTTCCCGCAGAACCGCCGCTTTAAGCAACTTGGTAACCAATCAAGGGCCACAATGAGCGAAGCGAGCAGATGACAGGTCATGGCTACTCTATAGGCCCTCCGATCCACCCAGATAAAAATTTTTAGATTGGAGGTAGGCAGGTGTAGACAGACATCTGTTGCTCTATAGAGGTGAATTGAAGGTCCCATTTGGTTGGGCTGATCGTGTAAAAAGGGAATATAATTGCTTTCACACTGATGTGCTGCGGTTTACCCATAGTGCACCTGCGTCTACCCTGCGGGTTAGCTGAACTTTGCCATAGACTCCACCTGTGGCAAAAGCCGACACTGTAGAGGAAGCATCGGTTTATGGGGCTCTGCTCCGCAGCCGCTTTCTTCCTCTACCACTGTCCACCAGCTTTATTTATAACACTGATGCTGTGTTATGGCGGGTCACAACCTGTGATCTGGGTTTGCCAACCCACCATTCCAGAGCAAGAGGTCGCGGGCCACATCAGAGGGCTCCGCGGGCCACATGTGGCCCCCGGGCCGCTGGTTGGCCACCCCTGGCTTAAAGGGACACTGAAGGTTTGCATAAAAATAAAATAACAAACATGTCATACTTACCTTCGCTGTGCAGCTCGTTTTGCACAGAGTGGCCCCAATCCTTGTCTTCTGGGGTCCATCGGCGGCTGTCTCGGCTCCTCTGTGCATCAGCTAACCCCGCTGGGAAGAGCTTTTTCAAGGGGGTTACCTTGCGGGGACGCTCCTGAGTCCAGCATTTGCGTCCCCCGGCACCCGTGTCCAGGGCCGGCCTTAGGCCTTTAGGCGCCCTGTGCGAGAAAGCTTTACAGCGCCCCCTAGTGGCCACGCCCCTCAGTAACCACACCCTTTCAGTGTCCACACCCATTTCTCCAATACCGGCTCCATTTAAAGCCTTCAATTCTGTTAAGTTCCCAAAAAACTGATTACAAGCTATGATAAAAATACATTCACACGCTATAATAACACCCCACTGTGCCCCCTGCATCCTTCAATATCTCTGTCACTACTATGTACCCCTTTCCACAACTGCACCCCTGGACCCCTTTACATTACACAGTACCCTGCACCTCTGGACCCCTTTACATTACACAGCACCCTGCACCTCTGGACCCCTTTTCATTACACAGAACCCTGCACCTCTGAACCCCTTTACATTACACAGCACCCTGCACCCCTTTACATTACACAGCACCCTGCACCTCTGGACCCCTTTACATTACACAGCACCCTGCACCTCTGGACCCCTTTACATTACACAGCACCCTGCACCTCTGGACCCCTTTACATTACACAGCACCCTGCACCTCTGGGCCCCTTTACATTACACAGCACCCTGCACCTCTGGATCCCTTTACATTACACAGCACCCTGCACCTCTGGACCCCTTTACATTACTCAGCACCCTGCACCTCTGGACCCCTTTAAATTACACAGCACCCTGCACCTCTGGACCCCTTTACATTACACAGCACCCTGCACCTCTGGACCCCTTTTCATTACACAGAACCCTGCACCTCTGAACCCCTTTACATTACACAGCACCCTGCACCCCTGGACCCCTTTACATTACACAGCACCCTGCACCTCTGGACCCCTTTACATTACACAGCACCCTGCACCTCTGGACCCCTTTACATTACACAGCACCCTGCACCTCTGGACTCCCTTTACATTACACAGCACCCTGCACCTCTGGACCCCTTTTCATTACACAGAACCCTGCACCTCTGAACCCCTTTACATTACACAGCACCCTGCACCTCTGGACCCCTTTACATTACACAGCACCCTGCACCTCTGGACCCCTTTACATTACACAGCACCCTGCACCTCTGGACCCCTTTACATTACACAGCACCCTGCACCTCTGGACCCCTTTTCATTACACAGAAACCTGCACCTCTGGACCCCTTTACATTACACAGCACCCTACACCTCTGGGCCCCTTTACATTACACAGCACCCTGCACCTCTGGACCCCTTTACATTACACAGCACCCTGGCACCTCTGGACCCCTTTTCATTACACAGAAACCTGCACCTCTGGACCCCTTTACATTACACAGCACCCTGCACCTCTGGGCCCCTTTACATTACACAGCACCCTGCACCTCTGGACCCCTTTACATTACACAGCACCCTGCACCTCTGGACCCCTTTACATTACACAGCACCCTGCACCTCTGGGCCCCTTTACATTACACAGCACCCCTTTACATTACACAGCACCCCTTTACATTACACAGCACCCTGCACCTCTGGGCACATTTTCATTACACAGAACCCTGCACCTCTGAACCCCTTTACATTACACAGCACCCTGCACCTCTGGACCCCTTTACATTACTCAGCACCCTGCACCTCTGGACCCCTTTTCATTACACAGAACCCTGCACCTCTGAACCCCTTTACATTACACAGCACCCTGCACCCCTGGACCCCTTTACATTACACAGCACCCTGCACCTCTGGACCCCTTTACATTACACAGCACCCTGCACCTCTGGACCCCTTTACATTACACAGCACCATGCACCTCTGGACCCCTTTACATTACACAGCACCCTGCACCTCTGGACCCATTTTCATTACACAGAAACCTGCACCTCTGGACCCCTTTACATTACACAGCACCCTGCACCTCTGGGCCCCTTTACATTACACAGCACCCTGCACCTCTGGACCCCTTTACATTACACAGCACCCTGCACCTCTGGACCCCTTTACATTACACAGCACCCTGCACCTCTGGGCCCCTTAACATTACACAGCACCCCTTTACATTACACAGCACCCCTTTACACAGCACCCCTTTACATTACACAGCACCCTGCACCTCTGGGCCCCTTTACATTACACAGCACCTCTGGGCCCCTTTACATTACACAGCACCCTGCACCTCTGGACCCCTTTACATTACACAGCACCCTGCACCTCTGGGCCCCTTAACATTACACAGCACCCCTTTACATTACACAGCACCCCTTTACACAGCACCCCTTTACATTACACAGCACCCTGCACCTCTGGGCCCCTTTACATTACACAGCACCCTGCACCTCTGGGCCCCTTTACATTACACAGCACCCCTTTACATTACACAGCACCCTGCACCTATGGGCCCCTTTACATTACACAGCACCCCTTTACACTACACAGCACCCTGCACCCCTTTACATTACACAGCCCCCCACAGCTCTAGACACCTGTATGTTACACAGACACCCCCTACAGTGCAGACCCCCCTTACAATACAGACCCCCCTCACCTACAACACAGACCCCTTCTTATAATACAGAACCCCCTCTACAATACAGATTCATCCCTAAATAGCAGACCCCCCTACAATACAAACCCCCCCTACAATACAGAACCCCCTCCTACAATACAGACCCCTCTCCCTACAATACAGATCCCTCTCCCCACAATATTGAACCCCCCTCTCCCTACAATACAGAACCCCCCTACAATACAGAACCCCCTCCCTACAATGCAGAACCCCCTCCCTACAATACAGACCCCCTACAATACAAACCCCCCTACAATACAGACCGCCCCTACAATACCGAACCCCCCTACAATACCGAACCCCTCTACAGTGCCGACCCCCCTACAATAGAGAACCCCCCTCCTACAATACAGAACCCCCCTCTACAATACAGAACCCCCTTCTACAATACCGAACCCCCCTACAATACAGAACCCCCCCCTACAATACAGAACCCCCCCCTACAATACCGAACCCCCTCTACAATGCCGACCCCCCCTACAATACAGAACCCCCCAACCCCCCTTCAGACCTGTATAGCAGGCTAAGCTTAGCTAATGTGCTTGCCGCGTGCTGCACACACACAGCACAGCACAGTATAGACAAGGGGGAGGCGGTTTCACTGCTCGGCTGCCTGTGACTGGGAGACAGGCAGCCGAGACTCAGACCTGCGGCGCTGCACAGGGAAGGGGGATCATTGTGGCCGTGTCCCGACTAATTGGAGAGGCGATCGCATGGGACCTGTCAGTGTCCCATGTGATCGCCTACAGGGAGGGGCTGCAATAAGGCGATTAAGCCTAATCGCCTTACCAGCCCCTCGGCGGAAGCAGGAAGTGGGACAGGAAGTCCCACTCCTACTGAAGCCCCCACTCCCCCCCAAAAAAAATTACATGCCAAATGTGGCATGTATGGGGGTGAGGAGTGGAACAAGAGGAAGTTCCAAATTTAGGTGGAACTCCTCTTTAATGCATATGATGCATTAAGGTGAAAAAACTGGAACCTTTGCATCCCCTTTAAGTGGTTAAATAATTTCTTATTACTTTGACATCCGCTTATAACAGAGAAAACGCCCGGCTGTTGCTGCACAAATCGTTATACTTTTACCACAATTTGAAACCTCGGCACATTCTCATCTATTGCCAGTGTATTGTCACAAAGATGTCCGCTTGTCCCTTCACAGGCTATCCTTACTATCCTGGAGTGTGGGGGTGTAGCAAGATGGCGGCGACGGAACGTCACTTCCGGAGCAATCTGTGATGGGAAGCCGAATGTGACAAGACACCTGCATAGACGGCGTCCTCGTTACTCGGACAACGTACGCATCTTCGGCGTCCCACCGCAAAGGAAAGAATGCAAAGAGAAATGAATGACGTTTTCTCACGCCCATAATAGGCGACATTTGGGCGCATGCGGGTTGTGAAGTGGTCTTGTTATTATTTATGTGGGGTTTAAAATGGCGGCAATAGTCTGCCTGGTTGAGGTACAGAAGTTTATCACCATGTATAGGACGAAATAGTTTGTCCGTCAGGAGCAGTAAACAGCCCCCTGGTGGAGATAGTGGGCGGGAATAAAAGGACCGGTGATACACGTGCAGAATCAATTCATTGGGTAGCTGTACAAAGCTTGTGGGTAATGGCGGAGCCGCGCCGGGTGCCATTTGTCAGCCTTTCACCTGTGAAGCCGCGTGAGAGTGCGGGGGGGACTCAGATAGTGGAACAACAACAACAGCAGAATTCTCCGCTCTCTTCTACAACTCAGCGCTCACAACCAGCTAGGCCTCAATTGACAGGCACACAGCAGCATTCAAGGCCTCTGCATCAGACTCCTCAACGACCGCAACGTGAAGCAGCCGTTTCTTCCTCCATGGCAGGGGAGGTTGGCTTCGTGAGCAGAGCAGAGGAAGAAAAGCCGAGTGCGGAGGAGACGGTTAGGCTGGAGATGGCCCTGTCAGACCCGACCGATGAGAGTTGTTCAGAGTTTAGTTACAGGGATTTGCTGCAAAGTGAGCAGAGACGGGTTGCAGTTGAGAATCCAGGACAGGTAAGAACACAGCTTTTCTGTCATCCTTAATGTGTGGACTTAAATTTGCTTTGGGACTGAAGTCATCGAATGTAGAGCTTGAAATGTCATGGCTCCTACCTCACGATTTATTATGTCTGACAACTTGGGAGTTTAACAGGTTGTGCCCAAAACAACGGAAATTAGGTAAGATTTAAAACAAAGTGTTAGTAATGGCCGTTGGCTTATTTTTTTTCCATGTATGTGCCATAGGGGAATTTCCCTATACTTCCTGTCCCATAAGCAAAACAGGCAGTGAGGTAATACTTTAAAAATTAGGAAATCCTGGGATGCAACCAGAACTAGTGTCACCATTAGACAAAGCTTGACAAATCCCTGGTCGCCATGGCAACAGTTAATTGTGGTCTGGATTTGGTCTCCCTGTGTACTGCCTGCTGGAGCAGGATACATCTGTGAGAAACAGCATCCTCCTTGGATGAGGGTCTTTCCTTGCTTGCTCTCACTGCCCACCTCCGACATCTCCTTCCCAGTTTGACAGCAGGGGTGTGTGTTCCTAACCAGGCCAACTTTCAGCTTTCAGCGATCTCACACTTTGACAATTTTTACTCAGCCATGCAACACTGTACCCATATGAAATGTTTGCCGTTTTTTATTTTTTTGTGTTCTATAATCATTAAGTAACATTTTTGACATTACAACAAAGGTGCAGAAGGGGGGGGGGGGAGAAAAGAGGAATTACAAGGGGTACATCTGTCGGGGTCCCAATGAAAACAATAGAAGAACAGAGAGACATAAACGTGTTGTGTTAATGAGGGAACCCTCATTGTCCCAGACATTCGGTCCATGGGCAAACCTCACTCCTGATCACAAAGTCAATAAAGTGGTGCATATAAGGCTTAACCACTTAAGGACCGAGCCTCTTTTTCAGACTCAGTGTTTTTGCTAGAATATTTACTGGAAACTAGGGGTGCAACGGATCGTCACCGATCCGTGATCCGAACGGGTCACCCTGTTCGGATCGGCACACCCCGCGATCCGCGGAGCGCTCCGGAGCCTCGGCCTAGGAAAGTCCCCGGCTTCGGCCTATCTCCGGAGCGGCGGCCATCTTGCTCCACCCAGTGTGCTTGCCATAGCCCAGCGTGACACGCCTCCCAGCCTCAGCGCGCTGTGTTCTCTGGTTATGTGTTATGCTGAGGAGGCGTGTCACGTTGTGCACCGGGCTCTGGCAGAAGTAAGCTTCCTGTGAGACCAGGACGTGGAGCTGCAAACAGGAAAAGTGCTGGATAGGTGAGGGGAGCCAGGTATTAAAGATGGTGGGCAGTCCACACACAGGGACAAGACAAGTTAAGAGAAGATGCAGAGCAGATGTCTAACATGCAGCAAAGCTATTTGGAGGAGGCTATATTACAATTGCCAATGACTACAGTACTAGTGTTGAGTGTATAAGCAGCCAGCTGGTGGGAAAAGCGTGTCACACAGTTTTTATTTAAAAGTCCCAATTATTGTCATGCCCACCCTGAATGCTATAATAAATGGCAATACATTTTTTCGTTTTTCCGATCGTGTGTACGCGGCCTAAAACTCCGGTGGGTGTAGCAAGATTTGTCTCCGATCCGTGACTCCTGATCTGAGGATCGATCCGATCCGTGAGTTTTTTTGATCCGTTGCACCCCTATTAGAAACCCAAACATACATTTTTTTTTTTTCTTCTTCTTTCGTCCATGGACGGCCACAGCCTCCTTATATTCTTTAACTGTAGGGTTGGTTATGTTCCGTCCATTAGGAGAGGACTAGGCAGAATATTAACATGAATCTTTAGCAGAGCTAAAACAGCCCTGCCCAGGGGGCGGTCCCACTGGTCATAACCCCTCTCACTGCAGTTAGCAGCCCAGTTTTTTTCTGCCAAGTATAGAAGGACTTGGCTCCCTTTGGGCCCATGATCCTGAAGAACTTTTATTTTTTTTATTTTTTTCATTTATCAACTGCCAGCTGGATAATATAGATCCTTGTAGTCCCCCCCCCCCCCCCCCCAGCCCGGCCTTTGAGCATGAGCAGGCCTTAGCTATGCGCTGGGTCGGCCACGACCTACCCCGTTGCTCCAGGGGAGGCCGGTAAGCTATATGCTCCGGGGTTCACATATGACTGAGGCTGTCTAAATCAGTGAACCGTGGTTGGCAGCTACTCCGTACCGCTCAGATGTAAGTCTGTCAGGAACGCGCCAGCAGTCCACACGGGACAGGTAAGTACTTTTCCTCCTGCCTCGGCAGGTTGGAACAGCTCGGCTTTCCTGGGGTCGATTAGGGGGTCTCCTGTCCTCCCTTTCTTCTCCCCCCTCTCTTCTCTCCTTCCCTTGCGTGGGCCTGTTGGGTACTTGCGCCGTACTTTCCATGTCCTGGCTGTGAGCTGCGGTCCGTGTTGTGTGTGGGTGATCTGTCATGGGTGGGCCCCACTACGTTGTGTGGCCTTCTTGTCCGCCTCATGTCCCCCTCAGCGCAGTTTTTCGTTTAACTCGGCCCTATTTTCTTGTAGCCACGCTTGCTGTACAAAATTTTCTTGTAGCCAAGCTGTGGTGTAGTCATTCACAGTGGGTGGCCATTTTTTTTAAGCTTTTAGCTGAGGCGGCCATCTTTGTGTTGGTTGTAGCCTCTAGCGTTCAAATGGTCTCCTGAATAGCGCAGTTTTCCCTTAGACACCGAGAGAGATTCTATTCAGGGTGGTGAGTCCCCTGGGAGCCCCTGGTCAGTTGCAGCACGGCGGGTGGGCCATATTTCAAGTGTTCCTTTACTTGTCTGTAGTCCCTGAGGCTGTCTAGTGGGTCGGCATGGCGTCATAAGCTGGCGTTTCTTCCCCAGACATCCCAGTAGTGGCAACCAGTGCCCCTTGCACCTGTGGTTCCTGTGGACGTTTTGTCAGCAGTCCTGGAGTCATTTGTTGCCAGGGTGGAAGCCGTGTGTGGGCGTAGGCGATTAAAAAAAACGCCTTCTCCCCAACCATCTTCTGGGGATAGCTCGGACTTGGGCCTGCTGTGACACAGGGCCCCTGTTCTGAGGTATCGGAGAATGCGGACCAGGACCATTCGGACAGTGAGGGTGACTCCATGTCCAGGTCAGCACACGATAAGGCACTTATTGGAGCATCTTAATCACCGCAGTGCGGGACACTCTTAAGCTGGAGGATATGGCTGGGACACCGGCTGAGAGGTCTGTCCCTATTGGGTCCCATAAGCCGGCCCGTACTGCTAAAGTTTTTTCCTTATGTGACTTATTTTGACATGGAATGGGAACGGCCGCGGAGGACCTTTTCGGTCCCAAAACACATGGCAGTCCGTTGACCCTTTTTTTTTTTTTTTTTTTTTTTTTTTAGAAGGGTATCTTCCCCGGTCGTAGACCCCCTCGGTTTCTATGTTAAACAAAGCAACCACGATTCCGGTAGAGGGGACATCTGCATTTAAGGATCCTGTAGATAGGTCTGAGGTGGTGGGCTGTTCCTTATTTACCATGCTGAGATTTTTTTTTTTACGGGAGCATTGGGGCCTTTTTTGGCTACGGCACTGGTCACTGGTGTCACAAACTCTGACTGAATGGGCAAAGTTATTGCACCAGGAGTTGGAGGAGCATCAGGCTCCTCAGGGCTGCGTGGAACTGGCTGACCAGTTAGTGCATGGCCTCACATTTGTCTGCAATGTAGCCCTGGATGCTGTTCCTTTGATCTCCAGAGCCTCGGCATCTGCTCTGGTTCTGCGGCACCTGATTTTGCTGAAATGTTGGTCTGCGGACCGGACTTCCAAGAAAGCTCTGGCTGACTTGCCATTCAAGGGTGAGAGGCTTTTTGGGGCCTCCCTGGATGACATTAAGGATGCCACTGAGGGTAAGAGCACGCTTCTCCCTCAATCTAAAAAAGGCAAGGAGCCGCTCCGTAGACCAGTGCCCTCCTTTTCTGCACAAAAGCTTTTTTTTTTTTTCGTCGGTCAGGGCCCGCAGGCAGACCTTTCCAGGCCAACAAGGGTCCTTCTGGTGGACAGAAACATCCCTGGGTTCGCAAGCAAGACAAACCTGCTACTGCATGAAGGTCTGCCCCCGCCGGGCTTCCAGTTGGGTGAACGTCTTCACAGCTCGGTGGACTTTCCTGCTTTCCGACCAGTGAGTTTGCGAAGTGGTTTCTTCAGGGTACAAGATAGAAATTCTTTCCTTCAAACCTTCATCTCCTTCCGGCTCGTCGGGCTGCCCTGTTTGTGCCACTGCAGGAAAGGTTTCATGGATTCTACTCAAATCTATTTGTGGACCGCCGTTCGTCCAATCCTGGACCTCAAGGCCCTCAATGTCTTTGTAAAGGTTTGGAAGTTCAGGATGGAATCGGTTCCCTTTGTGGTCGCTGCACTCCATCCGGGGGACTTTCTGGCATCCTTTGTCTATCGAGGACGCATACTTGCATGTCCCTGTCTATGCAAGGCATCAGAGGTTTCTGCGCTTTGCAGTAGGGGAAGACCACTATCAATTTGTGGCTCTCTTTTTGGCCTGGCGTCGGTGCCAAGGTTTTTTTTACCAAGGTGCTTGCGCAGATATTGGCCTTGCTGAGATGGCTAGGAATCGTCGTCGTGGGCTATTTGGACGATCTGCTTCTTTTTTTTTTTTTTTTTTTTTAAATAATAAATGATTTCATATGTTTATTTTTTTCCTTTTCCCCTTCTCTGGGCCCTTTGTTGAATATTCTATTTAGTCTACCATTTATTTTCTCCCCTCTTCTATTCCCTCCCCTTTCACCCTCCCCCCCCCTTCCCCCCCTCCTCACCATCGCTTTACCTTGTCGGATGATTTCACATATTCATTTTATTCTTTACCTTTCTACTCTTAGATTTTCTGCGTAGCTCCATGATTTTTTAAAGGTTTTCCAGTTTTCCCATTTTTTATTTCCACTATTATCTTCTGTGTTGTTGCAATAATCTTCCATTCTATATATTTCTTCTACAGCGTCAATCCATTCCCAGACCATTGGGCATTCTAATTCCTGCCGCTTCCTGGGTATCAACCTCTTTGCAGAATTTAATACGTGAGGGACCAGGGATTCCTTGTATTTCCTAACTCCTTCCTCTCCTCCGTGGAAGAGGACCGTCCACGGGTCTTTTTTAATTTTTATCTGCGTGATCTCTTCCACCAACCCTAGGATACTTCCCCAATAGCTTTCAACCTTGGGGCACTCCCACCACAAGTGAGCCATTGTTCCGGGGGCTTTACAGCCTCTCCAGCACTCTGCTGATTCTTCCTTCTTAAATTTACTAAGTTTTACCGTTGTGCTATACCATCCCGATAGGCATTTGTAATTCATTTCGGCCGTCCTGCTATCAGCTGCCGAGGAATGGGTTAGCTTTAAAATCCTATCTATTGTGCTTCTATCTTTATGTGACCCTAGTTCCCTTTCCCAGTTTTTAATAAATGGAGGCACTTCAGGTTCATCAATCTGTAGTAGAATCTTATAATTTTGATATAGTTCCTTTTGTATTCTCATTAATACATAGTTTTTCTACCTCAGTGAGCTGGTCTATATCTCTTATCGGTTGAGGTAACGTTTGTACAAAGTGGTTTAATTGCTGGTGCCTCCAGTTATTAATTAACATGAGATTGTCTTTTTGTTCTAAATCTCTTAGTGTACGTAAGTGCCCTTGGTGCATTACATCTTTTAATTGTGCCCTATCGTCTGTGACCCAATTCCCCCCAACTTCAACCTTCCCCGGTGGGAAGTAATCATTATTCTTTAATACTATAAGAGGTGAATTATAGTTCCTACTGATTTTTTTTTTTTTTGTGTTAGATCCCAGATTTTAAGTGCATTTCTAGTGATTTCATGTGTATCCGTGTCTAACGTCCTAAATTGTGGAGGATTCCATATTATTGTGTCAAGTCTCACCTTTGCTAATTTATTTTCAAGGCTAACCCATCTTTTTTCTCTATCTTTAGCCCAATCCACTACCCTCGACAAAATTATTGCTTCGTAGTATTTTTTTGATATCGGGGACTGCTAGCCCCCCTTTATTTTTTGTCTGCCTAAGGGTTTGGAGTGATATCCTATGTCTCTTATCTCTCCAGATATAGTTCATTATTAGCTTTCTGAGGATTTGCAGTAGTTGTTTTGGTAGTTTAATAGGGATCATCTGGATCTTATAGAGGATTTTTGGCATCATGACCATTTTACAGAAGTTGATTCGTCCTGTCCATGAAATTGGCCTATTTTTAACTCTATTTATTTCCTTTTTAATTTCTTCCAATAATGGGATGAAATTTTTTTCATAGATTTTTTTCCCCGTTTTTGCCAGTTGGATCCCAAGATATTTCAGCTCTTTTACCCAAGGGAATTTGTACTCATTTCTTATAGTTTGCTCGTCTTTCTTGGGTACCCCTATATTAAGTATTTCGGTTTTATTAGTATTTATTTTGAAGTTGGAGAGCTCTCCATACTGTCTGCACAGATTCAGTAGATTCGGGATTGAGGATTTCGGATTGGTTAAGTAGAAGAGCACATCGTCCGCAAAGGCAGACAGTTTGTGCTCTTCCCCTCCTATTTTAATTCCTGTCACCTCCGGGCATTTGCGGATCCTGGACAGTAGAGGCTCTATCGATAATACAAACAGGAGTGGTGACAAAGGGCACCCCTGTCTCGTACCGTTTTTCATCATAAGGGGGTCAGAGAAATCCCTGTTAATTTTTATTCTCGCTGTTGGGGTCTGATACAAAACTCCAATCCATTTTCGCATCCTCTGCCCAAATCCCATGGTTTCCAAGGTTTGCATCATGAATCCCCAGTCTACCCTGTCAAACGCTTTTTCAGCATTGATTGACAGGAGTAGACTGGGGATCCCCTAGGTCCTCATCCCGTGAATCAGAAGGAGAGCCCTAACCCAGTTGTCCCTCCCCTCTCTGCCCTGTATAAATCCTGTCTGGTCTGGATGGATCAGGCCTATCATCTCTTGTTTAACCCTCTCGGCCAATACCTTAGCGAACAGTTTTAGGTCTGAATTCAGCAATGATATTGGCCGATAGCTTGAGCATATTTTGGGGTCCTTACCTTCCTTTGGGATAACCGTTATGGTTGCCTCTGCCGCTTCTCTACTAAGGGTATATTCCCCACCAAGGCCATTAAAATATTGACATAGTCGTGGTATAAGAATCCCTTTACATTGTTTATAATATAAGGCTGTAAGGCCATCAGGGCCTGGACTTTTACCCGATGCCATGCCTGCTAAAGCTGTCTGTATCTCTTTTTCTGTAATAGGTCTATCCATTCCTAACGCTCTTGTCGAATTAACTGTTGGAAGTCCCACTTCTTGTAGGAAGTCTAAGATCTTATTTTTCTTTTCTTCTTCTCCCCTTTTTTTTTCTGTTTAACTGCATATAGTTTTTCATAATATACTCTAAAGGCTTCGGCTATATTTTTTGTTGTTTATTTCTCTTCTCCTTGTTCGTTTTTGATTTTTTCAATATAATTTTTTGCTTTCTTTTTCTGTACCATCCTCTCCAGATGTTTACTAGTTTTGTTTCCCCATCTATATCTCTTTTGCAATCAGATGGAATTCTCTTTTTGTTTCCTGGAAGAGGAGTTCTTTAAGTTCGTTGCGTTTATTTACCAGTTCTAAATATAATTTTTTTTGGTTTCCCCCTTTTTTATGTTCTTGTTCTAATTTCCATATCTCGGCTATTGTATTGTTCTTCTGTAGATTCTTTTCTTTCTTTTTCCTAGCTCCTTCGGATATGAGAATAACTCTAATTAAGGCCTTGTGGGCGTCCCACAATGTTGCTTTTGAAATCTCGCTTGTATCGTTTAGTTGAAAGTATTCTTCTAGCTCCTTTTTAACTCTAGCTAGGCTGTCCGGATTTATTACTAATTCCTCATTGAGCCTCCAACTTAAGGGTGGTCTCTTCTTCCCTTCGATATTTAGTGAGATACTTATTGGGGCGTGATCGGATATCGTAATAGATTCTATTCTTGCCCCCACCACACTTTCCAGTAAGTGGTGGTCTACAAGGATGTAATCTATACGTGAGTAACTTCCATGTACCGGGGAAAAAAAGGTATAGTCTCGGATCTCTGGATTCATTATTCTCCATATATCCATTAGTTGATTTCTGAACAGACAATTTTTTACATTTTTAGTATTTCTTAATTGGATTTTATTAGTTTCTGCTGTCTGGGATGACTTGTCCATTATTGGATCCATACAGAGATTTAGGTCTCCTCCTAGAATTATCCTCCCTTTTTTTAACTCTTCTAATTTCCTCAGAATTCTTATTAGATATGTTATCTGATTGGTGTTAGGGGAGTAGATGTTTGCGGAGTAGATGTTTGCTAAGGTACATTCCATATCTTCTAATTTTCCACTTAAGAAGATAAATCTTCCCTCGGGGTCCACTAGTCTGTCCGATAACTGAAATTTTACTCTTTTGGCTATTCCAATGGCCACCCCCCTGGCCCGTTTTGAGACAGTGTCCCCATAGTACCAGGTAGGGTATTCCGCAGAATGTAGCCTAATCCTTGAGCTTAATGTTAAGTGGGTTTCCTGAATGAATGCGATATCAGTTTTCATTCTTTTCAGTTCTTTCAGCACTTTATGTCTCTTATAGATTAGGGATGGGGGGGTTATGCGTAGGTCCCACCCCCAGGGAAAAAGAACCAAGGGGAGATGTTTGGTTCCAAGGCCTCTAGATGGCCATTTAGGAGGGGGAGAGGGAGAGGGAGCCCAGGAAGCACCAATTGCCCTGGTTAAATGCACCGCGACAGGAAAAGGAGGCACCCGCCCCTCCAGGGAGTAAGCCTGGATCACAAGCTGTGAAATCACCAGGAAATGGTGGCCGACGAGACCGCCAGGTCTTTTGGGACCAGAAACAGGACACAGTGAGGTCTGACCTCCGAAACTGAGCCGTAGCAGACAGATACACCCGTAGAGCACGTACCAAGTCTAGGGGATGCAACGCAGCCTCCCTGGGATGCGACAGCCAAGGACACAAGGATGGAAGTACAATGTCCTCATTCAGATGAAAATCAGAAACCACCTTCGGAAGAAAGGAAGGCTGCGGGCGCAGCACCACCTTATCCTTATGGAAGATCAAGTTGGGGGGGGGACTTGCAAGACAAGGCCGCCAACTCAGAAACCCTGTAAATGGCTACCAGAAAAACAACTTTCTGGGAGAGTGTCAGGAGAGGAATCTCTTCGTGCAGAGAGCACCAGATTCAGATCCCACAGAGGTAGTGGTGATCAAACCAGCGGAGCCACATGCCAAACCACCTGAACAAAAGTACTCACCAGTGAGTGACTCGCCAAGGGTCGTTGAAAGACAAAGCAGCCAAAAAGCTAAAATCTGCCTCTTAATGGTGGCCAAGGCAAGCCACACTGTAAAAACAGCAGGATCCTAGAAACCAAGTAATGTATGTGGATGCCACCCCAGCTCCTCACACATTGAGATGTAGGCCTTCTATGTACGGTGGTAAATTTTCTGGGAAGAAGATTTTCGGGCCCTCAGCATGGTGGAAATTACCGAGTCTTACAGGCCTTTGTCCCTCAGCACCTGGCTTTCAAACAGCCATGCCGTTAAAGCCAGCGACTGTAAAAGCAGGATGAAGGATGGAACCTTGTGATAGAAGGTCCTCTCGTAACGGCATTCGCCAAGGAGAATCCGCCACCAACTTTCAGGTTAGCGTACCAGGGACACCGAGGCCAATCTGGGGCAATTAGGACCATCGGGATCCCCTCGAACTGCGATCTGAAGCAGACAAAGCAGTTTTAGTGGGGAAAAGGCGTAAATAAGCTGATACTGACCCCATGGAGCTACCAACGCATCTGTTGCGTCTGCCCAAGGATCTCTTGTTCTGGCCACGAACCGCGACACCTTTCAATTGCATCGAGAAGCCAGGAGATCTACGTCTGGTTCGCCCCATTTTAGGCAAAATACATCCGGGTGTAGTGACCATTCTCCTGGCTCCAGCATCTGGCGACTGAGGTAGTCCGCTTGCTTGTTGTCTATGCCCGGAATGTAAATGGCCGATAGAGCCAGTACACTCCTTTCTGCCCACCTCAAGATGTGAGCTACCTCTGAAGCTGCCGCCGTGCTTCTTGTTGCTCCTTGATGGTTGACCTACGCCACCGTCGCCCGACTGGATGCTGATCCGACGCTACTGCAGCCTCTGTGACCAAGAGGAGAGGCACCGCCTGATCGGCAAGAGCTCCAGAACATTGATTGGCAGGCAAGATTCCTCCTGTGTCCAGTGACCCTGTGTTGACTGAACACCTCAAACTTCTCCCCAACCGGTCAGGCAGGTGTCTGCCGTGATCACTGTCCATTGAAAGGGAAGGAATGACTTCCCGTGATCACTGTCCATTGAAAGGGAAGGAATGACTTCCCGGACTGAAGAACCTGCAGATCTCAGCCACCAGACTAGGGGGATTGCCTGACCAGTTGGCTCACACGGATATGATAATCCAGGGACAACGGAGACTTGTCCCACTTGGCCAGAATCTCCCTCTGTAAAGCTGGAATGTGAAATTGAGCATATGGTACTGCCTCGAAGGAGGCTACCATCAGACCCAGGACTCGCATGCAGAAGAGGAAAGACGACCTCTTGCGGGATACAAGCAACCTCACTGCAGTCTGAAGCTTTCCCAAAGGGAGAAAAAAAAACTTTTGTCTCTGGGAGGAGTCTAGAATCAACCCCAGATATTCTAGGCGCCGAGTAGGTACCAACACAGACGTCTGGAAATTCAGCAACCAGCCAAATTCTCGGAGGGTCTGACTGGCTATCACAAAATAGATAAATGGAAGCCTTCGCCCTCAGTGGAGCAAATGTACACAAGGTGCAAATAAATAAATAAAAAAATAAGTAAAGGTTGCAACAAAATCTAAAAGTGTTTACAATACACAAGTGACAATAATATGATGATCTTGCGCTACCAAGAAAAAATTACCAAAAAATATTAGTATAAGTAATGATAAAGTCCAAAAGTGAAAATAAGGTGCAATCAGTGAACTAAAGTGCACATCGGGGACAGTTTGTGCTCAATCCAGTGTTCACATAAATCGTGCAGGCGTCAATCCGTGGGAAACAGCCTCACAAGCCTCTCATCTCACCGTCGTAAGATATCCGCATCACATATATACTATGGGCACCTCCAATTCCTTCCTGTTGCTAGGTAAAGCTATGCAATACTCATGAGGAACCCCAAATAGGTATCAGGAATCTAGACACACTCCAGGAAACAGAAGAAGGAGAGAGACCTCCAATGGTGTAGTATCACAAATCAACGAATTATTAATTAAAACATATTCTCCTTGCATCAAAGATATTAAAAACAGCGTAACATAAAACGGCATCAGCCGAGTCCTCACGTCATTCCCGGTGTCCGTTATGGCATCTGCCTTCACCTGGGGAAATATTATATACTAATATTTTTTAGTCACTTTTTGGTCATTTTTCTTGGTAGCGCAAGATCATCTGACTGGCTATCGCCACATCCTCCTCCAATTCTGAGCTTGAAGCAGCTCTCAGAAGCAGGTCGTCCGATACCCGTTTAGAAGCTGTAAATGTCAAGGAGGGATGGCGTGTACGTGAGGACGTGACACGCACTAGGGGAGGTGGGACCTACGAGCACCGATGCGCACGCAGCACTAGGGAAGCAAGGACGGCTGCACGACGGAGGTAGCTGGATTCCCGGGGACAGCGGATGATCAAGGCGTCGAGGCTTAAAAGCGAGGAGTTGGTGGCGATTGACCGCCGAATGCAACAGGGACCCCGCTGCCTTAAACCAGCTGCCTCGCTCAATACCATCCGCCTCGCTCATCCCGAGACTAGGAGCGGGAAGCCCGTAGAGATCCACCCTTCATTCAGCCCTCACACTCCATGCGGTCCAGGTAAAGCTGGTAGTGGAAGCTCAAGGTAAGGTGATTAATCCTTACACGAAAGTCATCCGGAGGGGTAAGATAGACAATCACTACCCTGCATGAAATGTAAAACTATATTACGAGATATGTGTAAAGCGACTATGGTCAAAACAAACAGAGGAACCTATATGTAATTATACAGGTAATCAGCTATGCTTATGCTGCATGTCTATCTGGGATAATATAAGCAGGAACCGCAAGAGTGTTGAAATAGCAGTTGTGCTCAGTTGGTTACACCAGGCCTGAAAAGCCTTTATAACAAGGATATTTGAGATTTCCTTAAACTATCTATATGGTGGTAATAACAGCCGGAATATCCTTGAGGTAAAGGGTGGAAAAACACCAAGTCTGGAGCCGCATGATCCCTGCCCCCCACCACCCACTTAGTTGATGGAAGGTGGATAGAAAAAAAGGAAATGTATTTATTAAGGAGCCGTGTAAAAGCGAATGGGAAACTGTACTTGCGATAACCAGCATCCAGTTGACGTCAGCTTTGGTTTTACTGCACGGCTTAGCGCCCTGCCGATACTGGTCTCTCCCTTCCCTGCGCCGCCTGATGGCCCGTAGACACTGCTGACTCCCACTGACTTATACAGTACCTGCACCTCTTAGTCCTTGTTGACACCAACACCTGCCCTGTTTTTTCTACTCACCGACCTACCGCTATAGATGCACTAAAACACACATATACATACCGTATATAAGTGTAGTTAAGCCTGTACTTAAAGTGGATTCTGCTGGGGTTAGCGCCCCGATATAGCAGGCAGAGTGCAGCTAGGAAAGCAGAAGCCGGAGAAATTTAGAAACCAAGGGAAAAAAGGAAAAAAAAAAAAAAAACCCTTAGTAGATTAAAGCCCTAGGGGAGATCATGGCGGAGTGTGGTGGATATTGATGGACTATTGAAGAGGGGGCAGGTAAACTGTAAGCTATACCAAGGGGAATAAGAGAACTGCTTACCACCTACCTAGGTACATGCGCTAAATCGCAAGTGAACCCCACCCCCTTTATATGGACTTTATACACTAGAAAAGGGCAATTGAGTATACAAAAACACAGTAGGATTAGTGAAATACTTCCCCCCCCCCCCCCTATCGTAAGCAAAGTTTTTTTTTTTTTTTCCCCCAACTTGTCCTACCAATATCGACAGAAAGCACAATAAAGTGGACTGTAACTGAGAAGACAATAGACCGTCAAACTGGGGAAAAGAATTAGAAAAGCGAAGACTTATCTCAAGCAGATCGACAAGGGGAGGAGTCCTGAAAACACCAGGTAACTCAGCGGCAACAAGCTCCATTAGACAATACATGTCCAAAGGGGGAAGCTCGAGAAATAACAGTTCACCAAAGATACTACAAGCAAAAACAGATAAAAGGATAGAGGGAAAAAAAGCCCTTACCCCAACTCAAAGGGGAGCAATGGAAGAGTCAAGAGAAGAGGGGACTAGTGAGAATGACTCAGAGACAAGTAAAATGGAGGAGCTGAGGCAAGAGGAACAAACTCCAACCAAAGGGGACATGGAAAGGATGATGGTGCGGCTAGAAAATGTGATTAAGGGAGAAATTCAAAGCCTTAGAACACCTATTATCTAGGGTAGAGACGCTAGAAGAACGAGCGGAGACCCAAGAACATGAGACAAGTACATTAAGGGAGCAAGTAACCCAGATACAGATACAACAAAGGAGAATACTGTATAAATTGGAAGACCAGGAAAATAGATCCAGAAAACAAAACCTGAGATTTAGAGCAGTCCCAGAAGACAAAGATGAAGATCCCTGGAAAATAATGGGGACAATATTAAATCCGTTACTGGAAAAAACACCGGAAGACCCTATTAGGATAGAAAGAGCCCACCGTATTGGAAAATACAAAAGAACGGACACAGAAAGACCTAGGGACGTTATAGTTAGATTCCACTCCTTTGGAGAGAAGGAGGAACTATGGAAGAAACTGAGGGACCACCCACCCCTAGCCTATAGGGGATCTACCTTACAGGTATATGCAGATTTATCTGCAGAGACCCTATCTAGGCGCCGGCTCTTAAAACCTCTCTTAGTACAGCTAGTAGACAAAAATATTAAATATAACTGGAGATTTCCGGCATGTCTTGTAGCGACAAGAGAAGGAAAATCAGCGACTCTTCGGTTCCCAGAAGACTTAAGTGAATTTTGTAATAGAATGGACATTCAGATACCAGACTTACCTGGGTGGATTTAAAAAGAGAACACTAACAAAAGGAGGGAGGAAGGGAGAAAGAGAAAAGAGTCCCTGCGACCCCTGGAAAAACATTAACTCCCGAACAGCATGTTGCAGGAGCCATTGAGGGTGCTAGGGGCAGAGGCGGCCCCCAATCAACCCATTCCCGTTTACGTGACGGAAGAAATGCTAGCGACCACCCTGGGTGGGCTAGAGGAAAGGTTAACTGCTTTAATTGCCCGCTCTTTGCCAGGTGGCAAGCGGGCTAGATCCCTGTCGCCTAGATTGGTGTTTTCAGATGCAGAGGTCCTCTCTTCGGAGGAATTTGACCCACAGGGGGATCAAGCGGACCCGAGTCCCGACGGTTCAGACATTGAGGGTTCCACTGTAGATGAAATTTTTTTCGGCTTCTTAAGCGGAGAGCCTGTGGATCCAGTCTCTGACAGATATGGTTCGCACTGCTTTTAAACTTCCAGTGTCAGAACAATTAGCCCCCGCGGTATCCTCTTTAGGTTCCTTGAAGGCACCATTGAGTTGTGATTCTTTTCCGGTTCACCCCCTTCTGGAGAGCGTGATTTTTCAGGATTGGACTCGACCTGATAGGATTTTTATCCCTCCTAAAAGGTTCACTATTCTCTATCCTATGAGGAATTTGCAAAGAAATGGGCACTCCCTACCGTGGACGCAGCCATTTTCTGCGTAAATAAATCCCTGACCTGTCCGGTTGAAAATGTCCAGATGTTTAAAGATCCAGTCGACAAAGTTGGAGACCCTACTGAAGGCTTTTTTTACCACAGTAGGTGCCGTGGTTCAGCCAGCGGTGGGAGCCATTGGCGTTTGTCAGGCTTTAAAGGATCAGACTAAACAAATATTAAGGGACATACCGGCTCAGCAAGCTCGTGAATTGGCTGACCTCCCAAGGGCTCTCTGCTTTGCAGTAGATGCTATTAAGGACTCCATTCAACGGGCGTCCCGTTTATCTCTGCTGTTGGTTCATATGTGTCGCCTTTTGTGGCTGAAGAACTGGTCAGCAGAGGCACCCTGCAAAAGGCTTTTAGCAGGATTTGCCTTTCATGGTGGGAGACTATTCGGTGAAGACCTAGATAAATATATCCAGACCATATCAAGTGGTAAAAGTTCTTTCTTGCCTGTCAAGAAAAGATCGCGTGGGCCCGCGTTTAAGCGACAGGCCTTCGCAGGCTCGGCCCCTTCAACTTCCCGTCAGTATCGACGGCCTCCCGGGCGTTCAGCATTTAATAGCCGCCCACAAGGACAAGCCACGGCAGGCAAGAGGCCATGGTCTCGCAAGCCGGTTAAACCAGTCATCAAGTCAGATTCATGAAGGGGCGCCCCCACTCTCTTGGGTGGGGGGGGGAAGGCTTCGGTTTTTCTCCGAAGTGTGGGAAGCCAGAATTCCCGACTCTTGGGTACTGTCCGTGGTAGCCACGGGCTACAAGCTAGAGTTTCGGGAAGTCCCCCTCCTCATTTTCAGGGGTCAAGTCTTCCAAGCGACCCATTAAAGAGGGCCTCTCTTGTAAAAGCATTGGATCGTCTCTTGCTCCAAGGAGTAATTGTAGAAGTACCAACCCAGGAATGGGGTCTGGGATTCTACTCCAACCTTTTCATAATACCAAAGCCCAATGGCGACGTCAGGCCTATCTTAGACCTCAAATGCCTAAATCGCTTTCTAAAGATTCAGACCTTTCGTATGGAGTCCATACGTTCGGTGGCAGCCAGCCTACATCAAGACGACTTTCTAGCGTCTATAGACATAAAGGATGCGTATCTGCACGTGCCGATCTACCCGGCACATCACAAGTTTCTTCGTTTTATGATAGATCACCGTCATTACCAGTTCGTAGCCCTCCCTTTCGGGTTGGCAACAGCTCCGCGGGTATTCACAAAGGTGTTAGCCCCGGTGCTAGCCGTCCTAAGGACAGAAGGCATTTTGGTCCTGGCATACCTGGACGATCTTCTGGTTATCGACAGATCAGCTTCCAGCCTCAATCATGCAGTAGTTCGCACAGTTCGGCATCTAGAGGAATTCGGGTGGATTGTGAACCAAGAAAAATCGATATTGAAACCCACAAAGCAGTTGGAATATCTAGGCCTTCGGCTAGATACAGACTGCCAGAGGATATTTTTACGTCAAGCAAAGGTCAGATCAATAACTCAAGCAGTTCAAGTGATCTTAGGCAAGAAGAGGCAGACTATTCGCCTATGTATGCGACTGCTGGGGAAGATGGTGGCCGCCTTCGAGGCAGTGCCCTACGCCCAGATCCATACCAGATATCTCCAGGCAGCCATTCTCTCTGCTTGGAACAAGTCCGTTCAGGCGTTAGATCGTCCGTCCGTTAGTGCTCTCCCCAGGAGTCCGGCGCAGCCTGTTCTGGTGGCTGGTCCCTCAAAATTTGTCAGAGGGGAAATCCCTCTTTTCCCCATCACGTGCAAGATAGTAGCCACGGATGCCAGCCTGTCAGGTTGGGGGGCAGTTCTAGAAGGACAGACCCAGCAAGGGCAGTGGTCGGAGGCAGAAAAACTGCTTCCCATCAATATCCTAGAGATCAGAGCTGCTCGGCTGGCCCTGATCGCCTGGACTCTCCCCCTTCAGGGTCTGCCAGTAAGGATACAGTCCGACAATGCCACTGCGGTGGCATACATAAACCACCAGGGGGGCACGAGGAGCCTAGCAGCCCAAAGGGAAGTAAACCTGATTTTCTCATGGGCCGAAGCCCATGTACCCTGCATCTCGGCGATGTTCATCCCAGGGATAGACAATTCTCAAGCAGATTTTTTGAGTCGTCAACATTTGCTCTCCGGGGGAGTGGTCTCTTCACCCCCAGGTATTCCAAGAGATTTGCCAAAGATTCGGAGTTCCAGATGTGGACATCATGGCAACGAGATCCAACAAAAAGTTGGACAAATTCATATCCCGAGCCAGGGATCCCTCGGCCTACGGGACCGATGCGTTGGTTTGCCCCTGGCACCAGTTTTCTCTCCTGTATGCGTTCCCTCCACTGCAGATGATTCCCCGCCTTCTATGGAGGATCAGGGTGGAGCGCAGTCCTGTGATCCTGGTGGCCCCAGCCTGGCCCAGGAGGGCTTGGTACGCACTCATCGTGAGGATGTCAGATCTGCTGTCTCAGGGCCCAATCTGCCACCCTGCTTCACAGCAGCTAAATTTGACGGCTTGGCGGCTGAATCCCTAATTCTTAAGGGCAGAGGCCTCTCAGCTCAGGTCATATCTACGTTGATTCAGGCTAGGAAACCGGTCTCTAGAAATATTTATTACAGAATCTGGAGAACCTATGTGGAGTGGTGCGAGTCTCAAAAATGGCATCCTCGAAAAAAATTGACAGGATCTTGCGATTCCTCCAGGTTGGCGTTGCCAAAGGGTTGGCTCTTAGTACTCTAAAGGGGCAGGTGTCGGCTTTATCGATATGGTTTCAAAGACCCTTGGCCACCCATTTGCTTATGAAAACCTTCTTGCAGGGGGTCTTGCATGTGAATTCCCCTATTAGAGCTCCCCTCTGCCCCTGGAATTTAAATCTGGTCTTGTCAGCTTTACAAAGGCAGCCGTTTGAACCTCTGACAGAAATCCCTCTTGTGCTACTAACCCGAAAGTTGGTTTTCTTGGTGGCTATGGCTTCGGCCAGAAGGGTTTCCGAGCTGGCAGCCTTGTCATGCAGGGAGCCATACCTTATTCTGCATAAGGACAGAGTGGTTCTGTGTCCTCAACGTTCTTTCCTTCCTAAGGTCATATCCAGTTTTCACTTGAATCAGGACCTAGTCCTACCATCCTTCTTTCCTACTCCCCAGTCCAGAGAGGAAAGACTGCTTCATACTTTGGACGTGGTTCGAGCCATGAGGGTCTATCTCAAGGCTACAGAGAAGATTCGGAAAACAGATGTGCTTTTTGTTCTTCCGGATGGCCCCAAGAAGGGTCAGCCGGCTGCCAAGTCTTCCTTGGCTAGGTGGATTAAGCAGCTGATTTTTCAGGCCTATGGTCTGAAGCGCGTTCCACCTCCCTTATCAGTTAAAGCCCATTCTACGAGGGCCATGAGTGCCTCCTGGGCGGCACACCATCAGATCTCTATGGCACAGATTTGCAAGGCGGCGGCAACCTGGTCTTCCGTACATACGTTTACTAAATTTTATAAGTTGGACGTTGCAAAGGGTACGGACGCAGCATTTGGGCAGGCGGTCCTACGGGCAGCAGTATAGAATCCTCTGGTCCGGGTCACGCCCCCTTTTTTCTGTTGGTGGAGTTACTTTACTTCCTGATAATTTTTTGTTTGGCTATTCTTGGCCTTACGGTCTCCCTCCCTTCATAGAGCATTGCTTTAGGACATCCCAAGTGTAATGGCTATGCGCTCTGTGTCCCGTGATGTACGATAAAGAAAAAAGGATTTTTAATAAACAGCTTACCTGTAAAATCCTTTTCTTGAAGTACATCACGGGACACAGAGCTCCCACCCCTCTTTTGGGGAACATTGTGTAACCTCGGAGGAATTGCTTGCTACAAAACTGAAGCACTCCCAGTGGGAGGGGGTTATATAGGGAGGAAACTTCCTGTGAAATTGATTACACCAGTGTCCATCACCTGAAGGTACCCATATAACCCAAGTGTAATGGCTATGCGCTCTGTGTCCCGTGATGTACTTCAAGAAAAGGATTTTACAGGTAAGCTGTTTATTAAAAATCCTTTTTTTTTCATGGAGATGTCCCCGCCTACTATATTGGCGAAGATATATTGTTGACGGCGCTTTTCTTTTGGTTTGAATCTTTGGATTAATCTTTGATGCTGAATCCTTAATGGAAACAATTAATACTAATCAATGGGATATTAGATTTACATATGAAGCAAGTTTCTCCTTTGTGAACTTCTTGGATCTGGTGATCATGAAAGGAGGAGGAAAGTTGGTCACCAAAACCTTCTTTAAAGCTGATAGAAGTGGGTATATACCAATGGGAAGTTGTCACCATTCTAATTGGTTAGACGCGATACCCGGGGACAATACCAAAGCGCAAGAAGGAACTCTTCACGGACAGAGAATTTTGAGATCCAAGCAAATGTTCTAAAGAATCGCTTTATAGACAAAGTATATGACCCCAAAACCCTAGAGAATGATTTTGCTAAAATCACCAATATGGAGAGAGAGGCGCTTCTAAAAACCTAAAGTCAAAAACATCAATGACCATAAAGGTTTTGAATGGGCATTTATCACTACCTTCTTTTCCCATCATTGGTGGGTTAATAGGGTTATAAAGAAACATTGTAATATTCTCAAGGGAGATGGGGTACTGAGATTACTATTGCCTGCCAAACTCATTATTGTATATAGAAGAACGTTAACACTAAAAGACAAATTGGCACCGAGTGCAATAGATATTCTCCCTAAGATTAGTATGTTTGGGAACATCAAGGGTTTCTTTCTTTGTAAAAAAAAATACAAGGTCTGCAAAACTTTCCCAGACCATTAGAACCTCCTCTTTTAGTTCCCAGGTTACGGGGGTTCCAGTTGGGACTCTGCCCAACCCCCCCCCTCCCCTCAACCCCCCTTTAACTCTACTCTTTTGAACTGCTCCCTATCCTTGGGAAATAAAACTGCGGAGTGGACTGGCCCTACCGGCCCTGGATCCGTCTGGTGGGTGCCCGTGTGGAGCTTAGATAACCCCATGCCCCACGGAACAGGGGACGACACCCTCTCTCCACACCTGCTCGGACACCCCCATGGGGCCCCAGGCAACATGACCCACATCCGACCCCCCCCCCCCCACCGGGGCGACCACACTATTACCTTTTAACTGTTACGCCTTACATGTACTTGGATGTTTTAAATGTACACTGTTATATGGGTCCGTTGGGACCGATCCCTCTGTATTGAAGAAATAAAGAATTAAAAAAAAAAAGTTCCCAGGTTACATCTAAGTCTTATAACCTGTAGGGGTTATCTATCTTAAAAACAGGGGGGAGGGACCAACTAGATAGAGACAGCAAAGCTGCTTGACACTAAACTGGTCTATACTATATCGATCGGTATGGGTTTGGTTGGGATTTTCAAGGTACTTGTAGAGAGACGTATATCATATAAAAATAGGTTTATTACAAAAAGAACAATACATCAATAATAAAAAGATGGGACAGGCCCCACAGTTCGGACACAGTAAGGTGTTTGTTAAGATAACACAAAACAAAGCAAAACCGTATTGGTCAGATGCGTGGAGCCAATCTGCGACCTCGACCGGTTTCGCGGTTAATACCGCTTCTTCAAGAGGAATACCTGAAGAAGCGGTATTAACCGCGAAACCGGTCGAGGTCGCAGATTGGCTCCACGCATCTGACCAATACGGTTTTGCTTTGTTTTGTGTTATCTTAACAAACACCTTACTGTGTCCGAACTGTGGGGCCTGTCCCATCTTTTTATTATTGATGTATTGTTCTTTTTGTAATAAACCTATTTTTATATGATATACGTCTCTCTACAAGTACCTTGAAAATCCCAACCAAACCCATACCGATCGATATAGTATAGACCAGTTTAGTGTCAAGCAGCTTTGCTGTCTATCTAGTTGGTCCCTCCCCCCTGTTTTCAAATATTCCGGGATGCTGGTACATTTTAAATTTATTGTCCGAAATTGAATAACTGAGACTATACTCTCCCCTTTTCACGGGTTATCTATCTTGAAATTTGACCTTGTGGGTTACAGTAGGTTGGCAGGACAACAAGAGCTTTAAACGTAAGAGTAGGGGACCATCTAGGCAATATTAAAAGAGGGTTTGTTGGACAGTGTGTCAAAACTTTTCCGTATACATCATAATAGATACTACTTTTTATTAAAAGTGATGGCCGTAGAAAAATATTCCACATTTGAGAGGCGATAATTTTGTAAGACATTTCCCATTGCGAAACCAGATGGATTTATGACCTCCATTGTTATAATCCACTGGGAATGATCATAGCATGGGATTTTTTATATATATATATATATATATATATATATATATATATATATATATATATATATATATATATATATATATATATATATATTCTCTCATTCATCAATTTTATGTTTTTTAAATATTATGTTCTTATAATTTGTTCTGTCCACCCATACTGGTAATGCAGAGCTTTTTTTTCTCAGAAAATAGGTGCAGGAACCCCACCACGACCCCATTCAGATTTCACAAACAGTAGAATGGTTTTAAAGGGTGCAGAGTTCAGGGGGTTACACACAGAGTGCAGAGCTATCACTTGTAAACACAAAAACCAGACTTCTGTGTTTAAAATTGATTGTGGTGAGCAGGCACCAAAGGGTCTGAGCCAGAGGTGGTGGAACTGAGTTCCCCCAAGTTCCCCCTGAAAAAAAGCCCTGTGGTAATGTATTTAAAGGAACACTAAAGGTTTGTTTTTATTAGATCAATTGATTGATTGCTGTAAGCTAGAGCATTTAAATATCACTTACTTTGTTTTTCCTTTTGACCTTCAAAATACAGTAATCCGGGTTTGAAAATGCCATTTCCTGTCTCTCCTCTTCTTGTAGAATGTGCTCACCCCCTCCCTATAACTACAGCCCTGCATGAAGATGCTCTTATCCCTCACAGTTCCCATTAGGCCGTTATGTAGCAAGAATGAATGAGCACCGCAAACCAGGAAGTCAGTGAGAACAATAATTCAGGAGTGACGGAGGTGAATAAAACGGCTCTATTTCAACAGGTATCAAACTAGTTATAATGCAAAACACTTTATCAGCTACTGTCAGACTTTAATTTAAGAGGAAAATATTTTTGTCTTTACATCCCCTTTAAAGATGCATATAGATTTACTTCAAACTTTGGGTCTTTAGAATGTGTATAATCCTTCCTTCTATGAGATAACTGAGTGTCATCTTAATTATGTTGGGATACTTATTTAATATGTTGTATGTAGTTATCTGTTGAGGATATGTTAGAAATGTCTGTTTTTAGGTTACATACTAGTACATATGTTATCCAGTGACTACCAAGATGAGATCTCTTAATGATCACTTCCGGTATCCTGGGTGTGTGTGTGTGTATATATATATATATATATATATATATATATATAATATATATATATATATATATATATATAAAATTCTATAATCTATTTCCAAGTTTGTTTTCCATTATAAATGGAAAACAAACTTGTTATTCCCTTTTGTTCTGTATAACATAGCCTCTCATTTTATATATCAAAAAGTTTTGCCTTTTAGTTATACTGTTAACACCTGGCAATGCTGCCCTTGGACATGAGACATTGAGGGCAACTTACTAACACTGAAACAGGCAAAATCCGGTGAAGCTTTGCGTAAAAAAACCAATCAAATATGCAAATAATGGTGCGCTTATTCAGCAATAATATCAATATTCTGTCTAAACAGGTAAAGTAAGAATGTTATAACACAAGTGAATATCGTCAAAGTCCAAACAACAAAAAATAGTGCATACGTTTCCAACACTCCATGCACACTGGATGCTAAAATGTTATGAAAAGGCCAGTAGCTTTGCAGTGAGTCTTTCAAAAAATTACATTTTTGCAATAGCGTTTATCAGCTCTTTTTCCAGTTTTCCGCGTTACCGACCGTCTGCCCCCTGTCATCGGGAACAGATCAGCGACGTGTCACTCGTAGCCAGGCCCGCTAACAGTTAGAATCACTCCCTAGGACACACTTGACCCCTCAAGCGCCCCCTACAGGTTAACCCCTTCACTGCCAGTGTCACCTCTACAGTAATCAGCGCATTTTTATAGCACCGACCACCAAAAGAAAGTACTATTTGTGAGAAAAAAAGGACGTCAATTTTGTTAGGGAGCCACGTCGCAAAAAGTGGCCTAGTCTTTGGCCAGCCAAATGGTCCGGGGCTTAAGTGGTTAAAGAAAACGCCCCAACTCCAAAAAAACTTCCGTTTTATGAGCTGCAGTGTGCATGGAGCCCAAAGATGAGTGAATGTCTCTCATTTTTCTAAGTATGTAATACAATCCGTGCCACGAATCAATGGACGTTCAAAACAACCCGCACCATCCACCTCTGAGTGAATTGGCCGCTCATTAGAGCTGCACGATTCTGGCCAAAATGAGAATCACGATTTTTTTGCTTAGAATGAAGATCACGATTCTCACGGCGTAAAATCTTTTACAGTTGTACAAAAAAAAATTAAAAATGGGCTAATTGGCTAGGTTTTTTTTATTTATTCAATAAAGTAATTTAAAAAAAAAAATGCATTTAAGACTGCTGCGCAAATACAGTGCAACATAAAATATTGCACCAACCGCCATTTTATTTTCTAGGGTCTTTACTAAAAAGTTATATACCGTATTTTTCGCACTATAAGACGCATTTTTTCCTCCCTAAAAAATAGGGGAAAGTGTCCCTGCGTCTTATGGAGTGAATACTGCGCAGGCTCCGCCCCCCCCCGTCGCCGCCGATGTGTCAGAATACAGACACTCGGCTTCTGTGTAAGAGAGAAAAGACAGGATGTGAGACAGGGCATACCAAGTGGAGCGGGGGTGACTGCCCCAAGTGCCAAAACATGGGTGGTGTCAGCAGCGTTGCTATAATGTGCGCTCCACACCCGGGTGAGTTGACACTCGCAAATGGACACCATCTTGCAAGTGACAAGAGCCCTGGCTGGCGTTTTGTTTTCAGCTGGAACACCCCCGGCGCTGTGGTCTGGTCCAGTTTCACTTCCTGCCTCTTTCCACTGGCCGCTGCTGCTGCGCAAATATGTCCTCAGTCCCTCCTTCTTAGCTGCTGCCTGGGTGTATCTGACGCTGAGAAGACAGCCAGAGGGGGTTGTGCAAGGTGAGCTGGTGATAAGGGGGTGGGAGGTGTGGGCTGGCATGGTATCCACTGTCCATCACCTGAGCTGTTGTGATAGAAGAGGCTGAAGGGGTGTTTGTGTCTGTCCTGCCACCCTGAGCTGATCTGGGAAGGGGGGGGCGGGTTGCTGTGTGTCCACCACCACCACCCAGGTATAGTGTAACTGAGCTGATTTGATAGGGGAGCTGGTATTACTGTGTCCACCACCCACCTATAGTTGTAATATAATATTAAATATTTTAGTACATCATTTGGTTCAGAATACTTTTTTTCTTGTTTTTCTCCTCTAAAACCTGGGTGCGTCTTATGTTCAGGTGCGTCTTATGGAGCGAAAAATACGGTAATCTTTGGGGGTTCTAAGTAATTTTCTAGCAAAAAAAAATTGCTTTCAACTTGAAAAGAGCTGTCAGAAAAAGGTTTGGTGTTTAAGTGGTTAAAAATTTATAATTTACATACAGAAGAAGTTTATTCCTTTGCTTTCAATAGTTTTTATTGAATTTTAAAAATATTAAGTCATACATGTTACAAAGCATTGTCATAGTATAAGTATATGATGTAACAATAAACAGTGTAAGAAGTATGTGACATTTATAAATTCTGATAAATCAAGTAGTAGTATATAAGTAGTAAAACATGGAAAGTATGCAAACAAAACATAAATTAGATAAATATCTTATGTAGAGAAGTATCGGTATTAGAAATGGTCAGAGTATAATGTTAGCAAATTAAACTTAATCAAAAGAAATCTAATCCAAAGAACACGTGAGAAGTCAGTATTATCCGGATACAAAGTATCATGTAATGAACCAGGACATTGAGAAATGTTGAAAAGGATTCAGTCGAGAGCTACCATACCCCAAGTTCATACCTGTTTTTTAATGGGGCCCAGGAAAAGTTTATTCCTTTGAAGAGATACAATGTTTTCAAAACATGGCAGGCTGCCCAGTCCTGGCAGATTGCCCAGACTGACTTTTGGCTGAGAGCAGACAGGAAATTCTTTGCATACCAAAGTGCAGAGAGAAAATTATTTTCATGTTAAAGATCGTGAAACCCTGTATCAAGAATCGCAACGGGAAAAAGATTGTGATAACGATTCTTGACGATTAATCGTGCTGCTCTACCGCTCACCTCCAAAAAACACCCATATGGGTCTAATCAAGCTAATCAAAGGATTCTTCAATCATCGGGATCACCAGCTCCGGTTAATAAGGACACACACTTTCTTTGGAAAACGATTTTTCAGATGTTGCTCAAGAGTTCATTGCGCAATACCATTTAAAAGAAGATTTATTAAGCCTAAGAATTGTGCGCTCACAATTTCCACATCTTGTATGAATGCAGAAAACGTTTCTAAACTGCGAGCTCCCACTCTATCCAAAAGTAAAAAAAAAAATGTTGCCTTCAGCTAGCTTTTTCAATGAAAGTATAAATGGAGATTTTCCTAGCTGGTGACGGAAAATATTAGTTATATGAAGACAGGAGGTGAGTATCTTGCATTAACTTTCTTTATTAATGCTCATAGCAGAATTCCAGAATTCAATACTTTTTAAATGACAAAGAAAAACTCTATACTACATATCCCAGAATCCTTAGGGTCAGTAAACCCCTCCCATATGAGTCCCTATATATCTCCTGCTTGTGAACAGAACTTCCTCTTTCTGAATGCGAATACACCAAGTATAACTCCAACTGCTGGAACAAAGTCCAAACCTCCTGCGTCGGCGGCTAGCTGGATGAATTCCCAGGCACAGAACCCGTGGTCCACGTAGAACGACCCCACCCGGGCTTGCGAACCTTGGCATAGAACCTTTTGTAACCTACGATTCTTCAACTGAACACGCTCCAACCGGAAACACAACGAAACTTCGACCCAACGGGGATCCGGAGGTGACTCGTCAAACACCAACGAGAACCAGGTGTGGAGCTTGAATATCCTGAAACGGCAAAGAATATGCATGATAGGGTGGGCAGGGTGGGAAGATACTCGCCTCCTGTCTTCATATAACTAATATTTTCCGTCACCAGCTAGGAAAATCTACATTTATATTTCAGACAGGAGGCTCATATCTTGCATGTTTAAAGCAATATTCATACATCATGTAACGACAAACCTAGCACGTACCACGAACATGTATGCAATATATATATATATATATATATATTATATATATGTATATGTATATGTATATATGTATATGTGTCCAAGCTCCCAGGTCAGTCAAAGTAAGACCTAGACAAAGCGGAGTACCGCGGTCAGGAGGTCAGAACAGATTAGAGACGTGATTCTCCGGTCTAAAGTAAAACTCGCGAAAGGTCGACTCAGATGACCAGTCAGCTGCCAATAGAAGGTCTGATAGAGAGCCCCCTGTGGAAACCACCTTAGTGGCCATCGCCCCCCTGGTCGAGTGTGCGCCCAAGAGAGATACGTCGACCCCCGCCATTTCCATGACCGAACGCACCCACCTAGCCAAAGTGGCAGAAGTCACTGGGTGGTGTGGGTGCACATATGAGATTAGCAGCTGTGAAAAGTTTGAAGGGCGTAGAGGCGCCGTGTGAGTTTCGTAGGCATCGAACGACACATAGTCGTGGATGGGCCGGAAAAAATGGGTAGAAAACCGAGTACAAATGGGTTTTGGTCCTGCGTACCACAGAGAACCTTCACCCCTTCCGGTGAAAATTGTCTCCTGGAAACATCCAGGGCTCTCACATGCGAGATACGTTTGATAGAGACTAGGCATAAAAGTGTGGTAAGCTTTAGGGACAACAGCTTTAAAGGAAGGAGGTCGTTGTCCTCCCAGGAAGAGGCACAAACGAAGGACCTTGGAGACGTCCCAAGTTGAGGAGTAACGGGGGCGAGGAGGCCGATTGAATTTTGCACCGCGGAGGAAGCGACATACCAAAGGATGCTTTCCTACGGGCAGGGGTATGCCGAAATGGCGGATCTATAGACATTAAGGGAGCTATATGCTTTGCCCGAAACGTAGGATTCCGCTAAGTAATTTACGACCGTGGAGACAGGAGCCTGAATGGGATCAATTTGTCGTTGATCACACCAACGAACCCACAACCCCCAGGCAGATCGATAAGTCGATCTAGTCCCAGGGGCCCAGGCCAAGGCGAGGAGGTCTCTAGCTGATTCTGAAAGCGCAGTACTAGGTTCTGGCACCCCGAGACTAACCATGCGAGGAGGGGTAGGCTGCCATCCAGCAGTAAAGGATGTGGAGCCTTGGTAGGATTGGTCAGGATAGAGTCGAGTGGGGAAGGAGTCTGGGGTAGTCGATCGACATCCCCAAGGTCAGAGGGAACCATGGTTGGGTTGGCCACCAAGGAGTGATCAGGACCACCGTCGTTCTCAGGTTGACTACATGAAGAAGTAGTCTGGTGATCATTGAGAAGGGAGGGAAAGCGTAATGTAAGCCGTCTGGCCACCATTGAAGAAGAGCGTCTACCACTACGGCTTCCGGGTCCGGTCTCCAACTGTAGAAACTCGGCAGTTGTCGATTGAGTCGGGAAGCGAAAAGGTCCATATGCAATGGACCCCAAAGGTTGTGTATCGCCAGGAACCTCGATCTGTCCAAGGTACAGTCGCTGGAATCGGACAGGTGACGGGAGTTCCAATCTGCCACCCAATTGGACACTCCCGGGATATATTCCGCTACGGGGGTAATGTTGCGTGAGAGACAGAAGTTCCAAAGGTCGGACGCAATGTCCGCCAATCGTTTGGATTTCGTACCTCCCTAAGCGATTGATATACTGCACTGCCGCTACGTTGTCCAAGCGTAAGAGTGCGCAACATTCGGACCTCTGTGAGAAAACTCTTGAAAGCGAAAAGTGCCGCCAGGAGTTCCAACATGTTGATATGGAGAGAGGACTCTTCTACGGACCACGTCCCTCCTGTGGAATCCGGGCCGCAACGAGCTCCCCAGCCTAGGCGACTCGCATCTGATTCCAAGATTATGTCCGGTCGAGGGCTGAAAATTGTTTTGCCATTCCATTCTAGGGCGTAGTGAAGCCACCATCGGAGTTCCTCTTCCGAGTCCGGACAAAGGGTGATTTTGTCCGGGTAGCGAAGACCCTGACGCAAGTGTAGGACTCTTAGGCGTTGAAAGGCTCGGTAGTGTAGAGGCGCAGGGAAAATAGCCTGAATGGATGCCGATAAGTCCGACTATGCGTGACAGAAGTCTGAGCGATATTTGCCGTTTGCGCAAAACCGCTCTGATTTCCTTCCGGATCAAGGCCATTTTTTGTTGGGGTAAGCGTAAAACCGCTTGTCTGGTGTCCACTGAAAACCCCAAAAACTCCATTTCTCGGGTTGGAGAGCACAGATTTCTTGTGGTTGATGAGAAAGCCTAGGCCTTCCATAAGTGACGTCGCCCAACGTTTGTGTAGTTCGGCTTGAGACCTCGAGCGAGCCAGAATGAGGAGGTCGTCTAGATAGATTATCAGACGTACTCCCCTGTGACGCAACATGGCGATTACCGGTTTCATTATTTTGGTAACGCACCAAGGAGCCGATGAAAGGCCGAAGGGAAGGCAAGTAAACTGCCACGTATGGCCCCGCCACCTGAATCTGATACTTCTGGGAGGATTGGTGCATTGGTATCGTTAGATTGGCTGGTAAAGATGGACTTAAAAGATGCCTATCTCCCTGAACTAGAAGATCCCTTAGCATGTGGATACCTTCCATCTTGAAGTGATGATAAACCACGTACTGGTTCTGGTTTTTGAGATTTATTACTGGACGGTGGCCTCCATCTTTCTTCCGTACCAGGAAAAGGTTGTTTATGAACCCTGGTGACAGGGGGTCTACTTCTATGACCGCATGTTTCGAGATGAGTTCCTGTAGCTCTGTCTATGAGACGTACACTCTGTTCTGAGAAGTGAATGGGATGCGGGGTCATCGTCATGATTGGTTGTGTCATGAAGTCTATGATAACCCTGTACTGTGGACAGAATCCAATCATCTGCCGTAATCGTGTACCAGGCATGGGTAAAATGTCTGTCTGCCCCCTACCGGTATGTGAATATGGTGTGAAACACTCACCGATAGAAGGTCGGGACCTCGGGAAGCCTCTGCCGCCTCGACCCCCTCCATGGGCGTCCTCTAGGAGGGAAGAAGGGGGCTGGTTGTGCCATCGGAGCCGAGTACTGCTGCTGCGTAGGTGTGAAGGCCTGAGTGGGTACCCTTGAATAGGCCCTATAGTAGTTGGCACGGCAGAACGACCTCTACCTCTGCCGGCCCTGGCAAAAAAACGGGAACCAGAACCTGACTTTTTCAGGGAAGATTGGGCCTTGTCCAGGCTGTTGAACAGACCCACGAATTTATTGTTTTTCATCAGGTCCTCTCCAAATAGGAGGCCCTCGGCAGAGGGACCTGGCTCAGACTCTGCTAAGTGGGATAGTTGTGGATCGAGCTTCATCAAAATGGACCTGCGCCGTTCAATGGCGCAGGTCGTGTTGGCCGAGCCTAATAGGCATATGGGCAGTTGAGCCCAACCCCGTAACTGTAGCAAATCCACCGGTTCATCAGTGGTGGCCGCCTGTTCAGACAAATTTAAAATCTTCGTTAGGGGTCCCAGAAGATCTAAGACACGATCCTGGATCGACAAGAGCGCTCAATGCCCTTTTTTGCATATTTGCCCGTTTTTTTGTCAGGTATTTAAGAAGTATCGGGTCAATCTCTGGCGAGACAGCCACTTTATGGGGAACGAATGGCCTGGGACATTCTGCCCTCAGTTTGTTCCGGTTTGTCCTATCTAGGATCCTCCGGACCCAGTGCTCAACATATTGTGACACTTGCGGGAGTGGGGCCCAGTCCCCGGACCTGGGATGTGTAATATGCTCGGGGTTAAAAAATGGCTCCCCTAGAGAGTCCAATATAGTCTCAGACAGCAAGTCTGAGTTGGCTTCCGTCTCGTGAACCATATGCCCAGCATCCTCTATTTCCGAGTCGGAATCATCCGATGTAAGGATCAGAGAATCCTCGTCTGAATCCTCGTTGAACGAGTCCGGTTTAACCCGGCGGGCAGAAAGAAATTTTCTTATTAGGGATCTCCTTGTTTGTCAAGGGTCGCTCACTGTTTGGATGGCTGGGTCGGCAGGCCGAGGAGGGTCCTGCCTCAAGCATGAATTTTACTTCCCCTGCCGGGGAGTCGGTATGGGTAGATAAGTGTTTTCTCTTGCAAGAGACTTTACCCGCTTTCACCGCCTCATATTGAGGTAAGGGATTGGACACCGTAGATGCTAGGGCTGCCTAAATAGAACTACTAATTAGTTCTTGAATTTGGGCAGCTGTGAGCATTTGCGGAGTCTCAGGGGTGTTCCCCAGTTCTGCCCCATGTTGTGCTTGGATGCTAGATCCTTCTGCCATTGTGCCCCAATTAATCTTAGAATTATAGGTAAGGGACATAGTTCTTCTTCTTTTTGCGCTAACAGGCAACAAACAGACCACCTACTACAGTGCTCCGTTTTGTGAGGGTTGCCTGAGAAAAGGTGTATATATATCTGTTTTGTGAGGATTGCCTGCCACCTACTACAGTGCTCCGGCAGTGTTCTGTATACGGGACGATACCGCCAGCAGCAGCACTGTCTCCCTCACCGGTCAGCCGCCGAGTGGTGCGGTGGGGAGGGCGTGGTCGAATCCGGCAATCTGTCGCGTCGCCGTGACGAGGTGCGCCGCGATTGGCCGGAGTAAGAAGAGGTGTGGCCGGAGGTAGAGCACCGTACGATCGGCACGCCCCCTCCCTCGCCGAGGGCGCGAATCGCCCTGAGGTAGAGAAAATGGCGCTTAGTTAAGCCGCGCCAACGAGCAGGGAGGGGAAAGAATGTGACACAGGAAAGAATGTGACACAGAACAGGGAAAACACAGAAACGAAGCGAAGCCCCTGCGCGAATACCGCATATAAACCACACAGGAATGTCCCCCTGAGCACACAGCAACAAACGCCACACAACACAGAATGGAACTTATCTGATCGCTATGAGCAGAAAGAAAGAGGAAGTTCTGTTCACAAGAGATATATAGGGTCTCATATGGGAGGGGTTTACTGACCCTAAGGATTCTGGGATATGTAGTACAGAGTTTTTCTTTGTCATTTAAAAGTATTGAATTCTGGAATTCTGCTAGGAGCATTAATAAAGAAAGTTAATGCAAGATATGAGCCTCCTGTCTGAAATATAACTAAAGTTAGAAGCTGGCCACCATGCAGAGCTGCACCAGATTCCGAGTACCCCAGTTTCAAATGGCCCCATGGAGACTTTCTTTTTTTGCCAAATGGTATTTTTTATTGGGACTAATGCGCTGAAACTGCAAGAAAAGCGTTTGGCTCATGATTACTGCGTGGCCTTGTTGATTTGAATGGGCGAGTTTACCAAGTCAAAGCAACATGCCACTTTTTTTTTTTTTTTTGCAAAATCTTTATTTTCATTTTCAAGAAATATTGACAGTTGCACAATACAACATTGCCAAATAAAAAAACAAAAGGAGATGCAACAACCAGGGGGGAAATGGAGTAGAGCTAAGGGGAAGGGAGGAGGAATGGGAAGGGTGAGGGACACCAAAGGGCACGCCCAGTCCGAGCTTGGACAACTGGTTCAACTAGGAGTAACAGCAATCGACAATATAGGGACAAAGGGACAATCCACCTGCCCTGGACATTCGATTCTCGTAGGCAGGTCTCCCACCAACTCAGTGGAGGGTAGGATAGCCACATGTCCCTACTCTTGGGTAGATACAACAATGACTCCCCTTACTACATATCAGTTTGAATAAACCTGATGAGTCAAAAGTAGTCAAACAAACTGGAGACTATCTCTGTAGCCCTAAAAAAAAAAAAAGGAAAAAACACCCTGAACAGTCCTGTTCACTAGGAATTTGCAAACGCTTCCAATGGATTGGTATAAGCCGTTTTGCAGCATTAAGGAGGTGGGGGAGAACACTGCGATTTGTACTGGGACAAAGGAATGGGGGGGAAGTGGAGCAGGAAATGTTTAGGCAGGGCCGGAATATCCATACCCAGACCCTCATATGTGTTTGTTTGACCATATCCCAAAACGGACGGAGTACTGGGCACTCCCACCAAATGTGGAGGAACGTGCCCTTCTGCCCACATCCCCTCCAGCATCTGTCAGACAGTAGGGAAGATTCTAGCTAGGGTGGTAGGTACAACAATTTATAGTTTTCTTGGGTTTTAGCGTCTACAGAACTCTTGTGGGTTAAGCTATAAAGGTGGTGAAGTTGTTCGTCAGTAAAGTCGGATTACAGGTCCCTTTCCTATTCTCTAACATAGTGAGGTTGGGGATTAGTCGACGCATCCTCTAACATCACGTATAGTGCAGAGATCATATGGGACAATGGAGCAGTCGACACCCATAGATGTTCAAATTCCATCAGGTCAGTTCTAATCTGCGCTAACCTGTTGCATTTAGCGATAAAAGTTGCTAACTGACGATGTCTCCAAGTCCAAGTAAAGCTGCCATACCGAGCGCGTAAGGTGTCTAATGATATCAGGGCTCCGCCTTCCACAAATCTTGAGATGCTAACAACTCCGTCCTCAGTCCACGTTCTAAGGGAGGCTTTTAGTTCCCCAGGGGAAAATTATGGATAGCCACAGACAGGTGCCAGAGGTGAAGTCCTCGGAGCCAGGGCCAGGCTGTCATTTGCCTTATCCCATATTGATAAGGAGTGAGTTGTCAGCGGGGAGACCCAATCAGAGAGCCCTCTGCTCTCCGCTGGGACCCATGGTGCATAGGACAAGTCCCGCCCCGCCATCGTCTTCTCTAGAGGGACCCACAACTTGAGGGACGCGTGGAACTTTCAGTTCAGGATGCGCTGTAGCGCAATTGCCTGATGGTACCGGTGAATGTTTGGTATTCCTAAGCCTCCCCTCAGCTTGGATCTTTGTAGGATTGTCATTGGTAGTCTAGGTCTCCTACCCCCCCCCCCCCACACACAAATTTAATGAAAAGGCTGTGCAAGTCCACAAAAACGTTTCGGAAGGCGTATAGGGATCATTTGTAGTAAAAATGGGATACGGGGTAGAACAGTCATTTTCAAAATATTCGTCCGGCCAGCCCAAGTGAATAGTGTCTTGTTCCAAGTCAGCAGGTCCTGGGAGGTCTTCTTTAAAAGAGGGACATAATTCTGAGACGATGGAGAATCTAATCGGTTCGTAAGCTGAATCCTTAAATATTTCATAGAGGAGGCGGACCACTTTAAGGGGAAGGAGTCTTTCAGGGAGGACGCCAGAGCGGAAGGAACAGTGACAGACAATAATTCGGATTTTGTATAATTTATCCTTCAGCTCGCCCATAAAGTTTGGCAACGAGACAAGGGGATCAACCACATGAAATATGTCATCTGCATAAGCAGAAAGCTTGTGTTCTAGAGAGCTGACATGTACCCCCCTGATGTTTTGATTCGATCTGACCCTTTGTAGCAACGGTTCCAGGACCAATGCGAACAAGAGGGGTGAGAGCGGACACCCCTGTCTCGTGCCATTCCGGATAGGGAACCCCGCTGAGAGGCTACGATTTACCTTAACCTGGGCTGAAAGGGATACATAGAGCGTGGAGATCCAGCGTAACATATGCGGGCCCAATCCCGATCGCTCGAAAATCGCGTTGAGGAACTGGCAATCCACACGATCGAATGCCTTCTCCACGTCGGTTGACAAGATAAAGTATGGAGGCATCCAATCGCGTGTGTGCGCCCAGTGAATAAGCTGTATAGCCCTGTTTGAGTTGTCTCTAGCTTCCCGCCCCAGTATGAAACCTGTCTGGTCGGCATGAATTAGGTCAGGGAGAAGATGTTTTAAACGGTTAGCCAAAATTTTTGAAAAGATTTTAAGGTCGGTGTTTAAAAGAGAAATCGGACGATGGCTCTGTGGTTTGGTAGGGTCTTTGCCCTCTTTTGAAAGTACCGTGATGTGAGCCAACGAGTTCTCCCTAGGGAGATACCCATTGGTCGCCAGTGAATTAAGAGAGCACAAAAAGGGGCCTGCAATTTGTCAAAGAATTTTAAATAGTACGCCTTAGTGAAGCCATGGGGCCCAGGACTTTTGCCAGAGGGTAGGGACTTCACATTTCCCCAACTGAGCTATTGGCAACTGTTGAGTTCCAAACCCGACGCCTGTTCCGAGGACAGGGTGGGGAGTCCGTTCGAGGAGAGGTACGAAGCAATCCTGTTTTGTTTAAGGGTCACTTCTGTCGGAGAGGAGGCGGCCCCCAGGTTGTACAAAGTCTCATAGTAATCACGAAACAATGAAGCAATCTTTGAGGTGTGCTGAGCTGGGTCACCCTTCGGGGAGTGAAGCTTATGTACATGAGCCGCAAGTCTCTCTTTGCGAAGCGCACGCGCCAACATACGGCCGCACTTGTTGCCATGCTCGTAGGATGCATGGGCTAAACAACATAGCTTACGGTTAATCTTTCGGTCTAGTAACTTTGCAAAAAGCTGTCTGAGTTCATTCAGATGACGAATCTGACGTCCGTTTGTGGCCTTCCTCAATGCCTGCAGTACTCACTGGAAGTCCGCCTACCTGTCCTTGTTAAGCTTGGCTCCCATGGCAGGCATCCAGGCATCCTCTGGGAAGGCTTTATGGCCTTCCCAGAGTTTGCCATCGCTAACCTCCCCGTTGGTATTTTCAGCCAAATAGTTCTCCAAAGTCTCCTGTACCCCCGCTACCACCTCTGGGTCGTCTAGTAGGTTTTCGTTTAGCTTCCAAGTTCTGACCCTAGCCAGAGCTTGTGTCAACGAAAGGGTGAGTGTCACCGGGGCATGGTCAGAAATAGTGATTTGGTCAATAGTTGCCTCTATTAAGTCAAGGGTACCCTGGTCTACTAGCATCAAATCAATTCTAGTATATACGTTATGTACACTGGAGAAGTAGCTGTAGTCCCTTTCTGTGGCGTGAAGGGCTCTCCAGCAGTCCACCAGTGTATAACCCTGAAGAGTCTTCCTAAAGTGCCTTAAAAAGGCGTAGGGGTGGGTGGATTTTTTCAGAGGTATCCAGAAGGGGGTCAGGCCCCTCCCAATATCAGCCTACCCTCCCTGAAATCGGCCAGCTGGGCGAGGGTCTGATCTAAAAACGTGAGTTGTTGCGAATTGGGGGCATATAGGGTTGCAAAGGTATATTTCTGGCCCATCATTGTGCCCTTCAGGAACACATAGCACCCCTGGGGGTCCACCCTGTGATTCGAAGGTTGAAATTGGCAAGTCCTGTGGACGGCTATCGCTACCCCCCCCTAGATTTAGGCATAGGAGAGTTACTGAGGTACCACTGTGGGAATAGGTGAGTGGGCAGTTTTGGGAGCGATGAGGCGGTAAAATGGGTCTTCTGTAGGAAAAGTACCTGGGCCCCTAATCTTTTCAGTTCTAGCCAGAGTCTGTTCCGTGTGTTGGGAGAGCACAGCCCACGCACATTGTATGACACTACCTTAATCGTAGCCATGACTTGATAAGGAGGGTGGTCCAGGCGCCAGTCCCCATTTTTTTTATATTTTTTTTACTGTGATATTACCTCAAACCACTTTTATTTGCTATGGACATTTATTTTAGATTTTTAACAAAGTCTGCTGTGACATTTTGTAGTGCAAATCCTTTTTTGGAATAAACCTCCATGTTTTTTGGAATATACTATACTATGAAGCCTCTTGGGAAGACTGGACGATCCTTACCTGGAATTTACCTTTCCTGATCCAGCCCAATCATCCGTTGATGAGGAAAACACTTACTGCGGTCAGATGGTAATATCCTTTTGGGATGGAGAAACAGGTGGAGATCATAATTACAGGCAGGTTGGATGCGCTCCTTCAGATCTCTATAGCTTGAGGTTCCGTCCATCTGGTAAGCGGCTTTATTACATGCGGCATATTGGTCAAGGCTTCTTCTGAGAATCTCATCTGATATTGGAATATCTCGGTTAACATTGGATTAGTAGTCCCTATTTTGATCATCAAAATATATCTTTGGACTTTTTTTTTTTTTTCTACACGGCACAGGTTTATTAGGATATATTTAGGTTTATGAACTTTTTTTCTGCTGTGTGTGTGGAATTTTTTTTCTTACCCACCTGCCAAGAGAGATGGCAAGCCATGTTAACCACTTAAGACCCGGACACTTACGCTGCTAAATGACCCAAGGTGTTTTTACAATTCGGCGCTGCGTCGCTTTAACAGACAATTGCGCGGTCGTGCGACGTGGCTCCCAAACAAAATTTGCGTCCTTTTCTTCCCACAAATAGAGCTTTCTTTCGGTGGTATTTGATCGCCTCTGCGATTTTTATTTTTTGCGCTATAAACTAAAATAGAGCGACAATTTTGAAATAAATCACTATTTTTTTACTATTTGTTATAAAAAAAATCAAATAAACTAAATTTTAGTAAAACATTTAGGCCAAAATTTATTTAGCCACATGTCTTTAGTAAAAAAAAAAATCGTAATAAAAAAAATAGCTACCTAGCGGGAACAGCGACACTAATACAGCGATCAGAAAAATGATCGCTTAGTGACGCTGGCAATAGGGAGTGAAAGGGTTAACTAGGGCGGTGATCAGGGGGTTAAAACTTTATTAGGGGGGGTGGGGGGGCTATCCTGAACCTAACACTAACTGTTTTTTACAGTGCCTGTCACACTGACACTAAATGCAGTGATTAAATCACTGCATTCAGTAACACTGTGACAGGGGGGTGGGGGGGGCGATCACAAGGGGTTAATATGCCTATGTGAGTGTGTGTCAGTGTTGTGTTGGTGCACACTTACTTGGCATGTCTTCTCTCATCAGCAGCGCTGGGAAACAGCGCTGCGATGAGAGAAATGATCATTTCCTCCTTCCTGTGTAAACACAGGAGGAGGAAGTGACAGGCTGGGAGCGCGCTCCCATTGGCTGGGAGCGATCGCGGGGGGGGGGCGGAAAACACGGACATCCGCCCGCTCGTCGGCGATCGCTCCCAGAGCCAGGGGGGCCGCCGCACGCCGCGGAGGGGGTCCCGATGGGACCCCCGAACCGCACTAAGGCGAGGACGTAAATTTACGCCCTTGTGCCTGTACGAGCCATGTTGTGGACGTACATAGGCGTGCGGGGGTCCTTAACTGGTTAAATCCAGTTTGCGTGTGGGAAACGGGGGGGGGGGGGGGGGTTTATTTCTTGTTCCCGGAAAAATCAAGAATTTCCGGGGATTTTATTCCCACGTCTTTCTGGTTCAAAAAACCTCCGGCGGCTTCCGTATGGTCATCAATTTAAGCATCCTGAACAAATTTATTCTCTACCGATGCTTCCGGATGGAAACAATTTATTCTGTAAAGAATGTATTGTGGCCAGAGGTCTTAATGGTAACCCTGGATCTTCAGGATTCTTATCTTCATGTTCCAATCTGCCAAAGCCACCGAAGGTTCCTTAGATTTGCGATTCTCTTGGATAACGTGCTGAGTCATTGGCAGTTCAATGCCCCTTCTTCTTGGTCTCTCGGCAGCACCCAGAATTTTTACAAAGTTCATTGCCGAAGTCATGGCCTTTTATTTTTCGGATGCAAATTGCATCGATTGTCCATATCTGGACGATTTTCTAAACTTTGCACGAGACAGAGTGCCTTTTATCCGGGATCTGCAGTTGGTCTTGTGGACCTTTCAGAAACTGGGGTGAAAAGTCGACCAACAGAAGTTTTTTTTTTTTTTTTAAATCTTTATTGAATAACACCCCAAAGGGAGAGGTCACGATTTCACAGCCAGTATAATTACAGTGAACTGTTAAGACACATTAACAGTACATTTCTCATAACTGGGTTTATGCACGACCGTACAGTGCAAAAAATATAACCATGAAAGTATCTAGGAGTATGCATCATCCAGGGTTTCTATCTTAGTGATGGCCTCAGAAGGTACGGGACCCCTCCACTACCCTTTCACGTTTTCTCATTGGAACTCATAACAAGCAAGTTATAGATGGGGAAAGAAGTAGGAGGGAATGGGCACACGGAAGGAGGGGGGGGGGTGTCAGTCCAGGGAGTGGGTGCTGGTGGGGGAAGACCCCGGTGTCCTGTGACAATTCACAGCCGAGTTATTATTGCAGAGGGCCATCCCTTCATCAGAAAAAATAAATACATTCCAAATGTTCCAGGTGTCTGAGTACTGCTTACGCCTATGTTGCGCCGTGAGGACTAAGTCCTCCATCTTGTTCATCTCCTCCACCTTTCTCAGCCAGCATGAAGTTGTCGGGGGGACTTGCTGTTTCCAGAACAAAGGAATGCAGGCCTTGGCGGCATTTAGTAATGTCGCAGCAGCAATTTCTTGTACAGTTTGAAGAGTATCGTAGAGTGGTGTAGCAGGAAGAACGCTGCATCGTCTGGAATTTCATATTCCGTGAACGTCTGTGTTATGCGACGCACCTCTTCCCAAAAGCCCCTCAAGCCCGGGCAGGAGCAGAAAACATGTAGCATCGAACCCACCTCCGTCCCACAGCGCCAGCAGCAATCTGAGGTGGTCAGAAACACCTGCGCAGTTTGGCCGGCGTAAAATACCATCTGGTTAGAATTTTATAATTTGTCTCCTGGGTTTTGGCACATATCGACTATTTAAGTGCACAGCTGATAATGTGTCGTCGTTGAGCCGCTGTGAAACTGCGGCCCAAGTCCCTCTCCCACCTATCAAAGAAGGGTATCTGAGGCTGTGCGGGTGGTGTGGTAAGCAGAGAGTACATTTGAAATAGTGACTGCAACACTTCTCCTCAAACGTTGTTAACTGATGCGTGTAGGCCTGGGGGCCAGTTATGGAGTGTAAAAAGTGGTGCAGTTTCACTGCACCCCAAAAGGGGAGACGGAAGTCCGCCGTCAGTTCCAAGATGGTCGGCCATCTTCCCGCCAACACGAATCTGGAGGCATTCTCGGTGCCCGCGTTCCTTAAGGAGGCAAATTCCGCAGATTGTAAGCCCGGAACAAATTTGGGATTACCCAAAATCGGGTAGAGCGGAGAGGGGTTTGACGTGAGGGGCGACTGCATGGCTGCCCTGTTGCCGTGGCGCAAAGTGGGCCCAATAGTCGGGTGGGATTTCAGTCCTGGTCGGAGGTCATCATAACCCCAAAGCGCACTCCCCAAGAACACCATCGCCTGTGCCTGCTCAAGGCGCAACCACAACTTGGTTGTACTGTTGCGTCGCCAATCCAGTATCCGGCCTAAGTGGGTGGCTTGATAGTATCGTCTCATATCGGGCAGGGCGAGGCCTCCGTTCTGTTTAGGGAGCGATAGCAGGTTGCGCCGCAAGCAGGGTTTCTTGTTTGCCCAAATGAATCGGGTGAAGACCGTGTGTACCTGTCTGAAGAACGAGTGCGGGATATTTATAGGGAGGGCTTGGAGAAGGTAAAGAAACTTGGGTAAGATACACATCTTTATCAGATTACCCCTGCCGAGCCATGAGTGTAGGCCCTTGTTCCGACTCTCCAGCAGAGAGCGAGCTTTCGCAAGAATAGGTGGGAAGTTTAAGATATGTCGGGGCCGCATCCACCCATTTAAAACGTAGGCCAGATTGCAGGGATCGCAGAACGTGGGGGGGCACGGTCACCCCCATGGCATCTGACTTTGAGAAGTTTATTTTCAGGTTTGACATGACTCCATAAGCGTCAAATTCCTTAAGGAGGTTTGGCAGTGAGATCACTGGATTTGTCAGTGAGAAAAGTAAATCGTCTGCATACGCTGACATTTTGCACTGGGAATCCCCGACCAGCAGACCTGGTTCAAGCAACAGGGCAAAAAGGAGGGGAGAGAGGGCACCCTTGCCTTGTCCCGTTTCCAATAGGAAACGGAGACAAAAGCAGACCATTCGCCTTTACATGGGCCGTCGGGTTAGAGTATATCTTTTTGATCCAGGTGGTCATCTTCTCTCCAAGCCCTATGTGGCGGAGCACTGAAAACATGTAAGCCCAATTTACCCTGTCGAAAGTCTTCTCAGCATCCGTACTCAAGAGGACACAGGGGGTACTTCCCGTAGATGCAACATGGAGAAGGTTCAACACTTGACAGCGTTGTTCCTAGCCTCCCTTGTGAGGATGAAGTCTACCTGGTCGAGATGTATCCGTGACCGGAGGTGTTGTGCGAGACGAGAGGCCAAGATCTTCGAGAAGATCTTAAGATCTACGTTCAGGAGGGAGATAGGCCTGTAACTCCCGCAATATGTTGGGTCCTTGCCTTCTTTATGAATTAAGGATATGTGGGCCCGTAGCGCGTCTCTGGGGAATGTGGCATCCAAACCCAACGCATTAAAAAAAGACACCATGCGGGGGCCAATCAGGGAAAGAAAGGTCTTGTAATACTGAATGGTGTACCCGTCCGGGCCCGGGGCTTTGTCTGGCTTCATGGCCCCCACTGCGCTTTGAATCTCCTCTAATGTGATCGGCGAGTCTAACTCCTCCTGTTTGCTCGCCAGGAGAGAGGGAATTTGAGAAGACGTAATGTACTCCTCTATGGCGGCCTGAGATGGCGAACTGTTCGGTATATTTGTCTAAGGTAGAATGGAAGTCAAGTCAGGGAACCCTCCAGAAATTTGTTCCAGCAGTGTAGCCAGCCGGCCATTTGGGCACTGAATTTGTGGGATATAAGCTGTCCGTTTCTGCTCTTACCGCTCTAGCCAATGTTTTTTCCCGCACTTGTCCCCCGACTTGTACAAAAATTTTCGGCAGCACTGCAGGGCTGCTTTGGCCCTGTAGTGCAGGAGATCTGTAATCTGCCTGCGAGTCAACCCAAGTTCTGACTCCAGAGCCTGAGTGGGGGCGTGTTTATGGCAGGCATCTGTAGTGGCCAGTCTGTCAAGAAGCTTGATGAGCTGCTCATTTCTAGCCCTCTTTATGCATGCTCCGTGTTTGAGCACTCCGCGGAGTACCAGCTTGTGTGTTTCCCAGCGTGATCCCGGTTCATAGTCTTGGTTATCGTTCTCTCGGAAGTAGTTGGTAAGTTCTCTGGTCACTTCAGCCAGTATCTCCGGGTCCTGTAGGAGGCTCTCGTTCAGGCGCCAGAAGCGGGATCTAGACGAGGCACTCCCGGAGAGAGTATAAGTAAGGTAGATCAGAGCGTAATATCCACATCGCCCCCCCCCCCCCACTGCAGTGGCGTCACTCGGTGCAAAAAAATAAAAATGGTGTCACCCCCCACCCACTATGGTCCCCCTCCTCAGTACAGACACCCCCCACCATAGTGCAGACCTCACAGTAACCCCCACCATAGTGCAGACCTCACAGTAACCCCCACCATAGTGCAGACCTCACCGTAACCCCCACCATAGTGCAGACCTCACCGTAACCCCCACCATAGTGCAGACCTCACCGTAACCCCCACCATAGTGCAGACCTCACCGTAACCCCCACCATAGTGCAGAGCTCACCGTAACCCCCACCATAGTGCAGAGCTCACCGTAACCCCCACCATAGTGCAGAGCTCACCGTAACCCCCACCATAGTGCAGAGCTCACAGTAACCCCCACCATAGTGCAGAGCTCACAGTAACCCCCACCATAGTGCAGAGCTCACAGTAACCCCCACCATAGTGCAGAGCTCACAGTAACCCCCACCATAGTGCAGAGCTCACAGTAACCCCCACCATAGTGCAGAGCTCACAGTAACCCCCACCATAGTGCAGACCTCAGATCCTCAGACAGCGGCGTGTGTTTCCCTCGAGCGCGGGCTCCTCCTCCTCTGTGGGTGTGAACGGAGAGGAGGGCCCGCCGGGTGTACCAAGATGGCCGCCGCTCCGGAAGCTAGGCCGAAGCCAGGGACTTTCCTAGGCCGAGGCTCCGGAGCGCTCCGCGGATCAAGCCGATCCGAACGGGATGACCCGTTCGGATCACGGATCGCTGAAGATCCGTTGCACCCCTACTCACGACTGCAATTTGGTTATGTGGAACCAAGAATAAATCAATCCTGGTATACAGTTTATGTGGAGGCGAACTAACAAAAACTAACTTCAACAAGTACTTACTTGAATTGATGGCACACCGCCAAACTTGCGGGGGTGTGCGTCGGCCTAATTGGGGGAGAAGTTGAACAGCAACCATGAAGAAGAGGTCCCGGTTCTCCTAACCTGGGTAAAAATGCAAACAGAAGCATAACATACGGTAAGGATAAATCAAATAACAGTAACCGCAACAACATGGAACAGAAGAGAGGGGTACCTGCAGCGTCACAAGAAAGTCATAATGGCCCCTCCAAATGTGGATTCTCCCCTCCATCTAGCAGGGTGTGAGACCCAACGTAGGGGACGGACGTCACGTAAAGGCAAATCGGCCAGTCTGGCCAGCGCGTGCATCCCGGGAAGGGGAACCAAACAACACCCCCCCCCTCCGCCACATCGCCCGACAACCCCCACCACGGGGTGACTGAGATCATCCCCTTCAATAGGGCTCCCCGTCCCCCTCAAGGAAAATCCCCCGGGAGCCTGCTCCGCCACCAACCCCCCTGGGACGAATGCAGGGGGACAGGATTATGCTAGGGGGAGACATTCAAAAAACGAGCAGTAACCCAAACAGATGTCCACAATAAGTCTGAGTGCTCGCCCGACAGGAGTTTTTTCTTCTTTTTTTTTTTTTTTAACGTCTCTCCATGCAGGCCTTCAAATTGCTCCTGCCGACCTATCTCCGGCGTATCATGCAGTTATTGGGGTTAATGACTGCAGCCACCCCAGGGGTGCCTTCGGCCCAATTACACTCCAGACCCCTTCAGATGTTTCTCTTGCACCATTGGGATCACAGGAAGGGTTTTCTAAATCCGCTGCTACAGCTGCCAAGAGGATTTTCTCAATCTTTCCTGGTGGGAACAATGGTGGCATACCTTAACAAGCAAGGGGGGCGTGGCTTAGCGATGGCCGGGTAAAGACGTTTCTCTCGCGAGCTCCTGGCTTCCCCCCGGCTTACCCTGGGATACAGCGAACTCTATTGTTCACTGAATGCGGCATGCTAAACAGCAAAAGGCCCAGACCTGGACCGTCACACCGCAGGAACCGACCGATCACTCTAAGGAGCGGCATCAGGAGATTCCTATGCGATACCCAGAGCCCGTTAGCCGGCGCCATTACAGGGACTCCACGTGTATCTCCTCCTTTGCTCCACAACGCTTCAGCGCTGACCCCCCCCCCCCCTGCCCGAGATGGATGCTGACCTGTCTCAGGGGACCCCGCCGGCTCTCCGCCTGTCCATGCACAGCTCATCGCAGCACCCAGGCGTTCTGCCGGACGACCTCCGCTCCATCCTCCAGGCTCTCCCCACTAAGGCTGACATCGAGGATCTTGTCTGCCGCGTGGAGGAGGCCCATGGCTGCGATATGCAGGAGGTAAGAGTGGAGCTGCAAACAATATCCGATCGGGTGGAGACCGGGGAGGCCTTGATTTCCGCGCTTGAACAGAGGGTGTCAGCGCTAGAGAACACCCAGGCGACACCGGCGACTACGGCCATAGATCTGCAGCTCCACTTAGAGGTATTGGAAAACCGTAGCCGCCGCAACAACCTGAGGTTGCGGGGGCCTGCCAGAGGCTACGGGCTTGGAGGACCTGGCGGTTTCAGTGGTAGCCATTTTTCATGGATTACTGGGAGATTCGCCCCCTCTCCTGGAGCTGGATCGAGTTCACAGGACTCTTGGTCCCAGACCTTCGGACCCAGACCGCCCTCGAGATGTACTTTGCCGGCTACACCGTTGGGCCCATAAGGAGTTAATCTTACGAAAGGCTTGGGAACAGAGGGATGTTAATTTCAAAGGGGCCGCCATAAAGATCCTCCCGGATTTGTCCAGGGCTACATTGCAACGGAGGGCCATGTTGAGGCCGATTCTCGATCTAGCCAGGAGGGCGGGCTGTACTTATCGCTGGGGTTACCCCCTAGCGGTCACTTTCCGCAGGATGACGGCGTCCTTCACGGTCCGCACCCCGGCGGATCTACCTGCCCTTTTCACCTTCTTGGGATCAGATCCAGTGGAGGTCCCGAACTGGCTGGTCATTCTGCCCTGCCAGCGAATCGCCCAAACACCGGATCGTATCGGGGCGGTCCAGCCCCTCTCCAGCAAAGATCCAACAGGAGAGTGCAAGAAACTGTGGCTGTTGATGCTCTTCCCTATGTGGTCCGCCCTGCCCTCCCCCCTGTTTCTGATGTACCCGCAGTCGGGGCTCCTGGAGCACTATCTAACTAGACACTGCCCATTACATAGGACTATGTTCTTTACAGTCACCGAGCAAGGTCCCTGATCCTGAATCACTGCTCGCTTCCCCAGGAGTCATCCGGGTCTCCACAGCGGCAATATGACTTCCTGAGGTCTGATGCACGGACTTACTACATTCTCTAATTTGGGTTGCGCCTGGGAACTCGGTTGTGTGGTTCTTGTGCTCTCATAACTAGTTGCTTTTGAGGAGGGGGAGGGGGAGCAGCATTCTTGGTGACAACACCATTGAGCCCGTCGCGCCGGGAAGGATTTACATTTGCTTTTAAGGGGGAATCCCTGGGCCTTCTCGATCCTCGCCTGGTCGCTTGTCTCTAGTGCCGGGCACCCTGCAAATTTATGGTTCCCTGGAGCCTCTGCCCTTTAGCGGTATATATATTTTTTTTCTTTTTATCTAATGTCCCCCATCCCTCCCGTGCTCTGCTCGAGGGGATCGGTTTTGTTAAGGTCCCGCTCTGGTCCCCTGCTCCTGGGCATCTGCTGTTGCGAGTCTTAATGTGGGGTGAGCCTATGGGGGACTGGAGGGATACTGTGATGTTCCTTGGTGGGGGGGGCCTCGCTGATCCGGCGTCTGCCCGCTCACCCCCGGAAGGGAGGGGGCGGCGCCGTATGCAACGACCCTGAGGCATGTCTGACACGCAACCCTAGACGGGGGTGGGGGGTCGACTTCGTTCAGGGGCTCAATGGTTGATTATTTGATTTTAATATTGTGCAATATTATTGTTTTAACTGTTCCTGGTAGCACTTATCTGATGTCAAATGTTATTTGCCTGCATGCTAGAATTTCAACTCTAAAATTTTTGCCACTATGGTATGTCCTTGAGCCGGGGGGGCTGGGGGTGGCCGGTGAGACTCTCACTGGCTGTCTCTTTCCAATCCCCCACTTAGGCCGACACTCGAATACCAGCTTTTGTTCTGGTGAGTGTCTAGGCACGTTAGTGCCCACTTACTTAGTTGTTCACACCTACCCACTTTTGTAGGTCTATCGATTGTACTAATTTCTCGGTGTGGGAGGCGCCTGAGGCCTCAGATGCCTCCCCTCTCCCCCCTCCTTTTTCTTTTTCCTTTCTCTCTCCTTCTTTCTCCTTTTTCTTTCTTTCTCTCTGCCTCTGATCCCCCTGCCACTCTTACCTCTCCCCTCCTTCTTGCTTCCCCCCTCCCTCCCCCTTCCCTGTAGACAGGGCAATGGACTCTATATACAGGTTGTATCTCTGAATGCCAGAGGTCTTAACACCCTGGAAAAGAGGCGCATGCTCTTGAATGATTTGAAGAAGTCCCGAGCGGATGTCGCCTTCATTCAGGAGACTCATTTCAAACATGACAAACTTCCAATTCTCAAAAGTAGTCTTTTTTCCTATGACTTATCACTCCACCAACCCCACAGCCAAATCCAAGGGTGTTACTATTTTGCTTTCTAACAAGTTACCGTGGAAATGCCAGGCAGAACTACTAGATCCCGAGGGTCGGTTCGTCCTTTTGAAGGGCCTGGTGGGTACCACATTAATTACCTTTGCGACAATATATGCCCGAATGACCAACAAGCCAAATTCGTCTCCCACACTTTAGACAAACTATCAGACTTTGTGGAGGGCCAGTTGATCCTCGGAGAAGACTTTAACGTCCTCTTGATACCTACCTCTGATACCTCATCTGGGAGTTCGGTGATACCCCCGGCGCAAAGAAAAAGAATAGCCAATTCACTACACAAAGCACAACTAGTAGATGTATGGCGCTTGCAACATCCCGGGGATCGTGACTACACGTTCTACTCCTCGCCCCACAAAGTATACTCTAGAATTTTTGTTTTTTTGATCCCCCATAACCAGCTCCACGCCGTATCTGACTCGTCGATCGGTCACATTACCTGGTCAGACCACGCACCCATCTCCCTGACGTATACCTTGGATGGAGGCATCTCAACTAGGCCTAAATTTTGGTGCCTTAATGAGAGCCTCCTTCAGACTCCGGAGGTTCTGGCGGACGTTTTGAAAGAGCCCCCCCTGTACTTCCGAGAAAATGACACCCAAGACTGTGACCCTGGGTCCCTCTGGGAGGCCCACAAGTCGGTCATGAGAGGGGTTCTCATCAGACATGGAGCACGCATTAAGAGGGAACGCAATGCTCAACTCACCACATTACTATCTAAACTCCAAACAGCGGAATCCCGACATAAACATAGGCCCACGCCAGTCTCGGAGACGGAGCTAGGGACCTTACGCAAACCATTTACGGACCTACTTCACTATAAGGTGAAGGCGGCGGTGCAGATCTGTCGGAAAATAGGCTATGAGGTGGGAAACAAATGTGGTAGGGTGCAAGCCAGGGCGGTTAAGGACCAAAAATCGGCGGCCTATATTCCCTACATTACCGGCCCAGGTGGAGGGAAGGTTACTCTGCCACAACATATCTCGCAGGAATTCAGGGACTTCTACCACTCACTCTATAACCTACCGAACAGTGACCCGACACAAGCTGACATTGACGAATACATATGGACTTCACAAATGCCCTCCCTTCCCCGACACACCCTGGATGACTTGGAGGCTCCGATCACATTGGAGGAACTCCAACTTGCCCTTGGTTCCATGAAGCCAAATAAAGCCCTGGGCCCAGACGGTTTTACCGTCCAATACTACAAGTCCCCCCTCCCGATCCTTGGCCCGCGGATGGTCTTTCTTTAATGCCATAGGGACAGGGTCACAGTTCCCCAGAGACACTCTTAAAGCCCATATCACACTGATCCATAAGGAGGGTAAGGGCGCAGGGGCATGCGGGAGTTACAGGCCGATCTCCCTCCTGAACACAGATTTAAAGCTCTTTACCAAAATCCTGGCCAACCGTTGAGAGCACCACCTCCAATTCCTGTCACATCTAGAACAGGTGGGATTTGTCCTTACAAGGGAGGCCAGGGATAACACCATCAAAGTTTTGAACCTGGCAAACGTAAACCGGACCCCATGTGTCTTTGTTGGTACTGATGCCGAAAAGGCGTTTGACAGAGTCAATTGGAATTTTATGATCTCTGTCCTTCGACACATTGGGGTGGGGGGGCGGATGCTATCATGGATAGGCGGTATTTATTCCAACCCGACGGCCCAGGTGAAGGTGAACGGACTTCTATTGGACCCATTCCCTATAACAAATGGCACGAGACAGGGTTGCCCGCTCTCCCCTCTCCTCTTTGCCCTCTCCCTGGAGCCCTTTTTATGTAGAATTAGGTTGAATCCCGACATACAAGGTCTCAAGACAGATGACTTGCACTGTAAGGTCTCTGCTTATGCAGATGATCTCCTTTTTTCTTTGACGAACCCAACGATCTCTCTACCAAACCTACTGAAGGAATTTCGCGTATATGGCACCGTCTCGAATCTCAAAATACATTTTTCCAAATCTGAGGCTATGGGTGTGGCTATCCCCCCCCCCCCCCCAGTGCATTTCCACCATCCAGGCGAGTTTCCCCTTTCGGTGGACGAATACAGCCCTCAAATACTTAGGAACGTTAATTCAGTCGAACTTGTCACGCTTTTTTGCCCTTAACTTCCCTCCACTGTTGGCAACGATCCGCTCCCTGCTTGACAAATGGCATACGGGACTACACTCCTGGTTCGGCAGATGCAACCTCATAAAGATGTGTATCCTCCCCAAATTCCTGGATTTGCTCCAGGCCCTCCCCATCCAGGTTCCTACTCCCTTCCTTAAACAAGTGCAGGGTATCTTTTACGCGTTTTATATAGGCCCGGAAGAAACCCAGATTGAGCAGAACCCAAATGACCCTACCCAAACAGAACGGAGGCCTGGCCGTACCCGACATCAAACGATATTACCAAGCTGCCCATTTGAGTAGAATAATAGACTGAAGATGCAACTGTACAAACAAATTGTGGATTCAAATCGATCAGTCTCAGACCACGATCCCAAAGCACTGTGGTGCTTTGACGCTCTTCCCCCACGACTGAAATCTCACCCATTGATAGGGACTGCGTTAAAATGTAGTTCCCAAGTGACCTTGAAGACACTTCTGTCATCCAGGACTTCCCCGCTCTTCCCTGTCCTTGGACACCCAGACTTTTCACCAGGCCATAGCCCGATGGAATACCCAGGTCTGAGAGGTAGGAGACGAGAGCAGGCATCTCAGTTTGTTACGTCGGGTCGTTGGCCATCATTAGCTGAACTGACAGACCCTTCTGGAATGCGGTGCGATTGCACCACTTCCTTCATTCTATCCCCGACCCGCAGAAGTTCTCACGACAACTGACGACCTTTGAGGAGTGCTGCTCAGATACCGGGCCTGCGTCTAAGAATTTTTCACAAATGTACTCTCTTTTAAATTCTCCTCCCATGCAGCCTGACTTGCGATGCTTAAGAGAGATGGGAGGCAGACCTGAACCAGACTTTCTCGGAGGTAAAGAAACAATGTATCGTCACCTTGGCTATAAAGTCTTACTCTTGCACTAGAATTCAAGAAACTAATTTTAAACTTTTCGCCAGATGGTACCTTACACCCACCAGATTACATATGTGCTTCCCATCTAATTCGGACCGCTGTTGGCGATGCGGGGTGGACGCGGGCTCATTACTGCATATTTTGTGATTTGGCCACTCGCCGTCCTCGCCTTGTCTACGTTCCCCCCCCATCCTCCCTTCTTGTCCTCCCCCCTCCCTTCTTCTTGTCTTCCTACTTCACTTGTTATCACTTTGATTCCTCAATATAAAATTGAACACGGAGAGGTTCCTACTCATTGATGTTATCCCTACTTGTTTGAATTGCAATGTGAGTGTCGTTTGATCTCTTTCCACGTATGTCTCTATACAGTGCCATATTATGGGGAAGTTTGAAATGTCCATAAACCCTTCTGTACTCATTTATTTTACTTTTGATGACATGTATATTTGTTATAATGTTGGAACTTCTCCACATGTGTTTTCTCAAAAAATATATATTTGGGGAAAAAAAAAAAAAACAAGCAAGGGGGCACTTGTTCGGAGTCTCTTCTAATGCTGATGCAGCAGATTCTGTCCTGGGCAGAAATCAATGTCGCCTCAATCGGGGCAGTCCACATCAGGGGGATCAGAGAATACACTGGTGGACTATCTGATCAGAGTGAGTGTCCGTTTCAGCTGTTGGGAGCTGCATCAAGGCACATTCCGGGAGATTGTGCCAAGATGGGGTCTTCCTGCAGTGGATCTTTTTGCCTCCAGTCTCAACAGAAAACTGCCAGCGTTCTCACTGGAGAGAGAGCCTGGGTCCTTGGACGGATGCTTTCTCCTTCCCGTGGTATTTCACTCTGGCCTACGCCTTCCCTCCTTTTCCCCTCTTACCTCCTAGTAGTTCAGAAAATTATTCAGGATCGGGCAGGGGTGGTTCTGATTGCCCCCTGGTGGCCCAGGAGTTGGTTTTCCTCTCTAAATTCCCCTTTTTGTGGATCTTCCCTGGCCCCTACCAGATTGGAAGAATCTACTCCACCAGGGACCAGTGTTGCATCCAAGCCCTCAGACCTTCCATTTGATGGCCTGGAGGCTGAGTGGCGCATCTTGCAGTTGAGAGGGTGTTCAGAGAAAGTTATTTAAACTATTCTGGACAGCCGCAAGTTGGTCACAAGGAGAATCTATGGGAAAGTTTTGTAAAATGTTATTTCCTAGCAAAGTAATCTGGTTTAGATTATTTTTCCACTCCCTGTATATTGGATTTTTTGCACAAAGGAGTAAAGAAAGGTCACCCTTAGGGTTCAGGCTGCGGCCCTGTCTGTGTTTTCAGACAAGAGACTAGCGGAAAATCCTTTAGTCAGGAGGTTCCTTTCAGCCAGATCTAGACCTGCTCCGAGAGTCGTCAAACATGTGCCTACCTGGGATCTGTCATTAGTGTTAAATTCTCTAACAAGGGCTCCTTTTGAGCCTTTGCATGAGACTTCCCTGAAATTAATTTTCTTGAAGATTTCCTTTCTTTTGGCTATTGCATCAGGGAGAAGGATTTCTCATCTGCAGTCCCCTTCCTGAGGATTCTAGAGTACAGGGTAGTGATTAGGCCTCATCGTTTCTATTTGAGAAAAGTATCTTCAAACTTTCATGGGTCCCAGGAAGTAGTCCTGCCTAGTTTCTGTACCTCTCCCAAGAATGCGGAGGAGGAAAGATTTAGGTGTACGTTTAATAAGCCGAGATCATGATGATCACGGCTTATCACAGAGCATTGTCGGTTTAATAAACTGTGATAAGGAGCAGAGAACACATTCTCCACTTCACATCACAGCACATGGCTGTTTTGTCACAAACGGCCAGTTTAATAAACCGTGATCTGAAGATTTCACAGCTCTTCCACTGAAATATCTCCCTTCCTGATTCACCAGCTCAGAGGTGGATAATCTGGGAGAGAAGCTGGTGTGATAATAGGAAGAAGGCTTATTTCTTCCTAATATCCGCACCAGTGGGTTAAAAATGAATATTAACAACAATATACACGTGTGTATGTGTGTGTACATACATACATACAGTATCTATATAACACACACGTGTGTGTGTGTGTGTATATATGCATGCATGCATACATACTGTATTTATCGACCTATACCGCACACTTTTTTGCCCTTAAAATCGGGGCAAAATCGCGGGTGCTCGATATACGCCAATACTCTCTTCCCGCGCTGTTTGAACTTTGCCGCCGATCCCTGCTTCCCGCGCTGTGTTTGAATGCCAGCGCCGTCATATACCGAGCGCAGTACACTCGGGTACAGTCGGCTAGGCTCGGCTCCCCTCGCGGTTATGCGAGAGGAGCCGAGCGTGGCCGAGTGTACTGCGCTCGGTATATGACGGCGGCGGCATTCAAACACAGTGCGGGAAGCAGGGATCGGCTCCGAGACAGCGCAGGAGCAGCGGGGAGGACACCGCGAAGGCCGCAGATGGACGCTGGAATGGACAAGGCCGCCGATGGACGCCGGGCAAGACACCAAAACTGTAATGCCGCGTACACACGGTTGTTTCTTGTCTTGTAAAAAAAATGTAATTTTTTTCTCATGAAAAAAACGTTTTTCAAACTTCATTTTAAAAAACGACGTTGCCTACACACCATCGTTTTCTGAAAATGCTCTTGCAAAGTGCGGTTACGTACAACATGTACGACGGCACTCTCTTCCATTCAAGCTCGCGTCATAACTTGTTTCTGAGCATGCGCGGGTTTAAAAACATTGTTTTAAACGTTGTTTTAGCGTACACATGATCATTTTTTATGACACAAAAAATGACATTTTGAAAAACTACATAAATTGAAGCGTGTTCGAATTTTTTTTTTTTTTTGTCGTTGTTCAGAAGACCTAAAACTACGTTTTGCCCATACACGATCATTTTAAATGACGTTTTTTAAAACGTTGTTTTATTTCATCACAAAAAACGTGTATAGTGTGTTATCACATGTCTGAAAACATTTAGTTTCACTTTTTGAAGTCGGCTGCACCATAATCTCACAATGTCTCACGAGATTACAGGCAGTCCACCCACTTTTACACAGATCTCGGCTGTTTTTCAGAGAAAAAACTTCACCTTTGTTCACCATCTGAGAACTGAAGTTCTCAAGTTTATTAAACCGGCTGCAGAGGAGATAATTTTTCTCCTGAGAACTGCCGTGAACTGAACGGAGAAAAAACTTCACAGTTTAATAAACGGACACCTTAGTCTTCTAGACGTAAAGAGATGTCTTCTGCTTTACCTAGAGAAATCCAGTGGTTTTAGGAGTTCCTCACAGCGGTTAGTATTGTTCAGTGGCCCCAAGAAGGGGTCCAAAGCGTCTAAAAGCTCTGCTAGGTGGATTAGGGAAGCAGTTAAGCATGCAAAGCGTCGGGTCGTATCCCTCCTTCTCGAATTAGGGCTCAATTAACGAGATCATGGCTACGTCATGGGCAGACAGAGCGGGGACATCATGGAAACACATTTCTAAAGCAGCCGTTTGGTCCTCTCATGCATTTGTCAAACATTATACAATTCAGATGCTTTCCAGCCAGGATCTCTACTTTGGTAGGAAAGTGCTTCAGGCTGTCAACTTTCCCTAAGGTATAGAATCTTGCTTATCAAGTAGCTGTCCTGGAAGGTGAGGGGGAAAAACCCCGTTAGACTTGCCGGTAACTGTATTTCCAGGAACCTTTGAGGGCAGGGTCTATATTCCCACCCTATTCTACTTTCACCTGGTGGTGGTGATTTTTTATGTTTTTTTCCTCTGCCGAGTGCACTTTGAGGGTTTGCTTGATCTTCTAAACAACTGAGGGTCAGAGGAAAGGGAGGGGCCTTTTAACCACTTGCCTACTGTGCACCTACACCCCCTTCCTGCCCAGACAAACTTTAAGCTTCCGGCACTGCGTTGCTTTAACTGACAATTGCGCGGTCGTGCGATGTGGCTCCCAAACAAAATTGGCGTCCTTTTTTTCCCACAAATAGAGCTTTCTTTTGGTGGTATTTGATCACCTCTGCGGTTTTTATTTTTTGCGCTATAAACAAAAATAGAGCGTAAATTATTTTAAAAATGCAATATTTTTTGCTATAATAAATAACCCAAAAAATATATAAAAAAAAAAAATGTTTTTCCTCAGTTTAGACCGATACGTATTCTTCTACATATTTTTGGTAAAAAAAAAATGCAATAAGCGTTTATCGATTGGTTTGCGCAAAATTTATAGTGTTTACAAAATAGGGGATTGTTTTATGGCTTTTTTTTTTTTTTTTACTATTAATGCCGGCGATCTGCAATTTTTTTTTTATTGGGACTGCGACGTTATGGCGGACACTTCGGACACTTTTCTGACATTTTTGGGACCATTTACATTTATACAGTAAACAATGCTATAAATATGCATTGACTGACAGTGAAGGGGTTAACCACTAGGGGGTGGGGGAAGGGGTTAAATGCGTGTCCTATGAGTGTTCTAACTGGGGGGAGGGGGGGTGACTGGGGGAGGTGACCGATTGTGTCCCTATGTACAAGGGACACAATCGATCTCTCTCCCTGACAGGACGTGGAGCTCTGTGTTTACATACAGAGCTCCACGTCCCCACTCAGTTACTGAGCAATCGCGTGTGCCCGGCGGCTATCGTTGCCGTCGGGCACTCGCACAGGATCCCCACCCGCGGCTTTAAAGGGACATCGCGTCATATGACGTGATGTCAGGATAATGGAGTCCTCCGCCCGCCGTCATTTGACGGTGGGCAGAGGACTAGTGGTTAAATTGTCTCTGATTTGTGTTGCCTGTAGAGGGCAGAGCCAAACAGGGTTTTTTTTTTTCTCCTTTATTGCTTATGTATTAGGGCTTGACAAATTTGCTTGGAATCTAGGACCCAGCTAAAAATGTTAGGAGCCACGAAGGCGCCCCATCCCGCCAAGCTCGCCTGCAGAATCAAACGCGTATGCGAGTAGTGCCCGCATATGAAAGCGGTGTTCAAACCACACGTGAGGTATCACCGCCATTGGTAGAGCGAGAGCAATAATTCCTCCTCTAACTCAAAACATGCAACCTGTAGCATTTTTTAAACATCGCCTATAGAGATTTAAGGCCCCTTTCACATGTCCGCCTCCGTTCGTCCGTTTTAACAAGTCCGTTTACGAACTTGTAATGGACGCCTATGGGGTCGCGTCCGTTAGCGGATGATGCATCCACTAACGTCCGCAAAGATCCACGTCCGTCTGGATCCGGTTTTTCGGACGGAAGAAAACCCTATTTTTCGGAACGGATCGGATGAAGACGGACAAACGGTCCGTTTTTCATCCGATTCCCCATAGGGGAGAGCGGAGGATAGACAGGGTGGTCCCTGCACAGTGTGCGGGGACCGCCCTGTCTGCCGACAGCTGAGCGGGACCCCCCGCTGAGCCGACGGACACACACGGAGCGGACCGAAAAATAGTCCGCTCCGTGTGAAAGGACCCTAAAGGGTAAAAGTTTGTTGCAATTCCATGCGCGGACGCAATTTTGAAGCGTAAAAAGTTGGGTATCAATTAACTCAGTGTAACGTTTCACAATATAAAAACAAATTGGGCTAACTTTACTGTTTATTTTTTTAATTTGAAAAAGTGTACTTTTTCCCAAAAAAGTGTGCTTGGAAGACTGCTGCGCAAATACGGTGTCACAAAGTATTGCAACGACCGCTATTTTATTCTTTAGGGTGTTAGAGTATGTATGCATGTATATGTTTGGGGGTTCCAAGTAAAGGGAAGGAAGTGGGTGGGCAGTAAAAAAACAGGCAGGGGAAGCTCCATTAGCATTGCTGGTTGTCTTGTCATACCAACCGCCACCACAAGAGGGAGCAAGAGAAGCATAGGACCTGCAGAGAAAGCCGCGGCCTCAATTGCCGGCGCTGCCCAACGCGATCGAGGGGTTGGGAATGGAGAGGCAGGATACCCCAGCTGTGCTGCGCCAGGTCGCTATTTCTAGTTGCAATTGCGACCTGGTGCCAGGCTTTGTCGACCCCAGTATTATATCATAAGAGGGAATGCAGTGGTGACCAAATACTATCAAAAGAATGCTCCTATTTGTGGGGGAATGACACATTTTTTTTTTTTTTGGGTACAGCATTGCATGACTGCAATTGTCAGGTAAAGTAACGCATTGCCGTATGGCAAAAAATTGCCTGGTCATAAAGGGGAATAAATCTTCCGGAGGTCAAATGAGTAAGTATATACGGTAATAGTTTTTTTTAAGCAGAGGTCCAAGAGAATAAAATGAGTTGCATTATTAATGTTGCATGTAGTTTTGGTAATGGCTTGTTGACAAAATCCTTGTCAATTATGGTTTCTGAAGTCGCATAGTGGGAGGAACGACGTGTGTCTCAGGAACCAGACAAGGTCACATGTCTGACGAATAGTTTCCTGCGTGACTCCTGCACTACCTGCTCGGTGATGTGATCATGCTTCAATAATAATGTTGTTGTTCTTTCCAACCTATGTGTGTGATTTATGTCAGTATAAAGGCCCATACACACGGTAGGACATCCAACAAAATTTCCCTTGGATTTTTGTCCTAATTGATTTGTCCGGTCACACCCATAGCATACTCAGTCAGACTTTTATGCAAACTTTTCTAAAACTTTCCCATTGTCACATGGTTTTTCTGCTCTTTTCTGCTCTTTACCGCCACCCTTTGGTTAACTTCTGCTATTGTTGGTTGATTTTAACATTGGTTCTGAGCATGCGTATTTGCACTTTGTACAAAAGTTGGTTGGATTGCTGTACACACGGTCACACAAAGCACCATCAGACTTTTGTTGCCGAAAAGTTGGTCCGTTCGCAGACCCAACTTTTTGTTGGATGAAACCTGAAAAAGTTGGTCTGATGGAGCGTACACACGATCAGACAAATTTGAAAAGTTGCAGATTTTGAAGTTGGTTGGCCAAAAGTCTGACCGTGTGTATGGGGCTTTACATTGTATATCCATTAGGGCTGAAATAACGAATCGATTAATCAATATCAATTTCCATAATCGATTAATTGGCCGGTACCATAATGGGGTTAAAAAAACTAAAATCGTCCCTTTTTATAGTACAAAAAGCAAATCGGTACTGTAAATTACTTTCACTGTCCTACAGTAAAAAAATGAACCCCTTACATTAGCTATTTTTTTTCTTTTTGTACTTATTTTTTTATTTTTTTTTAACCCCATTATGTTACTAAACATCTCAGGCCTGGGTTCACACCTTTTTTGATGCTTTTTACAGAAACACACTACAGATCATTTACATGTTTTCCTATGGGACACGTTCACATCCATGATTTTTTTTTTTCAGCTGCTGCGTATTTGGATGGGGCAAGGACTTAATGCAAAACGGTGCTATTTTTTTTTTTTTTGGGTCAATATACTTCAACGGAGAAGCTGCAGAAAAGCATGTAATGTGTTTTTGCAGCAATTTGTGTGTTTTAATCTGCCCAACAACAAATTGGCCCCAAAAAAATTTAAAATGCTATTTTTTTGTTTTAAGGCTATTCGATGAATTAAACAATCGGCCAACTAATCGATTATGAAAATAATTGTTAGTTGCAGCCCTAATTATCCCTGTATGTAATTATTAGTTGCAGCTCTAATTATCCCTGTATGTAATCGTTAGTTTCAAACTATCGCTGCTCCCTTGCTAAAACCACTGCATGTGGAAGGGAATTCCACCTCCTTGCTGCTCTTCCAGTAAAGAATCCAGCAGTTTACGGTTGAACTTTTTTTTTCTTCTAATTTTACATGTCTTATTAACCTCCCTTCCGCAAAAAAGTTTTATCCCTAATATGGGGTCACCAGTATAGTATTTGTAAATTGAAATCCTATCCCCTCTCAAGCTTCTAAGAACTTCTCCAGAGAATGAGTTGAGTGCTCGTGACCTTTCTTCATAACTAATATCCTCCCAGTTCCTTTATTCGTTTTGTTGCCCTTCTCTCTACTCGCTCCATTTCCAGCACATCTTTCCTGAGGACTGGTGCCCAGAACTGGACAGTATACTCCACTTTTTTTTTTTTCTTGTCAAATTTGTTGAACATTGGTACAATTAACAAAATATTGATTACATTAGATCAGGGTTTGACAAATTTGCTTGGAATCTAGAAGCCAGCTAAAAAAGTTAGAAGCAAGAAAACGCACCCCATACGTCAGTAGCGCCTGCATATAAAAGCGGTGTTCAAACCACACATGTGAGGTATCGCCACGATTGGTAGAGCGAGAGCAATAATTCTAGCCCTAGACCACCTCTGTATCTCAAAACATGCAACCTGTAGAATTTTTTAAATGTCGCCTATGGAGATTTTAACCCCTTCCATACAGGGCATTTTCACCCCCTTCCTGCCCAGACCAATTTTTAGTTTTCAGCGCTGTTGCACTTTGAATGACGATTGCGCGGTCATGCAACACTGTACCCAAATTAAATTGTTATGTTTTTTTCCCCACACAAATAGAGCTTTATTTTAGTGGTATTTGATCATCTCTGCGTTTTTTTTTATTTTTTGCGCTATAAACAAAAAAAGAGCTACAATTTAAAAAAAAACGCAATTTTTTTATTTTAACTTTTTTTCCCCTCAGTTTGGACCGATACGTATTCTTTTACGTATTTTTGGTAAAAAAAAACCACAATTATCGTATATTGGTTTGCGCAAAAGTTATAGCGTCTACAAAATAGGTGATTTATGGCATTTTTTTTTTATTTCTTTTTACTAGTAATGGCGGCGATCTGCATTTATTTATTTTTTTGTGACCATGACATTGCGGCGGGCATATTGGCCACTTTTGACACGTTTTTGGGACCATTCACATTTACACAGCGATTAGTGCTATAAAACTGCACTGATTTCTGTATAAATGTGACTGGCAGGGAAGGGGTTAACACTAGGGGGCGCAGAAGGGGTTAAAATGTTCCCTAAAGTATGTTCTAACTGTAGGGGGACTCACAGGGAGAGGAGACCGATGTGTGTTCCTCTGTACTGGAAACACACATCAGTCTCCTCACCGCTGAGAGGAGGTGGATCGGTGTGTGTTTACACACACCGATCCACACTCCTGCCGTGATCAGCGGCAATCGCGGCCGTCGGGCACGCGCGCGGGATCGCGAGTGGTGCCGCTGGTGCACGCGCTCCCCCCTAGAACACCGTGAAGAAAGGAAGTTGTGTGACGTCCACTCTCATTGGCGAGGGGTTGCTACAGACTTAAATCCCCTATGGCCCGGTATTGAAGTGGTTAAAGGGTAAAAGTTGTCGCCGATTCATGAGCGGACGCAATTTTGAAGCGTGACATGTTGGGTATCAATTTACTCGGCGTAACCTTATCTTTCACAATATAAAAAAAAACTTTAAGCTAACTTTACTGTTTTATTTTTTTTATTTAAAAGTTTATTCCCCCCCCCAAAAAAAAAGTGCACCTAAGTTTCCCCGTGCACCAGGTCACAATTTATTGTCGCAATTGCGACCGGGCGCCCGGATTTTGTCGAGCCCTGTGTTAGTATGAGGCCATCATTGGGCTTGGAGGGGCTCACTTAAAGGTTAGCTTAACAGCTGCTGAGGGACTACACATCCCAACAACCCTCCTAAACCCTTCCGAGAGTTTGTTTCCTCGGGAGACCACAAGACTTTTCCATCCCCTTTGATTCCTGCGGTAACCTATGGTATCTCAGCTGACGTTGCGCTCACGCTGCTCCTTGTGGTCCATCAGTCTGGTTTTGCAGAGATATTAAGCGAGTCTTCTCTTTTCCTGGCCGGTCCTCATGTCGAGAGGCTTTTATCTCTCTGCTAGAGGCCAGAGGTAAAAGATCCTCTAAGGGCAGTGTGTTGATGTGCAGTGGATGAGGCCTCTGGAGGGTCATTGTCACTGGAAGCCCTGTGATTGTGGAAGGAATTTGGTGCCACAATCCTGTGCGCCCCCACCTCCCCACGGCCGCAAAGCCGCGGCCTCAATTACCTGAGGGGAGGTGTGGGCGCATGGAGACACAAGATCTGGGTACCAGGTCACAAGTTCTTGTCGCAATTGCGACCAAGCGCCCGGATTTTGTCGAGCCCTGCATTAGATGATGGCATTAGTTGAATTTACATATCAAATCTTAGTATTACTACAGTTCCCATAATGCCCAGTTTATTGGGATATATAATTTACAGCAGCTGGAGGGCCGTTTTGGAGATCCCAGATCAAAGATGAACTTTCGGAGAGAGACTTTTTCAAACACTTTTTTTTAATGGAAAAAGTATATGCTCTGTGAAAGAATCGACATAAACCATTGTGGCCAAAAGAAAGGTAATACATAAACACATTGGATTATCTGAGTGATACAAGTATAATCCCAACGGGGGTGGAGCCAGCACACCCTAAAAAAAGGGGGTGGGGAGGGGGAAGAGAGGAAAAAACATATCACGCACACCGTTCACCATCCGTCAAACATCTGCCCCAGACCTTCTCATACTTAAGCGGACACCCTCTATGCACATCAATTTTTTTTTATATGGAAGGGTGTCATTGACCTCCTTTTTTTCCAGCACTGAATCGTGGGCATCCAAACACGGGCCACCACATTTCTCGCCAAGAAGTGCGTCTCATGTACAAAGGTACGCAGGTGTTTGTCAGCGTCTAATTCCGGCAGCAGACCGAGCAGGCACATCTTTGGGTCTAGAGTAGCAGGAGAGCCCATCTCATTGTGCAGGAACCGTATCCCTTGCATCCAGTATGCTTGGATAACTAGGCAGGACCATATAAGGTGGTAGGAGGCTGGGGTGTGGTCGCAGAGGCGACACCCTGGATTGTACATAGGTTTGAAACGCGCTATCCTCTGAGGGGTCAGTTATGTCTTATGTATAATGTACAACTGTGTGAGACGGTCTGACAGTTTAGGGGAGACTTTTTTCACGCCCTCCAAAATTTTATCCCAATCCTCATCCTCAACTAGTCCAACGTCCACCTCCCGCCTAGTCTTGGCAGCATAGGCCAAAGCTGTTGTACGAAGGAGACGGATGGCGGAGTATAAGGTGGAGATCAGTTTGGTTGGTGCAGTATCTGTGATATATGTCAACTATGGAAGGAACCACCAGAGATGGGTTGGAGCTAGTGAACTGGGTTTGTATACCATGTCGGAGTTGTAAGTACCTAAAAAGAAGGCAATTGGTGAGGGAAAATTCGTCCTTTAGCGTTTGGAATGTTTTAAGCCCCGTAGCGGTCATGATATGGTGTATATACAAGATCCCATAGCGTATCCTCACCGCAGGGTCCGGAGAAGGCAATAATTCCGGGAGGCGTGTGTGGAACCAAAGGGGGGTATGGGAGTGGACCTGTGGGGTCCCGAGTTTCTGTAGTGCTGTCTGCCATACCCTCCGGTGGTGTGTCAGCATGCCTGCTTTGTGTTGAACTGGACGTCGTCCTGTCAGAGGGGCTCTGAGGACCGACTGAAGTGGAGAGTGGGCAGGATCGTCGGGGTGCTCGCAGAGCAATAGCTGGTACCTTAATCGCTCCGTTTTACTAAAATGATAAAAATGGGACAATTGGGAGGCCAGGTAGTAATCCTGAAAATCTAGGAAAGCGACTCCTTCCAATGTTGCAAAGATAATTTGTGTCTGTTGTGGTCCCATACAAACGAGTTAAGAATAGATTCAATTATCCTGAATTTTTGAGGTATATACAGGGGAGCATGCCATACCAAATAGAGTATCTTTGTGAGGAGTATCATTTTGACTAAGCTGACGCGTCCCATTACGCCCAGGGGTAGTCTGGCCCATGTCTGTGTCTTGGTCTTGATCAGGGTGTATAGGGGGTTCAATGTTTAAAAGTGTATAGTCTGTGAGGGATCTGGTGATCTGCACTCCTAGCTACTTGATTATCCCAATCTTTTCTTCCATGTCCCCTATCTTGAGGCCCCATTACCAGTGTCTGCACGAATCGGGATGGCCAGTGGCTCCACCGCCAAGGCGTACAACAAAGGGGAACGGGGACAGCCCTGTCGGGTCCCCCTCTCCAGCGGGAATTGGTCAGAGCCAACCGTTCAAACACCTTGGCCCTTGGGGACTGATATAGGAGTTGGACCCAGCGAATAAAGTTGGGGCCAAATCCAAATCCCGAGAGGCACTCCCACAGGTAGTTCCACTCCACGGAATCAAAGGCCTTGGCGGTATCCCGAGCCACAACAACCCTCGAGCCGATTTCATCATGGGACCCCTGAATATTCATGAATAGGCGACGAATATTCATGGCGGTGTTCTCCCCTGGCATGAAGCCTGTCTGATCGGGGTGGATCAATGATAGAATGACTGACCTGGTTGAGGCGGGAGGCTAGGATCTTGGATAGGATTTTGATGTCTACCTGTAGTAGGGAAATGGGTCTATACGATTCTGAGTATTTGGGGTCCTTACCAGGCTTAGGGATCACCACAATTTGGGCCTCTCTCATAGATGGGGGTAGAACTTCTGAGTCAAATATGGATTTATACAGATCATGGAGTTTAGGGGTTAGAATTTCAGAGTAGGTGGTATAGAATTCAAGTGGTAGGCCATCCGAACCCGGGGCCTTAGATGTGGCTAAACAGAAGATGGCCTCAGAAATGTCCTCCTTAGTGATAGGGACCTCAGTGGTCAAGTTGGTCGTTAGTCAGTCGGGGGAACTTAACACTCGCCAAATAATCCCTGGTGTCTTGGGGAGTGCGGGTGACTCGGGAAGTGTAGAGTGCGTGGTAGAATCTTCCAAACTCAGCCACTCGTTGCGGGTCAGTGACATCGTTCCCCTGCTGGTCGGTCAGCGATACCACCACCGGGGGGATGCAAATCTAGATGGGCAAGATATGCAAGCAACTTGCCTGATCGTTCCCCATATTCAAACACCGGTTGCCTACAGAAAAATATGCGTTGTTTAGCCTTCTCAATGTACAACTGAGAAACCTGCCGCGTCTGAACTTTGAGAGTATTAGCGGTGCTGGGCGAGGGTCCCGACGGAACGCCTCCTCCAGCTCCTGTAGGTGATCAGTAGCCTGCTGAACAATGAGTTTTGGCAATCGTTTAAGTCTATTGATACGTGTGGAAAGCAGAGAACGGGCATGAAGTTTTAACATCTCCCACACCATGTCGTACATGGCCGAGTCCCCGTTGGCTGCAAAATAGTACTGCAATTCCACCAAGATGTCATCCTGGTCAGCCAAAACTGGTTTAGCCGCCAAGAGGGAGCAAGGGAGGTCCTCAGGAGCTGGAGCATAATCCAGTAGGGGGCGTGATCCGAGAGTACTCTCTGAGCCAAAAGCACCTCTCCCAGTTTGGGCGCCAAGAACTTTGAAATAATGATGAAGTCAATGCGCGACTTAGTGTTGTGACTGGCTGAAAAGCAGGAGAAAGCTTAGGTGTGCGGATGTTTGTGGCGCCAGGTATCAACAAGGGCGAAGTCAGTATGCGGTGTAGTCTAGTATGGTTCGAGGGGAGGGTCTAGTGTGCCCATTCGATCCAGAGCAGGAATGAGGGTCATGTTAAAATCCCCCATCCACACTGCCGGTATAGAGGGATATTGTGCCATAAAGGCAAGGCCATCTTTAATTAGAGCTGAGTTGTGGGGGGGGGGGGGGAACATAACAAGCTAGTAGCAGGATAGGGGATCCGTTCATAGTGGCGTGCATAAATTCATATCTGCGCTGCTGGTCTGTCTGGAGCAGCACTAGATCAAACGGCTATCGTTTAGCGACAAGGACCGATACTCCTCTGGAATATGAGGTATGAGTGGCGTGATAGGCCCACCCTATCCAGGGCTTTTTAAGAAAGGATTGCAAGAGGCCTGTGACATGGGTCTCGACTAGTGTAATGATGTCAGCACGTTGAGACTTAAACGTCAGGACAGCTGTGCGCTTGATCTTATTGCGCAGACCCCTAACATTCCACGTAAGAAACTTCAGGGAACGCATGGCGGGTATAGGGTGCTTATGACAGACCGCGACTGGACCAGGACCAGCACCAGCAGAGCAGAGAAACACATCAGATGGTATAAAACATACTAGCAACCAATATCGATAGCGTATGCATGACCAGAACATAATACCTTCAACAAAAATAAACAGTTGTAAACATGGTGGTGAAAAAACAACTTCCACAACTTTACCCCCCCCCACCCAGTCCAGTGCCATCCCAACACGGCATGGACATAGCATCCCAGAACCAGGTATTAACGGGGGACATCCAATAAGGAAAACCCATTGGAGGCAAGGGACTTAATTTCAAAGAGGCATAGATACCTGTGGTAAAAAGACAAAAAAAGGGGAAGAAAAAATTGTCCAACAAATGGGGAGTGAGAAAGTTCATAGAGATCCTAGGGGGGCGACTTCTTCTCTGAGAAGTGCGTGGGGTGTAGAAGCCACAAACGTGTGGCATGAGCATGACGGTGCAGGGGGAGCCCCGCCTGCCATCAGGGTGGTAGATAAAGCAATGCAGAAAGTCTGAATGTTCAATATACTGCCGGAGGTGGCAGGCGTGCTGCAAGGTCCGGTGGAGCCCAAAAGGATCCCCAGGTCCGCCCCCCCACCCCGGGACAGAGGGTACACACAATCGATGCACCTGCCAGAGGGACAAAACATCAGAATGGAGTCGGGCAGCAGTGCGGGCACACGGGGGAACGGGGGGAGACAGAAGTACTCACAGCTTGCAAGCAGCATGGTATACTCAGGCCTAGCGGTCCCTCTGCTCAATCCAGGTAGATGCCGACTCCGGGTCCTCGAAGTGGGTTCGGCCATCACACTCCACGCGAAGCTTTGCAGGGTACAGCATAGCGTATTTAAAGTGTAAGACACTGAGATGCCGCTTAACATCCTGGAACCTGGACCGCTGCCGTTGCACCTCATTAGAGAAGTCTGGGAAGACTGCCACATGCGTGTTGACGTGGGGCATATTTCTCTCTCTCTGGTCAGACGAAGGATCTTGTCTTTAAAGTTGAGGAACGTTGCTATTGAGGTGCGCGGTGGAGCTCACTGAAAATGCATCCCGGCCAAAGGTGGATGTCAGGAGATTTTCAAGGAAGCCCACTGGGTAGGCACCCTCAGCGGTCTCAGGAAGGCCGGTTAAAACGTAGATTACATCTCCGGAGGTGGTTTTCCATGTTGTCCTGTTTTGCCCTAATCTGTTGTGGCTGGCGACGCACCTCGTCAGTGGTGTGTTGCAGGGGGTGCAAGATGTCTTCTGCTCTACTAATACGGGTCTCCTTCTCCGCCACGCGGTTCCGCAGGGTAGACAGGTCCTGCCGGATAAGGGACACATCAATTTTGACCTCCTCAATTTTGGAGGTGAGCGTGCTTTGGCACAGGGCGATAGCGTCAAAGACTCTATTTAGTGGCCACCACGGATTGTTCCACGCCCAAAGAGGTGCCAATGCCATCCCCGGTCTGCTGCTCCTCAAGCCGACGATATTTGGCCAGCTTGTCGACGGCCTCTGAGGTCTTCTTCCCTGGGGACATGCTGCAGGGGAGGTCGGGAGGATCCCCCGGGTACACCAAGATGGTCGGTGCGGACTATGCCAGATCCTCTATATCCCTCCCACCACCGCCATCCAGGAACGACACTACGGGAGCAGCGGGCAATGGCCGACCATGCACAGGGTCCGGTGGCTATAAAAGGGAGGGGTCAGAGCTCGGGGTGACCAGTGGGAGAAGAGAAATGGCCGACACTCCAGGGGACCAGGCCAAAGCTGCAGGCCATCCCGGGAGCAGCTGCCGGGTGAGGAGGTGACGAAGGACTGCAGGCAGTCCGGAGGCAGCTCCAGGAGGAAAATGTGGGCTCAAGGCAAGCAGGGAGTCAGGGAGAGCTTGCTGGTGTCTCCAGGTGTAGCAAGATGGCCGCTGCTAGGAGAGCTGGGCCAGAGCCGTGGACTAACATGGGGACAGATGCAGTACAAGCAGGCGCAGCCGTGGCTTCTAGTGGCAATCCGAAGGGTGTAGCCAGTGGGACCGGGGTGCTGTGCAGGCCGAGAAATCGATGCTCTAGCCGCCGCTAGGTGAAGCAAAATGGCCGTATCGCGGACTAGGGCGAAGCCGCGATGTTTCCCAGCACGGCTGCCCGGCGGGAAGAACGACTGCGGCAGCAGATGCCGTTTTACAGGCTGAGAGGCTCCAAGGACCCGGTGGGAAGCAGGATCAGCCCCCAGGAGGAGAGGATGTAGTGCAGGGAGCAGGATTAGTGCACAATGGTTAGTTCAGGAGTGTGGGCAGGCGGAGCTCACTCCAGACTCATCCCTTTTGGAGGCAAAAAATACACTTAAATAAAAGAACCAAACCGTAAAAGTTAGCCCAATTTTTTATTTATTTTTTATACAATGTGAAAGATGTTACGCCATGAAAATTGGGAAAGTATCATGATCTTCTAAGCAAAAAAAAGATTCCCATTTTAGCCAGAATTGTGCAGCTCTACTAGGTTGTTGCTTTTATAGGCCTGAGATGATTTTTTATTTTTTTTAATGTGTGCAACAGAGCCCAAATAATTGCTCTAGCAGCTAAAGGTTTATGAACTCTAGGTATGAATTATATTGTATAGTTATTTGTCTACTGCTGTCTTTCAGATCCCATGCCGGGCGGCTGTTCTGCTGCATAGTAATCATAGGGGGTCGATCAATCGCCATAATGAGGTGGAGAGGCTGTACAGTGACTTCACAGGACAGAAAAAAAGTGTATGTAATACTTTTTTCTTATTGTAACAGAAAACAATATCCTTTTGCCAAAAATAAGCATTCACAGCTTAATGGCCATATAAGCGATCTTTCACAACATTTCTTACTGTGTTTTTCTATCCCTGTAATGTCGTCTGTCCTGAAGCTCTCCTTGTACTACTCACTTCTGTGTGTGTTAGAACAAGCAGTGCACATCATGTGTCATAATCGCTAGTCCATATTGAGGATGGATATGTTTCTACATACAGTGGGACAATGGAGAACGATCATGGCCACCCTCTTACAGGAATTCAGATCACAGAAGGCACAAAAAAAAGATTTTGGAGGCTGAGAGTAATAGATATTTAAAATGGTTGTAAAGGCAAAAGGTTTTGTTATCTTCATGCATTACGATAAGAATCCTTCTGTGTACAGTAGCTTCCCTAATACCTACTATAGCCCATCTCCATCCAGCGATGTTGCAGGAGAGATGTGGCTGTCCGGGACTCTGCCTCATTGGCTGAGACAGCAGAGACAAGCCATTGGCTCCCACTGCTGTAAATCAAATTCAGTGAGCTATTGAGGAGAGAGAGAGAAGGGGCCTGGCTGCAGCTCTGTGTCTGAATAGACACACAGAGCTGTGGCTCTGCTCCCCTATAGCGAGTTACTTCATGTGGGAGCACTCAACAGAAGTGCTGAAGAGGGACCTGAGAAGAGGAGGATCTGGGCTGCTCTGTGAGAAACCACTACACAAGAGCAAGTATAAGAAGTTAATTTTTTTTTTTTTGGTTAAAAATAGCAATCACTTCAAGTTAGAAACTTGGGCTGTTACTGATCAAAATGTTTGTGTTCGATTAATCGTTTTTTTTTTTTTTGTATAATCAAGTTTATAATTTTCAACACTTAAAGCACAGACATTCAACAATGAGTTGTAAACAAAGAGAAATGTCAACCACGCAGGGTCGTATTAGCAGTAATCCCCAAAAGGGGTCAGTTGAACAGACAATATCAAAACAGGAACAATGCTAAGATATCGGGTACCAGACGGGTAGCCCACGGTGTTGTCTCAACCAAGAATTGAGCAATCTAAGGTCGGACTATCGGGACAGCTCGATATACAGAATATGGCGTCGACTAGCCTCACGGACGGTCCCGGCACTCACAGGTGGGACCATCCACCGACCGCGTAGGCACGCTAGATCTGCGGAGGCCCCGGTCTATGGGCAGGAGGGGAGGGGCACAAAGGCCTCCAGCTGTCCTCCCCCTGCCTCCACCCGCCCACCATGGTCACTCGCACATATGGATCTAGGTCTGGACATGAGGCCATCAGTGTCCCTCTAACACCTAGAGACGGCCTCACTGTCCCAAAAAATAATATAAATGTAATCCTGGTCTCGACCACACATTTAATTCTCTGGTTGGTAGTGCAGTTGCGAACACAACAGATAAACATACCATGGTAGGTATAGGAGGAAGACTGGTGACAGAAAAGAAAAATAAAGAGGGGGCAAGGAAAAGAGAAAGAGAATAACAAAGTTCAGATGTACCTGCGATCTCATAAGGAGCCGTAAGGTTCTCCATGCCAAGCCCGGTTCCCCAGGAGCTGGTCTCTATAGGCGTTCCTCCTCCTCCCAGTACAGACGGTCACATGAGTGTCAAGTTCTCCTCTAGCCGTTTGCTTGTCTGCGAGCTCTAAGGGAGGGATCTGATAATTCTAATAAGACCGTGTCTAAGCTAGACGGGACAAAGGCGGGGTCAGAAGCATAATCCGTCCATGGGGACCATATGCTGTCAAATCGGTCTCGGGTGTCACTACAGGTCGCTATCCAGTCCTCTGCCTCCCTAACTGCATTTACCCCAGTGATCCACTCTTCCCTGGTAGGGATCCTGTTTTTTTTCCAGTGGATCGGTAACAAACGCCTCGCCGCGTTAAGCAGGTGAGGCAGTACACTTCTCTTGTAGTGCTGGGTGGGGATCGTAGGGAGATGCAGCAGGAAGTGTTTCAGGGACAACGGGACCTCAACCCCTGTCACTACATTAATCTGTTCACGGACGTCTTCCCAGAAAGGTTTAACCAGCGGACAGTCCCACCATATGTGGAGCAACGTGCCCCTGAGACCACAACCCCGCCAGCACAGCGTTGAAGCGGAGTGGTAAATTTGGGCCAGGTCTGCCGGGACCCTGTACCACCGGGACAAGAGTTTAAAGTTTCCTGTGTTCTCGAGTCAATAGAGGATGAATGGGTCGGATGGTAAACGTTGTCTCTAGGTCAGACTCCCACCGTCGGATATAAGCGGGTCTGGTTTGCGACCCAGTTAAATTAAGAAGTCTATACAGTTCTGAGACTATATGGGCAGGAGGTGCCTCAGCAGTAAACAAGCGTTCGAATGGGGTGAGCGTCAAGGGGTCTCTAATATTGTGACCGTGGGTCTCAAAGAAGTGGTGCAATTGTCTGTATTTCCAGAAGTTCATGCGTGAGCCCTGTCTGCCTACCGGGAGCGCTTCATAGTTCAAGAGTTTGCCATCTTTCATGAGCTTCCCGCAGCTGGTGTTACCATCGTCCACCCACGAGTCAAAGAAGGACATTTTCTCGCCCAGGGGGAACCATTGGAAACCCCCTAGGGGGGCAAGCGGGGATGTCAGGGGAGGCAAGTGGAACTCGGCATTAGACTTATCCCAGACAGCTAGTACATGGGTAGTCAGAGGGGAAGTCGTAGTTGACAACCCCCTGTGTTCCCGTGTCAACCACGGGGCGTAAGACAAATTCCTGCCCGCTAGGCTCTTCTCTAGAGAAACCCAGACCTTGGCGTGGGTATAAAAACGCCAGTTGAGGATCCTTTGCATAGCTATCGCCCGATAGTATTGTTTAACGTCAGGAACCCCCAGTCCGCTTTGAGCGTCGCAGTGTCCTAAGTGCCACCCTAGGTTTATGCGTGTTCCAGATGAAAGTGGACATTAGGGGGCGTGGCCAGGACAGGCATGTGAGAGGACGCATCTCCCACAGCTCCCAGCGGTGATCCGGTATTGATCCTCCCCCGGCCATAATTCTGGCTCGGAACCACCATATGCTAACAGCCAGCACTCCCGGGATCACAGCGGTACCACCACCGGCGCTCTGCACCAGAGGGATGACCCGCAAAGGACAAGCGGAGAGCGCGGGGCCGGAGATCCAAGATGGCGCCGCCGCGATGGCTGTGAAGGGGACGCCTCGTGGAGCGGACAAGCAGGGAGCTAAAAGCAGCAAGGCAACTAAGGTATCTGGCAAAGATCCCCCTAAAGATATGGTCTACTATGCCCAAAAGATGTCGGGGGCGGGAGGGTCTGAGCTCCCATCCCGATCGGGTGACTTACAAATTTCTCAGCCTGCTATGCAGGAGGACACTGGGCGGCTCCACTGGGGGGAGGAGGAGGACGGGGAACTGGCAGGTCCCGGGCCGGTGGAAGAGCAGGCCCCAGAAACGCAGGCTGTGAACGCTGCACAACCCACCCTGGCGGATATTCTTAAGGCTGTGCATAAGTGCACAGCCTCTGTGGACACTATTAAGGAGCAATTTGGACTGCTGAGGCTGGACATGCAAAAAATCCGCGAACGCACGACAGCCGTGGAGAGCAGGGTTAGCGAGGTGGAAGACCAAATACAGCCCATGGCCCAGGAGACCAGAGCAGCCCTGCAAATGGCTAGGGACGCATACGACCGGGTGGAAGACATGGAGAACCGTCTCAGACGAAATAACGTCCGTATAGTGGGTCTACCGGAGCGGGTGGAAGGCAGAGATCCCACGACATTTGTGGAAAATTGGCTGATCGAGATTTTTGGGAAGAATTCACTGTCGCCTTTTTTCGCAGTGGAGCGGGCCCACAGAGTGCCTTCCCGTCCACCGCAGCAGGGGGGCCCCCCCAGGTCAATCCTGGCAAAACTACTACATTACCGAGACAGGGAAGCGGTGTTGTGTCAGGCTCAGGAGCGAGCGAATGTCCAATATAATGGGGCCAGGGTGTCTTTTTACCCGGACTTCTCGCAGGAGGTTCAAAAACGCAGGGCTAAATTCTTTGATGTGAAACGGAGGCTGCGACTTCTGCAACTCCCCTATGCCATGCTCTACCCCGCAAAGCTCCGAGTGGTGGTGCGGGGCCAGGCCCAGTTCTTTGAATCTGCTAAAGAGGCCATGTCCTGGTTGGATCGTAATGAGCAATCCCTACAACGTAGAGCACAGGAGGAAGGGGAGTGAAGCAGGTGATTGATTTCTGTGGCCGTCGGGCACCCGCTCAGCATAAACGGGAAGGCTTTTTGTTCTACCCCTGTCCAGGGGGGATCCATTGCCCTTTTTGTTTTTCTCTCTCTCCTGTTTAATTTCTATTTTTTTTTTTTTTTCTATCTGTGCTGTTTTTTCTTTTTGGCTGGGGGACATACTAAGTGGCAGCGCAAAAGTGAGGAGAGCTGCTCTTATCAAGAAATTCACGGAGCTGATATACAAGACTAATATGAGTCGACGATTAGTCGCACAGAAAGTTGCAACCGCCCTGTTGGCGGTTCGGAGAGTTCCAGGACCCGTTTGGTCCAAAGGTTGCATCAACTTTTGCTTTTTCAGCTACCATACTTGGCAAGAGGTACATTGCACTAGACTTGGGCCGTCGGCCCTTTTGCATCATTTTGAACTGGGGTGTTCGGATCCGGGGGTGGGCCTTTCCTTCCAGCCGAGAGGCCTGACTGCACATTGTTGCACGCAAGTATATGCATTTTTGATGTTGGAAGAGGACACTCATGGCTAAGGTTCCTATTGTTTCATGGAATGTGAGGGGTATGCACTCTCCATTAAAGCGTACAATGTTATTTATGTGCTTAAAGAAATTTCTACCAGGGGTAATTTGCTTTCAGGAGACGCATTTGACAGCAGAGACGGTGAGCTTCCTGAAATATGCGTGGGTGGGGAAGGCATTCCACTCCACACACACCTCCTTCTCTAGGGGGGTGAGTGTGTTGGTGCACAATACCTTGGATTTCCAGGAGATTGACAGTGCCATAGACCCCGAGGGGCGTTATGTATTTCTCCACTGTAAACTGGGTACATTGATCTGTGTTCTGGCATGTGTGTATATTCCCCCGCCGTTCACGGCGGCAGTGCTCCGGCTTCTCCTCTCCTTTTTGGATGGTAGGCCGGACGTCCCGCTGCTAGTGGTTGGCGACTTTAATTGCTGCTTGGATCAGGTGGCGGATAGACACCCGGGCCCCCGACCCTCTGCCCTCGCCAGGAGTACTCCCTTGGCGCGGTTGTTGCACGAGGTGGGCTGGGTGGATATCTGGAGGCACCGCAATCCTGGAGGCAGGCAGTTCACGTGCTTCTCAAAAACGCACGGCTGTCTGTCCAGGATAGATCTGGGGGTGGGTAATCTAAGTGTGCTCCCACTAATTGCGGATGTGTCGCACAGGCCCCGCAGTGTGTCGGATCATTCGGCTCTGGTGGTGCAGCTCTGTGTGGCACCGCAGGGGAATTTAGTTAAGGCACCCTGGAAGCTGAATGCATTTTGGTTGAAGCTGGTCAGGTCACACGGGGAGATAGTGGAGGACATAAGGGGGTATTTAGCTGCTGGAGAAGGGATGGAGCTAAATGTGTTACACTGGGATGCTTTCAAGGCTTATCTTCGGGGCCTCCTTATAAGGGAAGTGAATAAAGTTAAACGGGCTTCCACTGAATTGTTGATTGATGTGGAGAACAGGGTTCAGGACATGGAGAGGTTGTATGTTGCAGACCCTTCCGATTCAGCCAGGGAGACCTGGCAGGCCGCTCAGTGTGCCTACCAGCAGTTGCTTTCCTCGTCGGCTGAGAAGAAGAGGTTCTTTGCCAAACAGGCGTTCTTTGAGGAGGGTGAGAAAACTGGCCGGATATTGGCACGGATTGCAAACTCTCATCAACGCTCGCCTGCCATAGGGGCTATTAGATCAGGAACGGGGGGTGTAGTTACTAACCCGGAACAAATTATGCAGGTGCTGGCGGGTTTCTACGAGACCCTCTACAGTTCCGGCACGGCATATGTCCAGGACGACCTGGAGCGATATTTGGCTCAGTTGGTCTTCCCCGGGCTGTCCGTTAACCAGCGCACCCTGCTGGATAAACCAATTACTGTTGAGGAGTTACTAGAGGCGGTCAGTGCTTTCCCTAATTGTAAGGCCCCGGGGGAGGATGGTTTGCCTATGGAAGTGTATAAACAGTATTCCGGGGTGCTGTTACCACAGCTACTGAGAGTCTTTAACAGAGCAAGGGAGGGAGGAACTCTTCCCCCATCTATGACTAGGGCGAACATAGTGCTGCTGCTAAAACCAGGCAAGGACCCCGTAGACCCTGGGGCTTACCGTCCCATATCATTATTGCAAAGCGACGTGAAGATATTGGCCAAGGTGCTGGCCATTAGGCTAAACGGGGTGATAACTTCACTAGTGCATGGAGACCAGGCGGGCTTCATGCCTAATAAATCCACGGCGGTGAATTTGAGACGGTTGTTCCTTAACATGCAGGCAAGGGCGGATAACATGGGCAGCAGGGCTCTGCTGTCCTTGGACGCGACAAAGGCGTTTGACAGCATAGATTGGAACTATCTGTGGACGGTGCTACAGAAATTTGGGTTTGGCCCCGTCTATATATCCTGGGTAAAATTGTTGTACAGCCAACCACGGGCTGCAATAAGGACTTTTGGCTCCTTGTCAGGAAGCTTTGCACTGAAGAGGGGGACGCGGCAGGGCTGTCCCCTGTCCCCCCTCCTATTTGCTTTGGCTATTGAACCACTGGCTATTAGTATTAGGGCAAACCCCCGCATTACAGGATTCTGCTATGGCAACTTGCAGGAAAATGTGATGCTGTATGCCGACGATACCCTCCTCATGCTGGGGGACACAGACTCCTCCCTCAGGGAGGCTATGGTGGCAATTACAGAATTTGGGGCATTCTCCGGGCTACTCATAAACTGGTCAAAGTCAGCGCTGCTCCTGTTGGATGGCGATGACACACAGACAATTAACCCTGTATGCCCCATACCCATTACCACATCATTTAAGTACCTAGGGGTACAGATCACGGCTCGACCACGGGACTTTATACAACTTAATATCTCTCCCTTGCTACTGCGGTTTAGGGACAAAATTAAAACCTGGAAGGCCCTGCTAGTATCAGTTGCTGGCCGGGTGAATCTGATCAAGATGATACTCATGCCGCAACTGCTGTACTTTCTCCACAACACCCCCATGGTTATCCCCCTAAAGATTTTCCACACAGTGAACAGACTTTTCCGTGGTCTTATCTGGAAGGATAGAGCTCCTAGGATTAAATTGGAACACCTGCGAAGACCTAAGGACAGCGGGGGATTGGCATTGCCGAACCCTTGGCTGTGCTACTTGGCGGCCCAACTGCAGCAGCTGGTTGGTATGTTTCGGCCGACGGTGAGATCCTCGGCTTTGGAGCTTTTGGAGCACACCGTGGGCAGAAATCCGATCCCTGAAGCGTTGGAGGCGCAGGCATTAGCTAAACCGCATAAGAGGTTTCCTACGTTTAGCCTGATCCATAAGGTATGGAACAAAGTCAAGTATGTTCAAAACGCGGAGGGGTACACGAAATACAGCCCCATTTGGCACAATGGTACGTACACTGAGCTAGCCAAGCTGCAATCAGGGGCAAGGTGGAAACGGTTTGGGATCACGCACCTCACACACCTATTTCAACATGGAGTGCTACGTACGTTCCCTTCACTGCAGGCGGAGTTTGGCCTGCCGCAGTCAATGTACTTCTCCTATCTGCAGCTGAGACATGTAGTGGCGGCACAGGGTCGCTCCTCGGAGTGGTGCCTGTCGCCAACGCCCGTTTTTGATCGTTTGGGGGATGCTGAGACGTCGAAAGGCTTTATATCCCAGTGTTATGCCATTCTGCTGCAGTCTGTGATGAAGCGGCATCCCCTGAAGATAAGGGAAAGGTGGGAGACAGATGCGGGTGAGATAGATGGTGAGCAGTGGGAAGAAATTTTTCAAGTAGTGAGTAAGTGCTCGTTGAATGTCTCACAAAGGCTCACTCAGCTGTACATACTGCTCCGTACTTATTATACCCCTCACAGGCTTCATAGGATGAATCCACAGCTCGACCCTACTTGTACACGGTGTAAGAGAGATCATGGAGATTTAATCCATATGTTGTGGAGATGCCCAAAGCTCCATACGTACTGGTCCGGGGTTGTGAGTACAGTCAACTCGGCATTTGGTGTGACTCTCCCACAGGACCCGAGGGCTTGTCTCTTGTGGGCTCTGGAGGAGTACGAATGGGAGGAGGCGGATAGAGAAGCGATACACAGGGTTCTGTTCCAGGCAAGAAAGCTCATTATGGTACACTGGAAGGCTGAGGCTCCCCCGACCCTGGCTGAGTGGGTTGCTAATATTGGGACAGTGTTGAGAATGGAGAAAACTAATATACCAGCACAGGGGTAATGCATATAAGTTCGAGAAGGTGTGGGCAAAGTGGTTGGATGTGCCGGGTCTGGCCCCGGTGGACCTGGTGATGGATAGGCTGGTGGGCTTTAATGCTGGGTAAGATGTGGATGCAGCCAACTGACAGAGGATGGTAATTTGAAACGGTTGAATACTCCTCAGAGTATATATGTTCTGAGTGCACTTGAACAATTTTCTTTTCAGTTTCTGTACATATTTCTCCTCGATATGTTAAGAGGATTTTGTATGCTTTGTACCTCTGCAATCTAAATAAAACTTTTGTTGGATTAAAAAAAAAAAGAAAGTGGACATTAGGCCGGAGATACGGTCAAAGAACTGTTTGGGCAGGGGAATCGGTAGCATTTGTAGGTAGAAAAGAATGCGCGGTAGGACAGTCATCTTTATGATATTTACTCTGCCCAACCAGGTGAAGGCCGAGCGCGTCCATCGCAAAAGGTCACTTTTAACCGTGGCCAGTAGCGGGGTGTAGTTTGCCGCGTACAGGGTATCAAATCTGTTGGTCAGTTGAACTCCCAAATATCGCAGGGATGTCGTGGCCCAGGTGAAAGGGAAGGGACGCCCATAAACTAGCAGCTATGCGGGCGGGGAGACTGATGGGGAGGATCTCTGACTTTGTCAGATAAATTTTGAAGTTGGACAAGTTCCCGAAGAGCTTCAGCTCTTTCACTAGGTTAGGCAGTGATATCAGTGGATTTGATAGGTGGAAGAGGACGTCGTCCACGTATGCCGAGAGCTTATGTTCTGTGTTTCCGACCTTCAGGCCCGTGATTTCCGAAGCAGGGGTTCTAGGACTAAAGCAAACAGAAGGGGTGACCAAGGGCACCCCTGTCTTGTGCCATTCCGTATAGGGAATCTAGAGGATAGGGCGCCGTTCACCCTGACCTGGGCACACGGTTTTGAATATAGGGCCAAGATCATGGTCAGTATTCGTGGACCCAGACATATCGATCGCAGTACCTCCGTCATGTACACGCGATCGAAGGCCTTTTCGGCGTCAGTGCAGAGAACGATATATGAGGGGGGGTCTGGGCAGTTTTGCGCCCAATGAATTAGCTTGACAGCCCTGAGGGAGTTGTCCCTGGCCTCCCGACCTACTATGAAGCCCGTCTGGTCAGGGTGCACGATACCGGGTATGAGGTGTTTGATCCTGTTCGCCAAGATTTTAGCCAGAAGTTTAATGTCTAAATTGAGAAGGGAAATGGGGCGGTAGCTCTGGGGTCCTTGCCCTCCTTCAGGATCACAGTGGTGTGAGCAAGCAGGGCTTCTGAGGGAATAATTTTACCTCCCGCCAGTTAATTGAAGTATTTGCACATAGGAGCCGCCAGCTGGGAAAAGGTTTTATAGTACGCTTTGGTGAGCCCATCAGGGCCTGGGCTTTTCCCATTGGGCAAGGACTCCACCGTGGCCCCGAGCTCTGTGGTGGTGATTGGGAGTTCCAGCGTCGCAGACTGGTCCGCCGTAAGTGGGGGAAGGTTAGCTGAGTCGAGATATCGCCGGATCGCCTGGCGTCTTGCTCAGCAGGGGAAAGGTCAGAGCTCAGGTTGTAGAGACTGGCATAGTATTCCCTAAACCCAGAGGCTACCTTGGAGGAGTGCACCGCCAGTTCTCCAGAGGGAGCGCGTAGTTTTTGGACATGAGACATGGCTTTTTGTTTCCTAATTGCCCTCGCGAGCATCCGACCGCATTTGTTCCCATGTTCATAGAATTTGTGGGCCATGTAGCGGAATCGTCTACAGGTTTGGCGGTCTAACATGCGTAAGAATAGCTCCCGCAGTTCTGTCAACTCCTTGAGGGCCTCGGGAGTCCCATTCGCCTTGTGTTCCAACTCGGCCCTCCCCAGGGCAGTATGAACCCTGAGAAAGTCCGCTCCGCGCTCACGCTTCAGTCTCGCCCCCTGAGAGATCAATTCTCCCCTAACCCACCGCCTTGTGGGCCTCCCATATCAGACCGTCTTCTAACCTGTCAGCTGAGTTTTCAGTGAAGTAGTGGGACAATGTGTCGGACACTCCTTTCACCACTCCTAAGTCGTCTAGCAAATTGTCATTCAACCTCCATGTCCATGCCTTGTTCAGGCCCGACGGCAAAGCTAATGCGATCGTGACCGGAGCATGGTCTGAAATAGAAATGTTGCTTATGGCAGCGGTCTGGAGTTGGTCAAGAGTCTTGAGGTCTACGTATATATGATCTATTTGGGTATAAACGTCGTGGACTTTGGAGTAATAACTAAAGTCGCGGTCGGTGGGGTGCAGTGTGCGCCAGCAATCTACAAGGAGGTGGGACTGAAATGCTTTTCGGAAATGTTTAAGGAAGGCATGGGAAGTGTCCAGCAGAGGGGGTCATGGCTGACGTTGAAATCCCCCCCTAGAACCAGTCTGCCCTCCCTAAAGTCTGACAGTCGGTCTAAAGTAGAGTCAATAAAAGTGAGTTGATCTGTGTTTGGGGCATAGATCGTCGCAAACGTGAACATCTGGCCAGCGATACTACCCTTAAGGAACACGTATCTACCTCTGGGGTCTATTTTGTTCCCGGTGGGCTGGAAGGGGCAGGACTTGTGTATTGCTATGGCTGTCCCCCTAGACTTAGGTGTCGGAGTTGCTGAGGAACCACTGGTTAAAGAGGTGGGTGGGAAGCCTAGGGAGAGACTGGGGCGTGAAGTGGGTTTCTTGGAGAAAGAGCACTTGTGTTTTCAATCGCTTTAGTTACCACCACAATTTACAGTTCAAGTAACTGCAGTACTGTGCAGTAGCTTCTATCATCAGTTTAGGAGGTCGGGTCTGTGAAAGGAGCTGTGGGGTGGCGGCCCTGATCCCTCCTGCGGTTTCGGCGAGAGGATGATTGCCATGGCTGAGATTGTGGCAGCCGCAGTGTCGGTTGGTCTGGCCATCCCCTCCAATCCATGAAGTCCACCGGGTCCAGGTCCAGAGAGGACAGGAAATCTGGGAGGTCGTCCTTGTTGCGGAGTGTCACAGTCCTGCCGTCCTTAGTGACTTGTAGATAGAAGGTAAACCCCCAGCGATACGTTAGTCCTGCATCTTGGAGAGCTGTCAGCAGGGGGCGTAGGGCCCTGCGCTGAATGAGAGTGCGTCTGGAGATATCCTGGTAAAAGGCTAAGTGTGCGCCATCAAAGTCAAAAAAGGGCTTTCCCCGGATTTTTTGCATGATGCGATCTTTTAGAGTGTACTTATGAAGTTTGCAAATAATGTCTCTAGGGTTATTCACATCTTGGGAGAGTGGGCCTCAGAGCTCTATGCGCCCGATCATTCTCAATGGTGGCTGTTGCTGGAAGGCCCAGTATTTTCCTTGAAGACACCTTCCAAAGTGGGAATTAAGTCCCTTGCACCCGTAGCTTCAGGTAGGCCGCGGACCCTTATGTTGGCCCTGCGGCTGCGATTCTCAATGTCATCGAGCTGGCAGAGCAGGGTCTCTATCTGGCGATCCTGTGCAGCACACTTATCCTGGAGCATGGAGATGACCGGGAGAGACTCCTCAAACTTTTGTTCCAGGGACTCCAGCCTCCCCCTAGGTGTGTGTTATCAGCCTTGAGCTGGGCTATATCTTCCTTCAGGGCCCTCTCTACTCTGTCTGCAAACCTTTCCAGGTCAGCCTTGGTGGGAAGGGAGTAAATATGGCGCCGAATGTCCTCATCATCCAGAGGGTCAGGGGCCTCCTGACCATCCGTTCCGAGCAATGGGGAGCCTGGGGAGTCCCGGGAGAAAGATTCACTCACCGACCGCGGAGATGTAGTCGGGCATTCTTCCAGCGCTTGCGACCAGGTGTTTTGTGGGGCTTTTGGAGTCCTAGAGGCCTTCGCCGCCGCCATCTTTGGAGCCTCGCGGCCGCGTGTGTTGCTCCCGGCGAAAAAGTCAAGCTGTCCCTGTCTTGTTCGGTCCGTCCTCGGTGGCTGTGAGGTGGACCGATTACGCTGGGACATCCTGGGCTGCGGATGGGGTAAGATACTCCCCGCAAAAAGTGATTAGGTGTGGCGGTGAGACGGAGCTGAGGAGTCACACGTCTTCACTCCTCCATAGCCAGGACACGCCCCCCTAATCGTTTTTTTTTAATCGATTGACTAATTTCGATTAATTATAACGCGCAAACAGATCCAACTACTTTTAGCTGATCTCCTTGCAGGATGATTCCCAGTGCAGCTACCAAAAATGGATAGCAGGATAGAAAACGCACACAAAGGCAGCGCTCGATGGGAATAGCTTTAAAACTTTTTTATAGTCTTCAAGTAGGTAACAAAAATAAATATTGCACTGGAGATAAAATCGATGTAACTACTGTAAAAATGGTGCAAGTAATAACAAACGGTAGCAAAAGCAGTCATAAAAACATGTAGCCAAGTATGATACTGGTATAAAATGTGTACAATGATGCTACTGCTGAATCCAGATGAGGAGAGGTTAACATCAGTCCATGTAGATGTAGATGTCCCGTTAAGGGAACTATCACAACTCCCAGGGGATGGCTGTAGAATCCCAGGGTGATGGAGGGAAGTGATAGAGGAAGTGTAACAGCCCTTGTGTGTGGCAGATAGTGAGGTCCCACCGGCATGCAGATATGAAGGCAAAGCAAAGGAGCCCTTCAGATGGACACGGTAAGCCCCGCCGGTGTCCTTGATGTTACCAGATCTCCGACGGCACTCCCTGAAGTTCAAAAATAGGGAACGGGGAAACATAAAAGCACTCACATGTAGCCAACATCCGAAATAATTCAATCAAAAAAAGGGGGTTACTACAAAGAGTAGTAGGAAGGCGGACTTTTTTAGGCAATCACAGGGACATACAGTTTAAGAAAAAATATTTAATTAGGTATCATAAAATCCAGAAACAAAAGCTAAAATATACAAAAACAAAAACAAGATATACAGAATATTAGCAATAGTAGCTTGAATCTCGCCTACGCGTTTCGCCAAACGGCTTCTTCAGGGCGAGTTTGAGAAAGGGCTGGTAATATATGATTGCTAATTTCATATATCTGCAAAGAAAGAAAATACATAAACAAATGGCAAATTTTAAAACAGTTTTCTAAAAAACACTGAGGGTCAATGAGTAACGAGGGATCCCCAAAAGAAATAGTACCAAAAACGTTTGCTGTCCATCTGATTATATCAAGGATTATGTAAATATCCGAGTGGCACATGAAAGCTCAATGCGGCTGAAAAAAGAAAACAGAGTAGGTGTCATGTATTTTTCAATTATGAATTTGTAGGCTACAAAAATAATAATGAAAAGGTAATAAAATAAATTAGTTACCAGACAGAGTGTATCAAGTATACAAAAGAATGTCTGGTATGGTTAGCAACGAATCATCATCCACAGATGAATACAAGTATTTCTACAAAGGAGCAAGAGAAAATAGGAACTAGTAAATAAATAAATATACGGACAAATGGTGTATGCATTTATGGCAGCTTAAAGAAATGTCAGTTTACCTGGGGTAGAGCCAGAGATAGAAAGGAAAACCCGGGACCGACCACAGCAATAAAAACATTTAGACCACAGCCAGAGAAGACTAAAATCCAGTAGCAATAGGCTAAATCGGATTGTAATGTCCAGTATAGGACAGTCCAGTGAATCCGGAGTCTAAATGCAAAAAGAGTTGCTAGTGAGTAAAGCCAGAAAAGGAGCGCATTTGTCCCAAAAGTATTCTAGTTATAGTATTTGCATACCTGGATATGAAGCACTGATGATATGTCCCGGGGGGAGTCAGACCTGTGCTGCACGCCAGTTAGACGTTTCCTAATGGGAGTTTATATAGGATTGCGAGGGCTGTCACATGACAGGGAAGCGTGGTGACGTAATCGGCGCGGCGCCCGTACATAGGCGACGCATGAAAGGCAGCTCACTGATGGGTAGGGGAGAGAGGTGGATCGTAAGGCAAAGAAGATGTATGTTCCCGCCCATACGGGGATGGACCATACTTCAAGAAGGGGCGGTGCCAGGCACACAGGATCTGTGGCAGACAGAAACGCCCCAATGCCTGACAGTGTATACCGTACGTCCATAACGGCGGCGCTGGCCGTCCCACCAAAGCATGCACATACCGTAGATACATAAGCATGGAGAGAGACATCCCCGCCCGCAACCATGCATATGTAGAATGCACGGGGAAGAAAAGAAGAAAGAAAGAAAGAAAAAGAAAGAGTTGGGCCCATCATGGGGTTAATCCCTAAAGAAAAAGAAATAGAACATATATATGTAAATGTAAAAGGAGCAATCTGTGTTTACAACAATGGGAACGTAGTCATATGTCAGGTGTAAATGGTCAATTCTAAAGAGGATAGTAAGAGTGCAATCACTACAGATCGCCACAAGATGGCAGCAGTAAATATCAGGAACTAAAAGCTTGGATTGTTCAGCAAACATTGGTACAAATAGAGGTCCCACGCACGCACAGACCATCAGTGAATTGGGAACTTGGAAATTATTTTTTTATATATATCAGGATATTTACAAAAAAAGTATAAAATATATCAAAACTGTGACAATTCTCTAATACAATAACATACAAATATAATTTAATTTATATACATTTAAACAGATAAACAAAAAATAGGAGAACACAACATATAATTACACCATACGCAAACTTATATGCATGGTGGATCTATGTGTCTAATCTTTTTCTACACTGTAGAGGCAAATCTTGGTAGAGTCTTGGCAGATTTTTGAATGGCTAGAGTTGGTGTTTATGTTAGTGGCATGTATTTCGTTCTCCTGTTCGAGCGTGATGTGAATTATATAATGAAGACCAGGGGGAAAAACAACAGGCTTAGTAGCAAAGGTACTTGAATATTTAGGGATTAAGGAAAGGTTTGAAGCTCAGGGCATCATTGAGGCCGGGGAACGTGTTGGCCTTCAGTCTATGGATCCAGCGTGTTTCACATTGTAAAACACGCTGGTCAAAGTTACCCCCTCTCGGATCCTCATATATACTCTCTAGGGCATTGAATTTGAATACATGGGGTTCGTACTGGTGTGAAAAAGCTATGTGGTAACCCATGGTGGTGTTGAGAAGACCATTGGTCGCGTAGTAAATATGATCCTTAATGCGTTTCCAGAATGGCCGTATAGTTTTCCCAACATAGTAACTTCCACATTGGCATTGAATCAGGTATATGACCCCCTTCGTTTGACAAGTAATGTGTTGTTTGATGGTATGTCTTTGCCCATTGGGCAGGAGTATAGTAGTACCTACTGACACATAATCGCAATAGTTGCATTCACCGCATCTGTATAGGCCGGGAAGGTCTCGTTTCATATCACTCGATCTACAGTAAGTGCTTGCGACCAGGCGATCACGAATCGATCTAGCCCGTCTGAAAGTAATTTCGGGTCTAGGTCCAATATGCTTCGATAGTACTGGATCGGAGGTGAGTATATGCCAATGTTTATGTACTATTGTTCTAATTTCAGCATGTTGGTTGGAATATGTTGTAATCAGCCGTGTTGCGCTAGGGTTGGTTGGTTTGTTATTGTGTGCTAGAAGGTCATTCCTTGACTTGCCATTGGCCTTAGCAAAAGCTTTTTTGAGGCAGTTTTTACTGTACCCCCTTAATCTTAGTCGTGTATATAGGAGATCTGCTTCTACTTGAAATTTTAGGTCATCTGAGCAGTTTCGTCGAAGTCGCAGATATTGTCCAAATGGTATACTTTGAATTAAAGATCTGGGGTGATTACTTGTAGCATGAAGTATCGTATTCCCTGCAGTGGGTTTTCGGTATAGGGAGGTGTTCAGCACACCCTCTTCCGAAATACTGATGGTCAGATCCAAAAAGGCTAACTCAGTCAGACTAGAGGTCATGGTAAATTTTAAATTATAGCTATTGTGACCAAGTTTCCTCATGAAGGTATTAAGTTCCATCTGGGATCCCGTCCATAGGAGTAAGATATCGTCTATGTATCGATACCACCCTAATATGGATGGTAGTAGATCGAAAAAAACATCACCAGAAAAAACCTCCCGTTCCCACCCCCCCAGGTACAGGTTCGCATAGGAAGGTGCACAGCACGTGCCCATAGCGACGCCCTGTACCTGGAGGAAGTGGGACCCATCGAACAAAAAAATATTTTTAGTAAGGATATGGGCCAAAAGTTTCAGAACAAAATCGTTGAGTTTACCACATTTGGGGCCCCTTTCAGCCAAGAATCTGCTAATCGTTTCCAGTCCTTTTCTATGTGGGATAGAGGAATATAATGCCTCCACATCTATTGAAACTAGGAGACAGCCTGGGGGTACAGTTAGGCCGTCCAATGCTCGTAGTAGATCAGGGGTATCCTGGATATAGGAAGGCATAGTGCTCACATGTGGTCTCAAGTAACTATCTACAAATTTACTTGCTCGTTCAGTTTTGGAGCCGATACTAGAAACAATTGGGCGGCCAGGGGGGTCTCGTAGATTTTTGTGGGTCTTGGGGAGTGAGTAAAAGGTTGGAGTTTTAGGATGAGGGACTTGTATCCCGTCAAATATAGATCTGGTGATCAAGCCCTCGGAGAGGGCGATTTGAATGGTATCATTATATTGTTGGTTGTGCTTGTCAATGAGATCATGTGCTACTGGTCTATACCAGGCTCTGTTTTTCAGTATGTCCCAGCACATGTTCCGGTAGTTGAGCTCATTCATGACTACCACATTACCACCCTTGTCCGAGGGCTTGATCACCAGATGAGGACTGCGGCTCAGTTTGTTAAGAGCTTGTATTTGGGCCATAGTAAGGTTATGGTTAGCATTAGAGAGGCATGAAGGCAAGGATTCAATATCCTTTATTGCCTGCATTAGGAAGGCCCAGACATTTGGATTGGTCTGAAGTGGAGGGAATTTAAGGGATTTTTTCTTTACAGCTCTTTCCAATATCTCTAGATCATTTTGATAGCATGTAAGTTGTATTCGCTGACCTAGTGCTTCAGCGGACTCGGGTGGGTCATCTGGCCCTTCATTCTCTTCTAATAGAAGAACCAGTGTCTTCAAGGCACGGAAATCCGCGACCGTGAAGTCTTTCCATATATCCTGTTGTGCGTATTCGGTTAGTCGTTTACATCTATCCTTATCGAACATAAAATTAAAAGTAAGTTTACGCGCGAAAAGGTATAGATCTTTGATAAGTTCAAATTGGTTAAATGTGTTGTCGGGACAGAAACCCAGACCGAGGCTGAGGAGAGTAATCTCAGGTGGACTGAGAGCCTGGGATGATAAATTAATTACCTCTAGTTGGCAGGAGTTGCCAGTAGTGGAAATGGCATTAGTTATATCACTTGGCATAGATGGACTGATCTCGGGGGTGTTACCTAGGGTGTTATTTGGTTGTCTCTGGGAGATAGTAGGAAAAAAGTGGTCCATGCGTCATTTAGGGCCATCCCTTGTTGTCCCATCCTTATTTATGTTGGTATGTGATCTTGCCATAGTTTGTGCTGTCTCAATAATATTATGTCGTAAGTTCTCCTCAGGTTTTGATACTGTCGACAGGATAGGAAAGTTCTCAGAGGAGACACCCGGTGCAGAGAGAGGAAACATAGTAACAGTACGTGTTCCTTCAGATGTTATGTCTCGGTTCTGTGTCTCATTTTGTGTATTAGCATTAGGTCGATCAGTAGCGTCGGTTATGTGTTTCTTACTCACGGTGCCCGTCTGGTACCCACCACCTTGTTGATAACGTTTTCTGGACTGCCGGCCTTTGGAATGTCCTTGGTCGCTGGTCTTCGAGTTCTGTGAATTAAGAGAATTGACAGAAGAGTCAGAGTCATTGTTTTTGTCTTTATTTTTCTGGACCTGGCCCCTTCTATTTCTATTATGTCCAAAGATCCTTTGACCCCCTCGTTGTCCATTGGCATTTGGCCAATTGTATGCATGTTTGCCTGCAAAGGCTAATTTGTCCCGTGATAGTTTCTCCTCCTTTTTCTTTAGGAGTTCGCTTGTAAAAGTTTGTATGTGCTCCTTCAGCCGTGCTTCATATCCAGGTATGCAAATACTATAACTAGAATACTTTTGGGACAAATGCGCTCCTTTTCTGGCTTTACTCACTAGCAACTCTTTTTGCATTTAGACTCCGGATTCACTGGACTGTCCTATACTGGACATTACAATCCGATTTAGCCTATTGCTACTGGATTTTAGTCTTCTCTGGCTGTGGTCTAAATGTTTTTATTGCTGTGGTCGGTCCCGGGTTTTCCTTTCTATCTCTGGCTCTACCCCAGGTAAACTGACATTTCTTTAAGCTGCCATAAATGCATACACCATTTGTCCGTATATTTTATTTATTTACTAGTTCCTATTTTCTCTTGCTCCTTTGTAGAAATACTTGTATTCATCTGTGGATGATGATTCGTTGCTAACCATACCAGACATTCTTTTGTATACTTGATACACTCTGTCTGGTAACTAATTTATTTTATTACCTTTTCATTATTATTTTTGTAGCCTACAAATTCATAATTGAAAAATACATGACACCTACTCTGTTTTCTTTTTTCAGCCGCATTGAGCTTTCATGTGCCACTCGGATATTTACATAATCCTTGATATAATCAGATGGACAGCAAACGTTTTTGGTACTATTTCTTTTGGGGATCCCTCGTTACTCATTGACCCTCAGTGTTTTTTAGAAAACTGTTTTAAAATTTGCCATTTGTTTATGTATTTTCTTTCTTTGCAGATATATGAAATTAGCAATCATATATTACCAGCCCTTTCTCAAACTCGCCCTGAAGAAGCCGTTTGGCGAAACGCGTAGGCGAGATTCAAGCTACTATTGCTAATATTCTGTATATCTTGTTTTTGTTTTTGTATATTTTAGTTTTTGTTTCTGGATTTTATGATACCTAATTAAATATTTTTTCTTAAACTGTATGTCCCTGTGATTGCCTAAAAAAGTCCGCCTTCCTACTACTCTTTGTAGTAACCCCCTTTTTTTGGCACTCCCTGAAGGCCCAGAAGCCCGCGGAGAGGCGAGAACCAAGCAAAGAAATTTTCATCACGCTACTTGTAGCCCGCAGGACTATCTTGAACCATTGGCTCTTGCCCACCCCCCCCCCATCTCTTGCAGAAACGATTAGGAGCTTGAAGACTTTATTATACAGTGAAAAATCTAGATCTTCATACCCACCCTTTGCAATCGAGGGACAAGTTTGACAAGAAATGGTCGCCCTTTGTTAAGCTTAACCTGTCTGACTCTGAGAACAATGTAATTTGTTGACCTGCCCCTTCTCTGATAGGAGCCATACCGGGAATGCGACCCCTCCTGATTGACTGCTCTGTTCACCGCTATGTGCTTTGTGGCTTTTCTCATACTCCCCTCCTTCGTTCCCCTTATGGCTGACCCTGTGAATACCCGCTACCCTACCTTATTGTTTGAGTATATAAATATTGACATCAGTTCTTTGTGGTTTTTGAAAAGATGTGCTACATTGCTAAACTGCTTTCTCTTCCCTCCTATAATACGTCTTATATCTGATGGTGCAGAATCTCGCTGCCCTCTGGGAATGCCTCTTCTCCCCCTTTTCCCTCCCCCTTCTTTTCCCTCCCCCCTCATCTCCCTCCCCCTCTCTTTCTCTACCTCTCTTCAGTAAGTATAGTAAACGCAGATTGTGAATCCAATACCTTGCATCTTATACCCCTATGCTAGAACTTATTCTTTTCTGTTTGGCAAACGAGACAGCAGTCACAACCATATTTTTATATCTAGATGTACTCCATTGTACTGGTCTGGTTTGTCTTTTTTTGTTTTTCTTTTGTACTTCGTCTTTTTTTTTTTTTTTTTTTTTTTTTTTTAAATGAATAAAATGTTTTTGAGAAAAAAAAATTTTTATCGATCGATCAAAATCTTTTTGATCAAAAAAATGTAAGATTAATCGATTAATTAAAAGTTCATTTGCACAGCCCTAATTTTTTCCATTTAAACCACATTTGTTTGTCACTTTAGCAAAATTACTATTACCAAATAAGCAAGCGCCTAGTAAAATTTTTAAAAGGGCTCCGGTCCATAAGGGACATAAAGGTAGGAGATCTCAAGTGGTTATGCGTTGCCACGTATGCTATGTTGACATTTGCATGAACAGTAAGCTCTGGTTCACACAAGTGAGATTTGACAGTTCAGGATAGCATGACAAGTCGCACCCAATTGTCACCAATGGAACAATTCAAATTGTTATAACTCAAGTCACAGTGTGCTTGAAAGGTTCCTGTACTACTTTTTAGGGTTGTCCCAATACCACTTTTTTAGGACCGAGTACAAGTACCGATACTTTTTTTTCAAGTAGTCGCCGATACCGAATACCGATACTTTTTTTAAATGTCCCCCGCGTATGCAGCCCTGTCACCCATGTATGCAGCCATGTCACCCCTACCCAGGGTCGTCTTTAATATTGATTGGGCCCTGGGCAAACATTTTTTTGGGCCCCCCACCCTACATTCTGAGACATACAAAAAAAAGCAGGTCGGCTCAGTTTAGTGCAGCAGATCACGCAGCAATTGATTACAGCAAATCACTACTGTTCAACGATTGGTTGCTTCAGGTTACCGCACACCATCACTGCTCACTGATTGGGTTGCTAGAGATTACTACACACCATCACTGCTCACTGATTGGGTTGCTAGGGGTAACTACACACATTACCGCCTACTGATTGGGTTGCTATAGGTTACTGCACATCATCACCGCTCACTGATTGGGTTGCTATAGGTTACTGCACATCATCACCACTCACTGATTGGGTCGCTAGGGGTCACTACACACCTTACCGCTCACTGAATGGGTTGCTATAGGTGACTGCACACATCACTACTCATCCATATTGGTTGCTAGAAGTTACTGCACACAGATTCTTTCAACTCACTCAGTGAGCTGCTATAGTCCAGCCGCTGCTTTATCAATCCACCCCCTCCACTGCTGACAGATAGGTGAAGGAGAACAATCACAGACTGCTCTGTGGCTTTCATCTTAGCCCTGCTGACCGGAGAAATGGCAGAGGGAGAGGGGGGGAACACTCGCTGTGACTGGAGAAATGGCGGGTGGAGCAGGAGGAACAATCACAGTGACCGTAGAAATGGTTGGGGGAGCGGAGGAACGCTCACTGTGACCGGAGAAGGGAGGCAGAAGGAGCGGGGATCACTGAATGTGACTGGAGAAGGTGCAGGTGAGCGAGAGAACACTGAGCTGCTCTGCTTCACTTCCTGTAACAGCCGCTGGTTACTGACAGAAGCGGGATGAGTGGGCTCCGGCACATACAGCCGACAGATTGCCTCTCCCCTGTCACACTGCTCAACACGCCAGGAGAGCAAGTGGGGAATCGCCTGCACCTGCTACACAGGACGAATATTTTGCCCCATGGTAAAGACGGCCATGCCTCTACCTAGCCACCGCTGCCGCCCGGGAAACATCACAGCATTCATTTGAATAGCTGTAGTGGTTCCCGCCCATATAGACACTCCCCCTTGCTCGGGATTGGACAGATCACGATCACAAATCCAATCCCGAGCAAGGGGGAGTGTCGTTAGGGCGGGAACACTACAGCTTTTCAAATGAATGCTGTGATTTTCCCGCACGATGTTTAACCCATGCGGTGTTCGGCAGTGGCGGGGGGCGAAGTATTCTATTCTGGTATCGGGGGTATTTGCGGGAGTACAAGTACTCCCGCAAATACTCTGTATCGGTCTCGATACCGATACTGGTATCGGTATCGGGACAACCCTACTATTTTTTTTTGCGATTTAATTGCGGCTTGCATTAAGGTCTGTTAAATTGAATTCTCTAGCTGCATTAAAGTGGCACATCAAAATTGCACTGATTGGGCAGCTTTGAAATCGCATTAACTTAGTACTTTCAGAAAAGTGTGTGTGTGTATTTTATATTTTTAACTTTACACTCGTTACGTGCAGTGCGGTGTGGAAAAATGCATTTTTCAGCACTGCAACTTATCACATCAGTGTATATGCCCCAGCGGTGGTGACCTGTGTTTAGCCAGTGCAGGAAAAATGCAGGTCAGCACAAATAGTGAGTCCTTAGAGCTAAACTCCATGATCCCCCCCCCCCCCCCATCCTAAATGATCACTATGCTTAAAAGCCCTTTTTAAATCTAAATATGTGAACAGGTGGCATTCTGGGTCCTGAGTCTCATATATGTTCTTCAGTATGGAGGAGGAGTGGTTTGTCTTTGTGTGCCCAAAATGTGGGTAATATTCACACATTCTGTTGGACTGTCGAGCAGATGGTTCCTCTTGGCCTCCAGAGGACTGCAAAGTGTAATGACTGGCTAGTGCAGGCTTAATCTGCTGCATCGGATCAATGGTCCTCGTTCCTGAAAGTTGTGCGAGAAAGTTACATGGGCAGTTTTGGATGAGTAAAAGTTTCAGAAGATGGTATATATTTTTTTTTTTTAAAGGGGGGGGGGGAGGGGAGAGCTTTTCATAGATTTGGGCTTTGATTGGATAGTAGTGAAGTGCTACAGGTACAGCCACTAAAGTTCTCAAAATGTCTCTTCATAATACATCTGCATGGGTTTTTGTTGGGGGGGGGGGGGGGGGGGGAGCCAATGTTTTTTTTTTTTTTTTTTTTTTTTTTTATCAACTAATTTCGATTAATTATAACGCACATACAGATCCAACTACTTTTAGCTGACCTCCTTGCAGGCTGATTCCCAGTGCAGCTACCAACCACTGGAAAAATGGATAGCAGGATACAAAAAACACACAGCGGCAGCGCTCAATGGGAATAGCATTAAAACTTTTATAGTCTTCAAGTAGGTAACCAAATAAATATTGCACTGGAGATAAAATCGATGTAGCTACATAAACTGTAAAAATGGTGTGAGTAATACCAAACGGTAGCAAAAGCAGTTATAAAAACATGTAGCCAAGTATGATGCTGGTATAAAAATGTGTACAACGCTACTACTGCTGAATCCAGATGAGGAGAGGTTAACATCAGTCTGTCGGCATGTAGATGTCCCATGAAGGGGACTATCACAACTCCCTGTGGATGGTTGTAGAATCCCAGGTTGATATAGGGAAGTGTAACAGCCCTTGCATGTGGCAGATAGTAAGGTCCCGCCGCCATGCAGATATGAAGGCACAGCAAAGGAGCTGAAGGCCCGGAAGCCAGCGGAGAGGTGAGTACCAATCAAAAAAAAAATGTAATCGATCAAAAAGATTTTGATTGATCAAAAAAATTTAAGATTAATCGATTAATAAGTTAATTTGCACAGCCCTAAAAAATACTATAAGACAGTGAATCCAACAGTTATGCATATATAATAAGCATATATTTTGAGAAGTGTATATATACGTAAAAAAATGCTTAATATAAATATCCAATCAACAATAAGTCCTTGTAAATGCCGGAATCCAAGGTTGGTGAACAGTTCTTTCAACAAATACCCAATGAAGGTGATCTAGTCCACAGTATGAATACTACTTGTATGAGGTCTCAGCAGGTATGGTGTGATACCAAGATGTCACCCGGTAGTGCCTTCACCAATGGATGGGGAGAGAATTAAACACTCTTACCGTAACGAATAGATCCAGCTCATCATACGGTGGTGGATCAGCAATGCTTAATCACACCAATGGACTGCACACACAGGAACCAGTAGACGTCCCCCTCCTCTGGCCCGATCCAATGTTGGTCCACCAACCAATGTTGATTCAGCAGAACTTATAATGAGGCATTTAAAAAGGAAAGAAGCCTCCACATAGTGTGATACTGGCAAATATTGGCAAAATGTATTCAAAAATAATTGCCATACAAAAAAAGTGTAAAATATAAAGCAGAGATCGGCAGTAAAAAATTTGCAAATCGCAAAAATTGTCTGTTTTTTTTTTTTGCAAACAAATAAAAAAATAAAAGGAGCAGGGAGGGTGATGGTAGCATGGCAGGGTAGCTGGAGCTGGCGTACAAACCCAACGTGTTTCATCTAATAAGACATCAACTGGGGATTGGATATTTATATTGAACATTTTTTACGTATATATATATATATATATATACTTCTCACTATATATGCCTATTCTATATGCATAACTGTGTTGGATTCACTGTTGTCAGAACATTTGGGGTTAAAAGAATACATATAAAAATCGCACATAATATATGTTTCGTAATGTCCCATATACATGGATATGATGAACTTTGCACAACCATTTTTCCCTGTTAAAGTTTGAACATAGATTCTCAGGCATATTGAAGACACAATACTATTTAAGATATATAATTCCATTGGGATAGTGAATAAGCCCCTCTAGTCTCATAGTATAAAGACCACCATGTGTGTAGCGTCATGCTGTGCCAGGCCTTTCATTCTCTTATCTTATAAGTGTCAAACCCAAAGAGAAATGACCTGGAAGATGGCACAGATACTCTCCTTACAACCTACAGACAGTGTCTATTCATGCCTGAGAATCTATGTTCAAACTTTAACAGGGAAAAATGGTTGTGCAAAGTTCATCATATCCATGTATATGGGACATTACGAAACATATATTATGTGCGATTTTTATATGTATTCTTTTAACCCCAAATGTTCTGACAAATCCCCCCCACGTTCTTTCATATTCTGGCGAATAGCCAAAGACATATTAAGGACGTGTCCAAAGAAATATCAGTGGTTTAAAAGATATGGCCACACCATTATTTTTCTTTATACTTAAAAAAAAAATGTTCCTCTCTTCGTCCATATGATAAAGAATGTTCTTGTATGACTTGGACCTCCCTTCATGAGTTCAAGTCTTTATAAAAACAAAATGAACTGTTGCAATGGTGGTGTCACCCCCCCATTTCAAATGTAATAAAACAAAACTGGTAAACCAGCAATTGAAGAAACTCTTCAGTGAATCCGTTCTTGTAATGTTACGAGCTGTAAAGGGGATTCAATATCCCTTCTTTTGAACGGATATTCTTGGATTCAAATGAACAAGGGATTTCTGCAACAAATCATTATTTTCCACAACACGAATCCTGGAGCATCTTGCTTCATGACTCCTGATTGGATTCAATGTGGCGGCAGGTACCATCCGGAACTGGGCATCACGGATTAACTTCCTCCAGACGATCGCGGTGTCTTTTGGTGGTTAACTTCGCCTGTACCAATCAACGATCGGTCTGGATTGTGGTTTGGTGACGGTTCCCTCCGGAACGGGATGCCGAGGATTGACATCATCCATGCGATCATTGCGTCTTTGGTAGATTAGTTCACCTTTACCAATCAACGATCTGGTCCGGATTGTCAATCTTTTTCTATTGGAGTAAATAGACAGTATGAGTACATATTCTTATTAATTAAGATTTATATTTTCTAACTATGCTATATCTATATATGATGTAGTGATTGGTTAACTATATTTTTAATTAACTAAAAATCATCAAGGATTTAATGATGACATTATTCTGCCATGAATGACAGGATCAACACTAATGCTGAAGTATAAGATTTGGAGATCTGTAAGTCAAGAGAGAAATATCACAATGTCATTTTATTACATTACATTCTCTTGATCCTTTTAAATCTCTACTTATACGTTACCTTCCAGCATTCTTGGTTGGAAAATAGGATGACAGGCATACAATTTCATGTTTCATACCATACCCAAACATGTCCTCAATTCACTGATATTGGCAGATATTCTTGACCTCATCTCAGTCTCCATTTTCTTCTTGTGCGAGACTTCGGCTGTAAACCGTAGGCCTCAGGAGATGAACCTTGGAGCGACACCATTGGTCTTCCTGAAATGAAATTTCAAACACCTGCCTCCCTCAACTGGTTAAGAACATATCTGGATGCTGGGATATTCTTTTCAAACATTTTGCTATTCAACAAAAAAAATCATCCACCTATGTTAAACTTTTTCTTGAAGGTACATCAGGCCTTGGCCTTGTGGAAAATAACAAACAGAAACAAAATCACATTTAAAACATGAATTTATCTGACCAAGTTACATTCTGTTTCAGTTGCACTATTTCTTACCACCATTAACTGCCAGCTTGTATGGGTCTTCAGGACTTACCTGAATATTCCATCATCATGGGGCATCACTTAGTATGGTGAAGTAATTAGCGCTTTGTATTTTTATATCAAGCATTGGTCAATGTATGGCACAGCTTAGTTGTACATTTATACCCGTTTATGTCGCTGTCTGATCAGCATATAAACGCAATGACCATTTGGTTTAAGAATATCAAGTATAGGAATTTCATAAGATCCGGTGCACTAATCTTACAAAGCTCCTTTCCATTAAATTCTTAATGGTCTCCACTAGCGAAATATAGCCAGCCAGGGAGAGACAACAATGTTTGATTTAAAACACAAGGTACCTTTTCACTTGGATCAGATTGGATCCTAGCTATGTGGATATCTATTATACCACATCACAGGAATCTTTTCGTAACATATATTCTTGAACTCTATGAAAACTTTTCTTTCATGAGTGTGGTTTACAGAAATCTTTTCTGTGTACATCCTAGCTGCGAAACCTTTTCATGCAGCAGGGTTCTTTTAAAATCTTCGGCCTATGCATACATGGCCGGGTAATAATAAAATTTGTATTAGTACCTGTCTGGATAATGACCTCTGTGGTACTAATATGTTTACTGCATCTGACATTAACCAAGATTATATTAGGGCTTCATGTTCATTTATGAAACTACTTGGGTTTTATTTTAATCCGGACCACAGTGGTTCTTACCAGATCTATGTGTATAATAAAGCGATTTAATATATCGTTGCCAACGTACACATGATATATTGGGTCATTGATTATCAGGAATAAACGACTGATTATTTATTTATTTCCTGAGGGGTGTGAATACCTAAATATTTATCTTAGGATTGATCAACTATTTTAATAACTTCTACTAATGTGATTATATTCCTGGCATAAATATGAACCTCATAAATATTCCCCAGGTCACTGACCTGTTAGGGAAAATACCATACAATCCCAGTAGGATTACGTATAACTGCTAAGCTCAATAGAGTCAGCATACACTGTATGGATATGAGAATATCACCTTCCAAGCATGCCTCTCACTTATATTCCGGGGGACATACACTTTAGTATGATCCTCCCGTCTGACCCTCATTTTTGGGGAAAAATGGAGATGCCTGTACGAGGGTGCCATCTAAATATGGATCTCACTCATGCTCACTGATTGTGAGAGAACTGAGAAGGTTCACATGTATGGCCTTGTCACTTGAGACCATATAACATTTTAATAAAATCACAATAGGATAAAAATAAATACTTTTAAGGAGATCGATATCAATATGTAATCGATCATGGGCATATTAATTATACCCACGGAAATGTAAATTACTTCATCCCCTTTTAAGTTGAAATACAACTGGGCTTTTTATTTTTATTTGATTTCAGGGCAGTGCTGAAATATTTACCAAGTCAGCTTGAAATAAATAATTTTAGCTGATGTATTTTTCAGAAAATATATTCTTGGGTTTATTGTAAATATTTCTGAAATAAAATAATTGCTTGGATTTATTTAAAATGTTTCTTCATATGGTATCCTGTTATTATAAAATACCTGTAAGGAAAACAATTTAAAACCAACAATACTTGAATTGTATAACGTGTAACAGTTTTTTTTTTTTCATTTTGTCAGCTGGGTGTTTGTATAAACAAGGAGCAATACCCCCCCCCTGCTATCACACAGACATTCCTATAGATAAGCAGCCAGCTTATATGAAGCCAGGTTTTGGCTGCGAGCACAATTCAGTCTGCTTTTTTTTTTTTCCACCCCCCCCAAGGAGTGTGTTAAAAACTGCTTTTAGAGAAAAGAAAAAAAAACTTTTAAACAGCTTTTGTTCATGTTTTTTTTTTTTTTTTCTCGGTCAATTGCAGACATTCAAATATTTGAACACCTCAGCAAGATTTCACTTAGTTTTAAAACTGGGTGTAACTTTTAATTGAGAGGAGCTTCAATTTTGTTCTTGCTCTCATTAAGCCATTATTCGAGCGGGCTTTTTAAATTTATTTTTGAAGCTCCGGTTCTGTAGAACCGTAAAAAGGATGGTGTTCTGTTTAACCAACCCGATCCTTTTTTTTTTTTGGATAATAATCCCCGGCCATAATAAATGTTACTTTATTTGGCCAAGCCTTACCAAACAATTGGGAAAATTCATGGCTTTCAAAATCTTTCAAGCTGGGCTTTCTTGAGAACTTTTAAAAGTTCTGTGGTACTTTGATTGGGCTTAAGTTTAGAAGTACCCATGGTCCTTCTTGCAGCATCAGCTGATTTATAGGGACCAAGCTCTGTCTTCATTACCCATACTTCTTTGATAGAAGACATTACCTGATATTTTGCACACTGTCTGTGATGCAGACCAATTTCCTTCTCTGCATCAGCAGGACCGGCTGCACTAAAAATAACTTTAGTCTTTGTCATTTTTCAATATTGCATCTAACAATGGCAATACAAGTATTAATTTTTTTTTTTTTTAAATCAAAAAATGTATTTAAAAAAAAAATTAAATATGAAAAAATATATATATATAATTTTTCACAATTATATTACTCGTCTCAAACTTTGACAGATCCCGGACGAGCCCCCATCTATGTCAGAACCATTGACGTATCTCGGCATAGAGCCTACATATACCGTCAGAATGTTTATTCTGAACTTATAAAATTATTATTGTATTTATGGAAATATGTAAATCTGTGCTTTGGGAGATATACACCTTTCCTACGATACAAGATATCAAAATTCTTTTATCCGTGCTATTTTGAGGACGAGTAATACAAATGAATATTTAATATATATATATTTCTTAACTAAAGATATAGTGCAAAAATTAAAATCAGGTACAATTCGTATGAAAACAAATAAATGATATGCTTCTACAATAGAGATAAATGACGCTTGAATGTTCAGATGATATTTACATTATATGACAAGGTATATTCCTAGCTCTTATTTAAATTATCCTGGCGTAACTTGAAACCTTTTAGTTCTTAATTGACATAACCTTGACATTGCATTATTTCTTCTCAATATCAAACAGATCTCTTGCTACTACTTCTTATATATGTGTACATAACAAATGTTATATGGTACACAAGCTTTTTGTTAAATTTGGTGAGGATATATCTTCACATACGACATCACTCTCAAACCACAATAGTTGGCACTTAGCTTTTTAAAGACAAACGTAATGTGCGTATGTCTCCTAATATTTGGAAATAATTATCTCGTACTGCAGGTAGACATAACTAACTCCCAAATTATATTTGCCAAGTAGATTTAAATGGTCTTAGTGGAGTGTATGTGAAAAACCTCGGAATTACCAAAAAGGTAAATAATCAAAATTCAATCTTACCAGTAATTAAGAGTCCTGTTTGAGAAGGGAAAGCCTAATGAAGGATTCCTGTGAACTCCTTACATGTTTGGTCACTCTCTCCCCCTTCCGGCTTCCTTCAGAGATCAGAGATCAAAATAGCTTCCAGCCATCAGCCCTCCAGAGATCAGACTCGCCATCTCTCGAGCTTCTCCCATCGACCTCGACCTCCTATGATTGTCCTGTGCAATACTTTTATCTTCCCAAAGAAGTGGGTGTGTATTCCCCTATCACGTGACTGACTATGTCACATGATAATATGTTTTGGTGGGTGACCAACTTGAACCATGCCGATATTAACCTGTAGGGGGCAGTGGCGTTTAAAGAATAATTCCTAATTCTAGGGTTATTCAGAGTTAACCAGGATTTATGACCCCCTGTAACCTGAATCTTAGTATAGCATCATAAGTTGTTATATATGTCAAACATGACAACAAACCTAGACATCCAGGCGGCCCCCAAAATTTACGATTGAGATAAGGTGTGATAATCTACCCCCATGCCTAGGAAAGTTCCTTTAAACTAATGCTGGGATGTGATCAAAGCCATCTAATACTTTGGAATATTATAGGATCTCATACCTGGGATCCCAATAATGTCTATGTATTTGCGAGTATACTATGTGAACTATTAATACACATATATTGTCATGGCATAATGAAGACACAATACTATTTAAGATATATAATTCCATTGGGATAGTGAATAAGCCCCTCTAGTCTCATAGTATAAAGACCACCATGTGTGTAGTGTCATGCTGTGCCAGGCCTTTCATTCTCTTATCTTATAAGTGTCAAACCCAAAGAGAAATGACCTGGAAGATGGCACAGATAGTCTCCTTACAACCTACAGACAGTGTCTATTCATGCCTGAGAATCTATGTTCAAACTTTAACAGGGAAAAATGGTTGTGCAAAGTTCATCATATCCATGTATATGGGACATTACGAAACATATATTATGTGCGATTTTTATATGTATTCTTTTAACCCCAAATGTTCTGACAGCCTCATTTAATGATGCTGATCTTACCGCAATTGTGGGTGCGGGTAAGGCATCATTAAATGAGTGCTGATATTACTGCATGTGCCGATAAGTCCTAATTTAATGGTGCTGATATAACCGCAATTGTGGATGCGGGTAAGGCCTCATTTACGGGTCCGAATATTACTGCAATTGTGGTTGCGGGTAAAGCCTCATTTTTGAGTCATGATATTAATGCAATTGTGTGTATGTGCGCGCATCTCGGGGGGTGTGGGGTTTTTAAAAAAAAACATTCGCCTGAGTTGTCAAAAATCATTGCACCGGCCCTACCCAAAACTATTGTCAGCACAAAAACATATACTGTAAGCAGCACTAACCCCTATACTGTAAAGTAGACTAACCCCTATACTATACACTACTCAAACGCTAGTTTAACAACTGTACTGCACACAAGTCACCCCCTATTATGTACACTACAATAATCACTATAGTATACACTTCACTAACCACTATAATGTACACTACATTAATCCTTATACTGCACCCGACAGTGACCCCATATTCTGTACACTACGCTTAGTACTATACTGTACACTAGTCAAACAAATGTAATGCAAACAAAAGTTGGAACCCTATTCAATACAATACACTAACCCCTATAGTATATACTGCACTAACCACTATACTGTACACTACACTAACGCATATATTAAACAGTATAATTACCACTGTACTGTAGACTACACTAACCCCTATACTGTACACTAGACTAATCGCTATAATGTACACTACTGTAATAACTGTAATGCACACGATAGTGATCCCATAATCTATATAATATAATAACCGCTATACTGTACAGCACAATAATTAAAAAACTATACACTACACGCCAAAATTGTATACAACTCTGACCACATAGACTGTACACCACACTATACCCCTATAATTTACACTATACTGAACACCAATACTATATAATATACAAAAGACTATAGTTCTATGTAAGTCAGCAGGGGGGGGGGGGGCTTATCAAACATCACGATGGCAAGAATGTTTGCTGATAAATTAGCATACACCTTTCTAGACTCTATATCAGGAGTCTCCAAACTATGGCCCTCCAGGTGTTCAGGAACTACAATTCCCATCATGCCTAGTCATGTCTATGAATGTCAGAGTTTTACAATGCCTCATGGGAAGTGTAGTTCCACAGCATCTGGAGGGCCGTAGTTTGGAGATCCCTGCTCTATATTATCACAGCACAGTCTGACATGAACTCTTTCACAATGTTCGGGTGGGGGGTTCAAGTGTCCCCCCAACCCTTGGGAAAGACTTCAGGTCAGACTGTGCTGTGATAATAGTCTAGTAAGGTGTATGCTAATTTATCAGCAAAGATTATTGCCAGTGGGCTGTTAGATAACACCAACACCACCCCCCCCCCCCCCCAACCCATTGTTCACAGAGACATTTAGGCTACTGCTAATGAGTTGAGCGAGAGTGGTTTATAAGAAGCTCTAATCCACAACACCACCAGACCTCATTCAATAGCAGTATTTCTTATATATGAAAAAAAAAAAACCTCACACAGACGTTCATAGTCTAAATCAAACTTTTCACTATAAACAATTTTTGGAATGCTTACTTCATCAGTTTCACTAGAAACAGAAGACTCATCTGAATCCTCAACGGATTCCTCCTCGTGAATATTCTGAATGGTGTCCTTTTCAAAATTTAATAACACATTATTATTCATTTTAGTGTGCTTAATAAAAATATACTATTTCCTAAAGATTAAAGGCCAGATTCTCAGCGGCGCTACGCCTGCGTAAATGGATATGCGCGGCGTAATTGTAAATGTGCGCCTGCGTATCGATGCGCGGTAAACACAGAACCACATACGCGAGAAAATCTTTTTCGTCTGAGCGGCGAAAATGCTTTAAGCTAGCGCGGCGTAGGCACATAGTTACGCATCGTAAATATTCAACTCCCATTGAATTAGCATGCAAATATGCAAATGAGGGAGATCTGTTGTGCATCTGAGATGCGCAACGCCTGCATAATTAGGCGCGCATCTACGAGAATCTGGCCCTAAAGATGTATAAATGATATAGTTATTATCATTATTATATATATATATATATATATATATATATATATATATATATATATATATATATATATATATATATATATATATAAAAAACCTCAGAGCAAGAAGATATTGATCCTTCATCTTCAAGATCAGATGGTTCGGTAGTATCTAAATTTTGGGATTCCTGTTTAATGAATGTAATTATTATTAATTATTAAAACAATGATATACTGATAAACATATAATCCAAACATAAGTATATACAAAACATATTACATTGATTTATGTAGTTAAAATATTTTTAATACTATTTATTTAAAAAAATATATATATATAAATTTAACAATTTATTGTTAAATTTATATATATATATTTTTTTAAATAAATAGTATTAAAAATATTTTAACTACATAAATCAATGTAATATAATTTAGATAAACAACATTTTAAATTAAATGTTTACAAAAAAAATGACGTAACGACGTGATTTCGCGCAATGCACGGCGGGAAATTCCTGAACGGAGCATGCGCAGTTTGATTGCCGCGGGGACGCGCCTAATTTAAATGCTTCACGCACCCTAATCGCGTATTTCGATTAAGCGGCGAGAAATAGACTACGCCGCCATATCGTACGGACAAAAATCTACCAGAATTCGTCGTAGAGCCTGTTAAAATACGGCTGTGTAGCGGATCAGGGATACGCTGTGCAAATGTACGTGTACCTGAATCTGGCCATATATATATATATTTTTTGGTGTTTAACATTAACGATGTGTATACTGGAATATCGCAGTCGTGAAGAAAATCGCTAAACCCTACTAATAGTAGTAAAAAATTAAAAAAATTAAAATAATTTATATTGCAGAGTATTGTGGAGTACTGCAGAGTATTGCATACTTTTAAGCATAGTATTGAGTAGTATTGGAGAGTATTGTGTAGTATTGCAGATTATTGAGTAGTACTGAAGAGTATTTTGTAGTATTGCAGAGTATTGTTTAGTATTGCATAGTGTTGTGTATTATTGCATAGTATTGCGCAATATTGAAGAGTATTGATTAGTAATGCGTAGTAATGAAGAGTATTTCAGAGTATTGGGTACTATTCCAGAGTATTGGGTACTATTCCAGAGTATTGGGTACTATTCCAGAGTATTGAGGATTATTCCAGAGTATTGAGGATTATTCCAGAGTATTGTGTAGTATTGTGTAGTGTTGCCGAGTATTGTGTAGTGTTGCCGAGTATTGTGTAGTGTTGCCGAGTATTGTGTAGTGTTGCCGAGTATTGTGTAGTGTTGCCGAGTATTGTGTAGTGTTGCCGAGTATTGTGTAGTGTTGCCGAGTATTGTGTAGTGTTGCCGAGTATTGTGTAGTGTTGCCGAGTCTTGTGTAGTGTTGCCGAGTCTTGTGTAGTGTTGCCGAGTCTTGTGTAGTGTTGCCGAGTCTTGTGTAGTGTTGCCGAGTCTTGTGTAGTGTTGCCGAGTACAGCAGATTATTGCACAAGTTAAAAGAACAGTATTGCAGAGTATTGCACAATTTTTAGTACAGCAATGCACACAGGGCAGTCTTTAGAAAGATTCGTGGAGGAGGTCCATGGACATTCACCCTGAATAACTTGACTAAATGGCTTTGGGCTGAATTTCAGCTATGGTGCGGTATTCAATTAAAATATTCATTCATTCTATTTTCATTTATAATATATTTACCATGTGGATGATGGTTAGTGGGCTGGAGGAGGCGGGAATATGTGTGGGAGGAGAGAGGAGAACCTGATGTATATAGGCAGAGGGGCGTGAAGGGGTGTATACTGGGGGTGGTTTGGGCGGAGCTGCTAAAGTGTGCATGAGAACTTTGCTCGTTCTCAGCCGCACTTGGGAAATAAAAAATCGCTTCTGCGCATGCGCGAACCGCTAAGCCTAATGGGAACTGTAGTTCCCATTAGGCAGTGACGTTGACAACAAGAACGCGCACCGCAAAACCAGGAAGTCAGGGGAAAGAAAAGCCAGGACGGACGGAATAAAGAATGAATGTCCGTTTAAACAGGTACAGTAATATTTTAAAGAGTAATAATGATGTTTTTCGTTAACATATGTGTGAGAACTATATTTTAAAACAATAAAAAAAATTCCTTTAGTAAGGCTTTAAGGCACTAGGGAAAAATGCTGGCTTCATTCAAGACGGTTCCCTATGCTAACTTTATTCAGGGCTGTTTATAAACGGTATTCTGTCAACCTAGAAAGAGTGGATCTGGACTTGGCATTATCCAAAGAACCTGGTCCCAGAGATATGCTGGAATTCCTGTTGGTGGTTCTTAATTAAAAGGGTTGCCAGGTCGGGAAAAGCCCAGGGGAAGTAGTCAAACTCCAAGGAAGCCTTATCTGTCAGCTAGAGCTACCGATGGAGCGTCTGGCTTAAGAGTCTGAACGTTTAGGTGGCAGGTAGGTTCTGTCAGAGTACAATCAGACTATGCCATACTAGTGATTTACTTAATTTACCAAGGAGGAGCTTGTGCCTTGCCAATTGATATTCGTCTTTTCATGAAATGCAGAATTGGCAGGCGATTAGCTGGAGCCGTCAACAGGTGTCTCCGGGAGAATGACCTTTACACTCCGACTTTTTTCCTGACCAAATGCCACAGAAATAGTACCCTGTACATAAGATGTATTGGCGTCCAGGCTCAACAAGAAATTGAACAGCTTGGGGTCAAAGACAAAGGATCCACCCGTATGCGGGGCAGATGTGTTAGTAATCCGGGGGGACCAGTTGTCACTGGTTGTATCTCTCCCCCCAGTGCCGCGACTTTTGTGGTTTCTATGCAACATTAGAAGAGAACGGAAGCTGGCCTGATTACCCCGGCATAACCCTGACAACCTCACTGTGCAGGAACAGTAAGGGTGGTAATAGAGAACCCACGGTCCCTTACATCTGGTCCAGGCCTACTTCACAGGAGGTATTACATCCTGTCTTGCAACAGGTGAATTAATGGTCTGGCTATTATGGCCCACATTCTTGAGGATCGGGGCTTTCAGAATCAGCGGCAATTCCCTTGATTCATACAGGAGAGCTGGCGTCCAGGACCACATATCCTAAGATCTGGAAGGCCCATGTTCCTGGTGTGAAACCAGATGGTGGCAACCTTTGGAAGTTTGTCAAGGTAAAATTCCTGTCTTCCTACATTTGGGAAAGGAGGCGGAGCTAGCCTTAAGTTACATCAAGGATCCGATCTCGTATTCATTTGAACCAAGATATTCTTGCCTTCCTTTTTTTCAAAACCTTGTTTCACGCAAGGAAAAATTATTGCTTTTCTCTCAATAGAGATAGGAGCAGTTCAATATCTATCAGATATAGAAAGCGGACGTTTTTATTGTACTGCCAGAAGACCCTAAATGTGGGCAGGCAGTATTCAGGTCAGCTATTAATATAGTTACACTCTCTCTCCTTGGAGCAGAAGGGTCAAGGCTTATCTGAAGCGGCTGCTCGGATACAAAAGCTGTTGTTGCTGCGCTACCAGGAGGCCAAGGAAAGGGCAGGCAGCGCCTAAATCAACGGTTTTTCAAGGTTGCTTCATCAGGGTATTTTTCAGGCTTGTGGTTTAGAGAGGGGGACTCCCCCGGTTTCTTGTTGGGGTGCTCCCTACCAGGATAGTAAGCGCTTTATGCACAATGCTTTACCAAGCCTTTATGACGCAGATGTTCAGGGCCGCGACTTGGTCGTCTGTGCTTAGGTTCACTAATTCTTGTCAGATGAACATAAGACGGCAAAAGGATGCAGCTTTTTGGCGCAGTATGCTGCGGGCAGCATTATAGATCCTCACGTCTGATGGCGGCCTGCATTGTTTTGTGTCTCCCTGCCCTCAGTAAGCATTGCTTTGGGACATCCCACATAGTAATTGCTATGCCGCTCTGTGTCCCGTGATGTACGATAAAGAAAATATTTTTTTTTATAACAGCTTACCTGTAAAATCCTTTTCTTGGAGTACATCACGGGACACAGAGCTCCCGCCCCTCTTGTTTGGTGATATGGGGCAACTTATTGCTTTGCTACAAAAACTGAGGTACTCCCAGTATGGGAGGGGTTATATAGGGAGGGACATTCCTGTGTAGTTAATTATGCCACTCTGTGTCCCGTGATGTACTCCAAGAAAAGGATTTTACAGGTAAGCTGTTATAAAAAAAATCCTATTTTTTTTGCAGGCCGAGAGTGTACGAACAAGGAGAGGGCCTGGAGACTGCTGGCATAGCTGGCTCACATGGACGATAAGCCCCCTGTGGTGGTGTCGCTCAGTGACCCAGATGAACACAGTATAACATACCCGGGACAAGTCGCAGCTCAATTTCAGCTGACCTAATATAAATCCTGGAATACGTACACACAAAGGGAGATTTGTTCATACTTATCTGCCATACAGTTCCCCCTGTTGAATCAGAAGCAAGTGGAGATTGCAGGGGCGATAGCTCAGCTGGCCAAATCTAAAGCTCCAGGGATGAATGGACTACTATTGGAATTCTATGTGACTTGCTCAGATATCTTGGTCCCCAAGCTGAAAGCCTTATACCAGTCTATCTTTGACCTGAACTTGCTCCCTGAGTCTATGCAGGAAGCCTAAATTATAGTACTCCCCAAACCGGGAAAAGACACTCACTACCCTGAATCCTATCGGCCAATTTCACTCCTACAGGTGTGTATTAAAATTTTTGCACATGCCAGACCCGATGTGTCAATTATGTAGAGCTGACCCAGGCTCGTTTTACCATCTCATATGGAGCTGCCCATATGTCCAGGCATTTTGGACACAGGTTGTCTGCTTCCTTCGATAACATGGGGTAGAGGTGGACAAATATCGCACAATCTTAATTTTTTAAACATTATTCCTAGCCTGTAAAGTGATGGCTCAGAGATGGATGCCAAATGTGCCCCCCACAGTACAGTTATGGGGAAAAAATCAGTTGATACATTGCCCTTCAAGAAGCTGATTTATAAACCGAGGGGCTACATAAAAATATTCCAAGATTTGGGACAGATGGTTGGAAGATGGGGAAACCTGTGTGCAATTTGCCCATACCTAGTGAAAAATACCTATTTACCTATAACCCACTTTTAAGTGCATGTTGGATTAAGTGGCCACCTGACTTGGGGCAACTGTATTTATGTGACTGTACATCCTGTAACATGCATATTTCATTACACTGACCAGCGTTTGTAAAGGTTATCTTATTGCTAAATGTACTGGAATGACTTGTTAAATGTGATTTATTTTTTTTACAAGTAAAAAAAAAAATATATAATGCATCTTACCTAGCACTCCATTTCCCGTATATCCCCAAGTAAATGGACATTACCACAGCTCACGTTCTCTCAGCTCCATCAGCATCACTCTCTAGAGACTAGTCTGTTGGATTTTTATTCCAACATTACAAAAGCTATGACAAACAGGAAGTGATCGCCACAATAGCCAATCGCTACCTTAATACAAAATGACATCACAGAAAATGACAAAGGGGAAATCCTTCCAACAAGGTGAGTTAATACAAACAACCAATGAATAATGGCTAAAGGAGTCCTATGGGTGTGTTTGAGCAGAGACAGGGTGTATTGCCTTTTCTGGAACAAAGGAAGCCGCATGGCTGAACAAACATGGAGTCCGTCTCTAATCATAACAACCCAAAGGACTCCTGTATTACGGCTGATAGGAATCCTTATTTTGTGTTGTTCCAGAGAACAAAGCATACCCGGATTATACTACAGTTCCTTGTGGCTGGGAGGCTATCTGCAGGTGTACGCTATGAATCCTGACATATGCTGATCAGACACAGCAGAGACAAGAGCATACATCTGCCTATAACTGATGATGGCCTTGCAGAGCGAACATATCCCCTCCAGACGAATGTCTGTGCTAATGCACAGGGGCCTTTTCGCTAGCAGACATATCCCCACTCTGCAAACTCCAACCTCCAGAAGTTTTCCACTACCAGACGGGACTCAACCAGCGTCGGTCTGCTCTTTGGAGCGGGCTGCGTGAGTCCTAACACTGGGCGACACTATGACAATACATATTAACCAGGGCTGTGCAAATTAACTTTAATCGATCGATTAATCTTTAATTTTTTTGATCGATCAAAATCTTTTTGATCGATTAAAAAATTCTTATGACTGGTACTCACCTCTCTGCCAGCTTCTGGGCCTTCAGGGAGTTCTGTCAGAGATCCGGTGACATCATGGACACCGGCGGGGCTTGCCGTGTCCATCTGAAGGGCTCCTTTGCTGTGCCTTCATATCTGCATGCCGGCGGGACCTTACTATCTGCCACACGCAAGCCAGGGCCGTTTTAATAGCATCTTGGGCCCCTGGGCAAAGAAATGCTCTGGGGCCACTACAATAATGACAGTGCAGGTAAACAGACATCAAGTAGGTAGAAGGCAGACTGCCTCCCCTGTGTATCTATCACTCTCGGTGCCATCATGGGGCCCCCAATTTCGGGGCAGCGTAGGCTCAAGGACCAGCTGCTTTGGGCAAATTGCAGGGGCCCCCCAATGCAGCTGGGGCCCCTGTGCAGTGCCCAGGTGTGCCCTCTCATTAAGACAACCCTGACGCAAGCGCTGTTACACTTCCCTCTATTACTTCCCTCTGTCAACCTTGGGATTCTACAACCATCCAGTGGGAGTTGTGATAGTTCCCTTCATGGGACATCTACATGCCGATGGACTGATGTTAACCCCTCCTCATCTGGATTCAGCAGTGGCATCGTTGTACACATTTTTATACCAGTATCATACTTGGCTACATGTTTTTATGACTGCTTTTGCTCCCATTTGGTATTACTCGCACCATTTTTACAGTTTATGTAGCTACATCGATTTTATCTCCAGTGCAATATTTATTTTGTTACCTACTTGAAGACTATAAACGTTTTAATGCTATTCCCATCGAGCGCTGCCTTTGTGTGTTTTTTTGTATCCTGCTATCCATTTTTCCAATGGTTGGTAGCTGCACTGGAAATCGGCCTGCAAGGAGATCAGCTAAAAGTAGTTGGATCTGTATGTGCGTTATAATTAATCGAAATTAGTCGATTAATCGATTAAAAAAAAAAACCGATTAATCGAACACAAAAATTTTGATCATTCACAGCCCTAATATTAACCACTTCAATACAGGGCTTTAATACACACCTCTATACCGGGCCTATTCTGGCACTTCTACATGTACAAATCATCATTCTTTTGCTAGAAAATTACTCGGAACCCCCCCCCCCCAAACATTATATATGGTTTTTTTTTTGCAGACACCCTACTGCAGGGGTGTCACAACTTTTTTGAAAGGGGGCCAGATTTGATGAAGTGAACGTGCGTAAAGGCCGACCATTTTGCCTGACATTTGAAATTCGGTCTAAGTGTGTTCGTCCAAGCACCAATACACTGCCCAACAAGAATTCTCTTGCCTTTGTGGCTGTGCGTGGTGAAGAGATAAGCTCAGGCGTGATATTTGGCTATATTTATCCACGTATAACACGCACCTTCACTTTAAGAGGGAAGTTTAGGAATAAAATTTAATTTTAAATAAAGAACAAACAAAATAAGTGTAAGTGCCCATCTGCAGCCCCACCGTTGCCATTTCTTACCATTGCCAAGAATGCAGCATCCACATTGCCATCAGTGCAGCCTGAATAATGCCCATCTGCAACCCCAGATGGGACAGGGAGGGGGCAGGACGAGCCCCAACTGATACATACAGCAGAATGTTTTCTCTGCAGCCTCTTTAATACAAACTCCTATGATGGAAAGAACAATCGTCAAATGGCAGCACAGGATACAGGACTTTCTATGACAGGCCGATGTGCAAGCAGGAAATTCACCTGTATGTATGTCACTTGTCTTGCCTCCTCCCTGTCCTCTCCAAGGCAGCCAGCACCAGGTGGTGGGCTGTGATTGGCTCGCAGGCCGAACTTTTGACATGCCTGCACTAGGGAATAAAATGGTGGTCATTGCAACTTTTTATCTTGCACGGTATTTGTGCAATCATTTTTCAAACGCCTTTTTTTTGTAAAAAAAAAAAATGGTTTCATGAATTTAAAAATAACAAAACAGTAAAGTTAGCCCATTTTCCTATTACAAGGGATGTTTAGCCCATTTTTTTGTAAAATATGAAGGATGATGTTACGCCGAGTAAAGAGATACCTAACATGTCATGCTTTAAAATTGCGCACACTCATGGAATGGCGCCAAACGTTGTTACTCAAAAATCTCCATTGGCGACACTTTAAATTTTTTACAGGTTACCAGTTTAGAGTTAGAGGAGGTCTAGTGCTAGAATTTTTGCACACGCTCTAACGCACGTGGCGACACCTCACATGTGTGGTTCGAATGACGTTTACATACGTGGACGGGACTTGCGTGTGCGTTCACTTCTGAGCGCAAGCTCCCGGGGACAGGGGCGTTTTTAATTTATTTTTAATTTATTTTTATTTTACTTTTTTATTTTTTTGTAAAACTTATTTTATTGAGTTCAGTCACATCTTAGTTTAGCAATACTTGTTAGTAACAGTTTTCTATTACAACAAAACAACAAAGAAAACACGAAGAAATATCTGAAGGTAGCCACAACAAGGGAAGCATAAGGTTATTGAGAGTAGGGTGGATGGCTCGCCTACCCTCCTCAGTTACCCAAGTACAACGCGGTTTGAGCTTGGATAATTCAAGGCCTCCAACAACCGCCCCCAGCGTGCCCCCCCAGCCCAGGCCCCCTGGTCCCCGCATTTCACAATGAGTCACAGCGCTGACGCTGCCACCCAGGGCAAACTCGCGTGGGTTGTGAGCATTGCCGTGCGTAGCCATCCCAGCATTTCGGGGGCATCAACCATGTCAACAGCAACAACTGTAAAAGTGCTTAACCATATAGAAAATAAGAACAATAATAATGATAAAAATAGAAGGGGGGGGAGTTAGAAGGGGGAAGAGAGAGAAAGATCGGAATCTCACCAAAGATGCATGAGGTATCCACCCCGTCCGCACCGGGCCACCAGGCCATAGCATTACTCTTTCGCTCGCTCGCTCGCTCTTTCTCTCGCTCGCTCTTTCTCTCGCTCGCTCTTTCTCTCTTTCTCTCGCTCGCTCTTTCTCTTTCTCTCGCTCGCTCTTTCTCTTTCTCTCGCTCGCTCTTTCGCTCGCTCTTTCTCTCGCTCGCTCTTTCTCTTTCGCTCGCTCGCTCTTTCTTTCTCTCGCTCGCTCTTTCTCTCGCTTGCTCTTTCTCTCGCTTGCTCTTTCTCTCGCTTGCTCTTTCTCTCGCTTGCTCTTTCTCTCGCTCGCTCTTTCGCTCGCTCGCTCTTTCTCTCGCTCGCTCTTTCTCTCGCTCTTTCTCTCGCTCTTTCGCTTGCTCTCGCTTCTCTCGCTTCTTTCTCTCGCTCTTTCTCTCGCTCGCTCTTTCGCTCGCTCTTTCTCTCGCTCGCTCTTTCTCTCGCTCTCGCTCTTTCGCTCTTTCTCTCGCTCGCTCTTTCTCTTTCCCTCGCTCTTTCGCTCGCTCGCTCTCTCTCGCTCGCTCTTTCTCTCGCTCTCTCTTTCGCTCGCTCTTTCTCTTTCTCTCCCTCGCTCTTTCTCTCTTTCGCTCGCTCTTTCTCTCTTTCGCTTGCTCTTTCGCTCGCTCGCTCTCTTTCTCTCGCTCGCTCTCTTTCGCTCGCTCGCTCTCTTTCTCTCGCTCGCTCTCTCTTTCTCTCGCTCGCTCTTTCTCTCGCTCGCTCTTTCTCTTTCTCTCGCTCTTTCTCTCGCTCTTTCTCTCGCTCTTTCTCTTTCTCTCGCTCTTTCTCTTTCTCTCGCTCTTTCTCTTTCTCTCGCTCTTTCTCTTTCTCTCGCTCTTTCTCTTGCTCTTTCTCTTTCTCTCGCTCGCTTTCTTTCTCTGTCGCTCGCTTTCTTTCTCTGTCGCTCGCTTTCTTTCTCTGTCGCTCGCTTTCTTTCTCTGTCGCTCGCTTTCTTTCTCTGTCTCTCGCTCGCTCTTTCTCTGTCGCTCGCTTTCTTTCTCTGTCTCTCGCTCTTTCTCTCTCTCGCTCTTCTCTCGCTCGCTCTATCTCTCGCTCGCTCTTTCTCTTTCTCTCGCTCGCTCTTTCTCTCTCTCGCTCGCTCTTTCTCTTTCTCTCGCTCGCTCTTTCTCCCGCTCGCTCTCTCTCTCTCTCTTTCTCTCTCTCGCTCGCTCTTTCTCTCGCTCGCTCTTTCGCTCGCTCGCTCTTTCTCTCGCTCGCTCTTTCTCTTTCTCTCGCTCTTTCTCTCGCTCGCTCTTTCTCTCGCTCGCTCTTTCTCTTTCTCTCGCTCTTTCTCTCGCTTTCTCTTTCTCTCGCTCGCTCTTTCTCTTTCTCTCGCTCGCTCTTTCTCTTTCTCTCGCTCGCTCTTTCTCTTTCTCTCGCTCGCTCTTTCTCTCTCTCGCTCGCTCTTTCTCTCGCTCGCTCTTTCTCTTTCTCTCGCTCGCTCTTTCTCTTTCTCTCTTTCTCCCGCTCGCTCTTTCTCCCGCTCGCTCTTTCTCCCGCTCGCTCTTTCTCTCGCTCGCTCTTTCTCTCGCTCGCTCTTTCTCCCGCTCGCTCTTTCTCTCGCTCGCTCTTTCTCTCGCTCGCTCTTTCTCTTTCTCTCGCTCGCTCTTTCTCTTTCTCTCGCTCGCTCTTTCTCTCTTTCGCTCTCTCGCTCTTTCTCTCGCTCTTTCTCTTTCTCTTTCTCTCGCTCTTTCTCTCGCTCGCTCTTTCTCTTTCTCTCGCTCGCTCTTTCTCTTTCGCTCGCTCGCTCTTTCTTTCTCTCGCTCGCTCTTTCTCTTTCTCTCGCTCGCTCTTTCTCTTTCTCTCGCTCGCTCTTTCTCTTTCTCTCGCTCGCTCTTTCTCTTTCTCTCGCTCGCTCTTTCTCTTTCTCTCTTTCTCCCGCTCACTCTTTCTCCCGCTCGCTCTTTCTCCCGCTCGCTCTTTCTCTCGCTCGCTCTTTCTCCCGCTCGCTCTTTCTCTCCGCTCGCTCTTTCTCTTTTCTCTCGCTCGCTCTTTCTCTCTCTCGCTCGCTCTTTCTCTTTCTCTCGCTCGCTCTTTCTCTCTTCTCTCGCTCGCTCTTTCTCTCTTTCTCTCGCTCGCTCTTTCTCCCGCTCGCTCTTTCTCTTTCTCTCGCTCGCTCTTTCTCCCGCTCGCTCTCTCGCTCTTTCTCTCTTTCGCTCTCTCGCTCTCTTTCTCTTTCGCTCTCTCGCTCTCTTTCGCTCTCTCGCTCTTTCTCTCTTTCGCTCTCTCGCACTTTCTCTCTTTCGCTCGCTCGCTCTTTCGCGCTCGCTCTCTCGCTCTCTTTCTCTTTCTCTCTCGCTCTCTCGCTCTGCTCGCTCTCTCGCTCGCTCTTGCTCGCTCTCTCGCGCTCTCGCTCTCTCTTTCTCTCGCGCTCGCTCTTTCTCTTTCTCTCGCTCGCTCGCTCTTTCGCTCGCTCGCTCTCTCTCTTTCTCTCGCTCGCTCTTTCTCTTTCTCCCGCTCGCTCTTTCTCCCGCTCGCTCTTTCTCTTTCTCTCGCTCGCTCTTTCTCCCGCTCGCTCTCTCGCTCTCTCTCTCTCTCTCTCTCTCGCTCTTTCTCTCTTTCGCTCTCTCGCTCTCTCTCTCTTTCTCTCTTTCGCTCTCTCGCTCTCTTTCGCTCTCTCGCTCTCTTTCTCTCTTTCGCTCTCTCGCTCTCTTTCTCTCGCTCTCTCTTGCTCGCTCTTTCTCTCTTTCTCTCGTTCGCTCTTTCGCTCTTTCTCTCGCTCGCTCTTTCTCTCTTTCTCTCGCTCGCTCTTTCTCTCTTTCTCCCGCTCGCTCTTTCTCTCTTTCTCTCGCTCGCTCTTTCTCTTTCGCTCGCTCTTTCTCTTTCGCTCGCTCTTTCTCTTTCGCTCGCTCTTTCTCTTTCGCTCGCTCTTTCTCTTTCGCTCGCTCTTTCTCTTTCGCTCGCTCTTTCTCTTTCGCTCGCTCTTTCTCTTTCGCTCGCTCTTTCTCTTTCGCTCGCTCTTTCTCTTTCTCTCGCTCTCTCTTTCTCTCGCTCGCTCTTTCTCTCGCTCGCTCTTTCTCTCGCTCGCTCTTTCTCTCGCTCGCTCTTTCTCTCGCTCGCTCTTTCTCTCGCTCGCTCTTTCTCTCGCTCGCTCTTTCTCTCGCTCGCTCTTTCTCTTTCGCTCGCTCTTTCTCTCGCTCGCTCTTTCTCTTTCGCTCGCTCGCTCTTTCTCTTTCGCTCGCTCTTTCTCTTTCGCTCGCTCGCTCTTTCTCTTTCGCTCGCTCTTTCTCTCGCTCGCTCGCTCTTTCTCTTTCGCTCGCTCTTTCTCTCGCTCGCTCGCTCTTTCTCTTTCGCTCGCTCGCTCTTTCTCTTTCGCTCGCTCGCTCTTTCTCGCTCTTTCTCTTTCGCTCGCTCGCTCTTTCTCTTTCGCTCGCTCTTCGCTCTTTCTCTTTCGCTCGCTCGCTCTTTCTCTTTCGCTCGCTCGCTCTTTCTCTTTCGCTCGCTCGCTCTTTCTCTTTCGCTCGCTCTTTCTCTTTCGCTCGCTCGCTCTTTCTCTTTCGCTCGCTCGCTCTTTCTCTTTCGCTCGCTCGCTCTTTCTCTTTCGCTCGCTCGCTCTTTCTCTTTCGCTCGCTCGCTCTTTCGCTCGCTCTTTTCTCGCTCGCTCTTTCTCTTTCGCTCGCTCGCTCTTTCGCTCGCTCTTTCTCTTTCGCTCGCTCTTTCTCTTTCGCTCGCTCTTTCTCTTTCGCTCGCTCTTTCTCTTTCTCTCGTTTCTGGATGTCGCTCTAAATTTAGAACTGCTGATGACTTTTTTTTTTTAAATCCAAAACGCAGATCTGGGCTAAGCTACCACTGGGTGTGATGGACCGAGTGAACCTAATTAAAATGGTTCTCCTCACAAAGTTTTTGTATGTACTCTGGCATGCCCCTGGATACCTCCCTCTCAGACTTTCTAGATCCATCGAGGCCATCCTTAATTTGTTTGTGTGGCCCGACACAAGTTGTCCTAGCAGGCTTTGAAGAATCCCACTGAGTTAAGGGGCGCAGCACTACCTGACTTTAACTTATATTACCTGGCGGCACAACTATCGCACTTCTTTTACCTGGACAAACACGATAGAGACCTTACCTTGCGCTAGTATGCTCCCTCCACGTTCCTGGGATTACTCGCCCTTTCCAGGTTCTCTTTAAGGACATGGGGGGTGCTTGGACACTGGGACGGGGTCTACTTTACCACTGCAAAATATGGGAAGTGGTGGGGCATAGACTGAAAGTCTCGCCTACCCACTCTTACACCCTTGGGAGAACCCCGGCCTAAGCGAGTTGCTTTCCATCCTGGACCAGGTTCTGTGGCTCAATCAGGGGGTGAAGTATCTGATGTCTATCATAGCACTGTTTTGAAATCATTTCAACAGCTTAAGGACGGATTCAACCTCCCTAATTCTATGCATTTTTGCTACCTCCAGCTCCGCCATGTTTTTCGGACTAAATTTGGAGATATATCTCCCATTGTTGAACAACTCGATATTCTGTACACCATTGTAGGGCAGGACTCCCGGAAACTTATTTTGGTGTTCCCCTTAATCCCTCTGCTGCTATTTTGGCCTATAAGCTCAAAGATTGTTGGTCTGGGGATGTGGGGAAACTGGAGGATGACGAATGGGAGGATGCTTTAGAAACAAGCAAAACAAAAAAGTCTCGACCCAACTGTCAGACCATGTTACAAATCTTTATATTTTACATAGATCTTATCTGACCCCTATCCGTATGGCGTAATTGTAAACCCGACCACAACCCACTGTGCCCTAGATGTGATGGCACCTTCTTTCACCTCCTCTGGTCATTCCCGGTAATACAAGATGACTGGTCACGCATAGTGAAATTTATCCACGATGAGATGGGGACTTCCCTAACAAAAAAGCCCTATGCAGTACTTTCATTGCTTTTTCTACCAGGGAAAAATAATCCTCTGAACCTTCCTTTGGCGGTTCAGAGGAGGAAGGTTGGGGGGGGAGGTGCTGAAGTAGGCCCCTCCAAGTTTAAGCTATCCCTGGACGTAGTTGATGGGCTGCTTGGAGCCATACGTGTTGCGTTTGGCCCAAGTGAAGAATAAAGAAACTAACCCTGCACGACTGCAAGTCTAGGTGAGCCTAGAGTTAGTACATTTCCGGTTCATTCTGTCATTTCGGACACCGTTATATCCTCTGTGTTGTGAGAGACTCAAGACTCTGGTCTGGAACAATAGATGTTTCAGGTCATCTGTACACTGCAAACTGCATCTCAGGACAGTACATCTTATATGCTTCCTTACATGTGCTCTCCAAGATGGCTACTAAGCCCGTTGACCCTTGTCATCACTCCTGGGTGGAGCCAGCCTTAAAGTGACAGTACATGTGGAACCCTTCAGGTTTAACAGACTCCATTAGGAAAGAATGTCAGGAACCAGAGAATTCTTCTTTTTTTTCTCAAGAGCCCACAAGAGATGCTTTCCATTTAAGGAAGACCCCTCTGCGGAATGGAACAAGGTCCCCAGGTTAGATTCTGCCTTCTCCCAGGTCTCTAGATCCACCAACCTGGCCTTTAAAGACATAGGGAGTCTTAAGCGTCCAATGGATAAGCGCATGGATCTCTTGCTCAGATCTTGGCAGTCGGTCATGAGCATTTTTTTTTTGAAAACTGACAATTTTATTGATTTTCCATATTTTCCAACAGAAAGAGACAAACAAAACCGAGACAGAAAAGGCACTCTTTGTGATAAGTGGTAAAAACCAGGTGAACTATCCACATACATAGTTGAGGCATATATAACCGATAGACAATAAGCCGTGTATATCCATAATCAAACAATGATGTTAGGTTCGATGCTTCAGTATTACTATTAAGTTTTGGATTTGTTCAGATACAAATCGGTAACAAAAGGAGTGAGAAAGGGTTAAAGTTAGAGCCAAGGAGACTAGAGAGGGTAGGAATAAGGAGAGGAGGAAAGGGTGGAAGGAAGCAAAGAGTAGAGGACAGCCACCCAACCCTGGGACTCCTCACCGCCCGGGGACCTCAACTGCACATTAACTGGTACTGGGAGCTTCCAGCTTATCCCACAGTTCCCATATTCAGTTGTGTGATTCAAGGTTTTTGTTTAAGGCAGCTGTCAGATATTCCATTCACGTAACATCTCTGATCCTGGAATGCAATTCAAACGGGGGAGGTTCTTTCCTTTTCCATTTCAGGGCTACCAAGCATTTCCCAGCCATTTGCCCAGGTGCTAAGTTTCTTCGAGGATTTGTGAAAGGAAGGGGGTGGAAGGCCCAAGAACATTTTGGTGTCGGATGACACCCAGGACCCAAAGATGGAGTGAAGAGTGCACCGTTTGCTTGTAGGGGACTATCAGTGGTCATGTCCAATAGGTATGGTATAGCGTCCCCACCTCTTTACAACAGCGCCAACAGCAATCGGCAGAGGGGTATTTAGAGTGGAGCAGGTCAGGAGTTTGGTACCAGGGAAGTAGAATTTGTATTGATTTTCTTTGTATAGCTTACAGACAGAACTCTTAGAGGCCTGCAACCATATAATTTGACATGTCTTCAAGGGTATATCCTTACCCAGGGCCTGCTCCCATTTGCGCATATAGGCATGCCGAGGTCCATTTGGAGCCATGTCTGTCATCAGGAGTTGAAAGGTGCACAATATTATTAGAGGACAAACTCTCTAAGCAGATTTTCTCAAACTCCGTTAAGGGAGAGAATTGCAGGTTCGGTACCAGGGACTGTGCAAAATGGCAGATTTGTAGGTAACTAAAGAAGGCCTGTCTAGGCAAATCAAAGGCATCTTTAAAATCCTGGATGTACCTCAGGATTCTGGTTCTGGTATCCACTAGGGGTGCAACGTATCGTCACCGATCCGTGAACCGAACGGGACACCCCGTTCGGATCGGCACACCCCGCGATCCACGGAGCGCTCTGGAGCCTCGGCCGTAGGAAAGTCCCCGGCTTCAGCCTAGCTCCGGAGCGGCGGCCATCCTGGTACACCCGCCGGCGCCCCTCCTCTCTGTTCACACCCACAGAGGAGCCCGTGCTCGAGGGAAACACACACCTGAGGTCGGTCTGAGGTCTGCACTACTGTTGTGGGGGTTACTGTCTGAGGTCTGCACTACTGTGGGGTGTCTCTACTGAGGGGGGGACCATAGTGGGTGGGTGGGGGTGACACCATTTTTTGCACCGATTGACGCCACTGCAGTGTGTGTGTGGGGGGGGGGGGGGGAATGTGGATATTGGTGGGGGAGATTTTTTTTTTTTGCTTTTGCTGATCCGAAAATGATCTGATTAGTGACTCCTGATCCGAGGAACGATCTGAACCGTGAGTTTTTTGATCCGTTGCACCCCTAGTATCCACCAAATGACCATACCGAAACAGGGCCCTATTCATCCAGAAGTGGGACATCAGTGAGGTCAAGCTGTCCATGACATTGGGAGTAAATAGAAAAAGAGGTGACCAGGGAGGCCGCGGAGGTGAGCTGGTATGTTTTAGCTCGTCGCCATAGTGTCCGTAAAAGAGCCATTGGCCCTAACAATTGGGACCCACAAGAGGCACATCCATACTCCATAGCATGAAGTTTGGATGGGTAGGGGCCAGCCACAGCTTTTCAATTTGGGTCCATCTGTTGTACGCATAAAGGGTGCACCAAGAGGCCACTGCAAAATTGATCTAGCAATCCTGTGCCTCTTGTAGTTCCAAAAAAACTTGAGCAAGTTGCTTTGAAGGGTTCTGAAGTGTGAAGCTGGCATAGGAAGTGTCTCTGAGGCCCCGTACACACGAGCAAATAGATCTGTTCAAATCGGTCGGACAGACCGATTTGAACAGATCTGTCTGCTGGGATGTATTTGTTTGATCGTGTACACACGATCAAACCAAAATCCCCGCCGGCAGACAGCACGCTGACGTGTCCGTCACCGCACCAGGAAGTAAAACACTTCTGTGCATACGTCAAATCCATTCGACGCATGTGCGAGCAGATATGTCTGCTGGTTAGCGTACTAACCAGCAGAGATATCGGGCCGACGGGTTCCCAGCCAACAGATTTCAAAGCATGCTTTGAAATCTGTCGGCTGGCCAAATCCGTCTGTTTGCCCGTACACACAATCGAATCTGTCTGCTGAAACGGTCTGGCAGACCGTTTCCAGCAGACAGATTTGATCGTGTGTACGCGGCCAAAGAGGTAGAGTCTGGGTAGGATCACCATCTTAATGGCCACCAGGCGACCAAAGAGAAAGCTTTAGGGTTTTCCATTTGGCCAGGATGGCTCTGATGGATTTATAAAGTTGAGGAATGTTGGTGTTTTGTATAGAGTGTCATAGGTGGGTGGGAGGTGTACCCCAAGGTACTTTAAGGTGGATGTCTTCCATGTGTAGTTGAATGATTTGGAGATGACCGACAGTGTCCGATGAGTCATGTTCCTTAACATGACTCATCGGACACTGTCGGCCATCTCCAAATCATTCAACTACACATCCATCATTCAACTACACATCCATCATTCAACTACACATCCAAGGACAGATGCCCTCCCCTTGGAGGGCATCTGTCCTTGGAGTTGTTAATTTTATAGCCCGAAAGAGTACTGTAACGGTCTAATACTATAATGTAGGTTCAGGAGGGAAATATGGGGCTGGGTAAGTGAGCAGGACGTCGTCTGCAAATAAAGAAATCTTAAAGTCCCTAATACGGACTGCGATACCATGGATATTCGGGTTTTTGTCTAACGTGAGCTGCTAGGGGCTCAATACATGGGGCATAGAGGAGAGGGGAGAGCGGGCCGCCCTGTCGCGTGCTGTTGGTGATGGGTAAGGACGAGGAGGCAAACTGAGTCTTGACTATGGTCGAGAGGGACAAGTATAAATGGGTAATGGCTTGTAGGAAAGGGCCCTTTATTCTGTCTCGACTAAGGGAAGCAAAGAGGAAAGGCTATCCCAGCCTATCAAAGGCCTTTTCCGCGTCTAGGCTTAGAAGCAGCGCCTCAGACCTGTTCCTGTTTGCTACCTCCACAAGGTCAATAACTCTCCGGGTATTATCCTTAGCCTGTCAGAGGGGAATGAACCCCACTTGATTTTTATGAATCAGTGATTGCATAAAGTTGTTTAACCTATTGGTTATTTTAGTAAAACATTTTAAGTCTGCATTCAAAAGTGCAATCGGCCTGTAATTGGAGCACAGTGTATGGTCTTTTACCATAATCCCCCCTCATGATTTATCCCAGGCCATCCATCCTTACCTAGTAGAACACAAGCTGAGCACAGCAAGGGACACAAGCTGAGCACAGAGGGGGACCGGAGCAGAGCATGGAGGGGGGCCGGAGTAGTACATGGGGGACAGGAGCGGTACACAGCGGGGGACAGGAGCACCACTGACCAAGTATCGGATAAGGCATCGGAGCATTTGCTCAGTATCGGCATCGATACCGATACTAGTATCGGTATAAGGACAACCCTACTTCTAACCTATGTAAACGAGAAGGTGTAGCGATCCTCTTTAAACAGGTATCCCCCTTCCAATTGCAATCCCTGTATGCAGATCCTCTAGACCACCATCTCATTCCCCCGGGGCTTCTGGAAGGGCATCAACCTTTACTCTATGTACCCCAAACGTCAATCGGCACTCCTTTTTATCCAAAGTACTGCCGTGCTTTGCTCCAGTCCCCCTCCATGCTCGGCTTGTGTCCCTTGCTGCGCTCGGCTTGTGTCCCTTGCTGCGCTCGGCTTGTGTCCCTTGCTGCGCTCGGCTTGTGTCCCTTGCTGCGCTCGGCTTGTGTCCCTTGCTGCGCTCGGCTTGTGTCCCTTGCTGCGCTCGGCTTGTGTCCCTTGCTGCGCTCGGCTTGTGTCCCTTGCTGCGCTCGGCTTGTGTCCCTTGCCGCGCTCGGCTTGTGTCCCTTGCCGCGCTCGGCTTGTGTCCCTTGCAGACATAAAATATCAGAGTAGGCATTGGCCAGATGTTCAGGGGGTCCTCCGGTTGGGTCCCAAGGGTTGTCCAGGATCGGAGATGGGGGATGTCCAGAAGGGTAAGAGGCAGAAGAGAAAAAGAGGGGTGGGGAAAGCCAAGGAGAAGAGGAAAAAGTGAAAGAACAGTAAACAAAACATACAACTAAAAATCAAACACATATATTCAAATTCTAGTAACAACTCGCAGTATAACCCACCTAAAAAAGGTGGCGGGTTGGGAATCCCTGAAATGGCCCCCCTCCCCCTGACGGGGATGGAAAAAAGAAACCCGTCGGAGCACAATAAACAAAGCGGTACAATCGGTAGGGAACAATTTGGAGAGCCCCATGGGAGAAGGGTGCATGGCCAAGAGAGGAATGATCCGCTCTAGGGCCTGCCCGATGTAACCGAGAATAAACCTGCACTTGGCAAACGATCATAACTGTAGCTATAACACAAGAGCAATTTGGCGAGCCCACCCCTCACCGGGGAGGGGGAGTTGGCAACAGACATAAGGGGGAGTGGGGTATCATCCGTAGGAGAATGACCTCGTAGGGATAGGGACAAACCGATGTAGAAGGGTAACCAGGCCTCATCTAAGGGCCCTAGATTGGAGGGAAAACAGTCATCAGGTCGTTAAAATTTAAAAAGGGGTGTACTGCGGTAATTCGATGTTAAAGCGGCAACTAAAAATGTTATACAACACTAATGTTCAAATGAAGGGCTGCGCTGTTGTAGGCTAAAATGTGACACTAGTGACGAAGTGCTAGATAAAGGTAAATTAATTATGAAACACCTACTGAGTGAAAAAAAAATCTGTTAATAGGTCTGTGAGATCTCAATAAGATAAGGGGTTAATTTCTCAATTAGGTAGAAACCTGAAAATGATCAAGTAAATAAATACCAGTCCATGTGAACAAACCAAAAAAAACCTCAAGAATACCATTAACAAAGCGTCAAAAGTAAAAAAAAAAAAGTGAATAAATATTAATGTCCATATAAACTTAAATATCCCCAGTGTTCAATGAATCCAATAGTCCAGGGAAAAGTGCCGACAATACCCTGCCGCTTAACAGATGGAAGTGATCTCTAATAGGAGATCAATATGTGCATATGGTTAATATCCCAGCCTGGGGTCTCTATTGGTAGCATAAATCCCTCAGTGTGGTTCAATATTGCATAGAAGATGTCTCAAACAATGTAGCATTTCAGGATGCACCACATAAAAAAAATTAAGGGACTGGCATAGCGTAAAACCCTTAAAAATGTAATAAGTAACATAAAAATGCACACTTGCATTGAAGAAGTGAGATAAGGCATATAAAATACAATCAAGCCGGCTGGCCCTTTAGCAAGGGCTTTTTTTTAACTTTTTTCCTAAATATAGTTCTCGCAGGTTTAAAATAATGTGGCAAATTTAAATGCTGTTTATATATCTTATATTGGCATGTACTATCAGGCTATAGAACAGGGGTCTCCAAACGTTTTATTTCGAGGGCCACATCGTAAATTTTACACATAATCGCGGGCCGAAAAAAAAGGTTTCCTAATCCACAGCAGCAGAATATAATAAAATGTACCAGGCTTCTGGAAGATGGTGCATCTGTGTCCTACTCCTGCAGCTAAATGCAGGGGGTTAAACTTCCAGTGTGCATTAAATCTGTAGCCCCATCAGTCTCCCCACACATTTGTGTCTCCATCACTCATCAGAGGATCTCTGCCAACTGATGTCTCCATCAGAGCCCCACTGCACATTTTGTGTGACCCCCCCCACAACGGTTTCCCTTAAGTGCCATAACCCCCCCCCACACAACTGTACCCATCCGTGCCATAACCACCCCCCCCCCCACAGCTTTGTCCCTTCCGTGTCATCAAACCCCACTGAACTGTGTCCCTTTCTGTGCCATAACCCCCCAGAACTGTGTCCCCTTCCGAGCAATCAACTCCACCCCCCCCCAACTGTGTCCCCAACATAGCCAATCAATCCCCATGCCGCACATTTGTTTCCTCCTCATCAGTCTTTACCACTGTGCCTCAAGTGCAAATCTGCACCTCCCAATCTTGGCTCCCATCCTGCTGTAACACAGGCACGCTATATGCAAAATTGCACCGATTGTAAACAGCGGGCAGGAGCAGGTCTGCACTGAAATAGTTCATTGGTTGAGGTCGAGGCTGGGAATTGGCTGAGGCCGAGCGCTGGGAGTTTCTGCGGGACCTGTGCTGCATACTGCCAGGGGGGTGAGTATGTATTACAGGTTTTGCAACCAAACCGACAATGTCTGTGTCAATGTCGGTGAGTCTAATGACTCTAGCTGCGGGCCGGTAAAAACGGCCTAGCGGGCCGGATGTGGCCCGCGGGCCGTACTTTGGAGACCCCTGCTTTAGAACATTAGGTCTGTTGCTCTACTAATTATGTACTGCTTTTGTGACATGCATCGGGAAATCGGGTCCGCTTCGGCTGCCTAAATGTACCATTTTCAGTCTATGGTCTTTCCCCCCCCCCCCCCCCCCCAGACTCCTGCTTTGTGTTCCTCCCTCCTTCTTCTCTTTCAAATGATTCGGCCTATCAAAGGACCGATGGAGCAGATGAAATGCACTTATAAGCATGTGTACTCATTCATTCATTCATTCATTCATTCATCCTGCCTTCAGCAAGCCATAGATTACTCAGGATTTATGTGAAGTCTGGTAAGTTACCTACTCATTTATTCCTCTCCTTATGGGCTCAAACATGGATCTTGGAATCGTTATCTTTCCCTTTTTCCTTTTTATCTGATGTTTTGCAGATTCAGAACAACTGGCTAAATGTGTGGTTGGAAAGCTTTATCTAATCTTTATATGCATTCCAGACTGCTCACATAATCCCTTTTATCTGTCGATACAACCGAGATCCAATCAATATTGGGTAGGTCTGATTCTAGCTGCATGTTTTCTGACTCCTGGATGGATGTAGTTTATAAAAATACTTCATATAGAGACCACTATTCCGTAGCAAAAGGTTTCCAACGTTTTTTTATTCAGTAACTGAATGGTAGTGGACCTTACATAGTGATTAGGTCAGTTTTTTCTTTTGTTCAAGGAAGGGGAAGGCTTTGCGGGCTTGGGTGCGCCCTCTGTGGACCTGCTGACCTTCGGCCGAGGATATCGGTCCATCTTTGTGGTGCCGTGTCTGCTTTTGGGGGTCCCCTTACCTTCAAATGACCTCAAAACTTTGGGTTCTTTTGTTGTCAGTCACCGTCCATAGAGCTGGTTATTGCATTGTACACAATTTAATCCATGCATCCATTTATGTGCATCCTGCTATGTTAGATCATTTTTAACTTTTCTTTCGTCCATGGACGGACACAGCTTTCTTATAATCTTGACTGTAGGGTTATGTTCTGTCTATCAGGAAAGGACTAGGCAGACATGTTAATAGTTAATGGGGCGGTCCTTCTGGTCATAACCCCTCACACTGCACTCGGCAGTACAGTTTTTTTTTCTGTCTAGAAGAGAAGGACCTGACTCCCTTTGGGCCCATGGTCCTGAAGAACTTTTATTTTTGATCCTGAGATCTACTATCAACTACTGGCTGGGTGACAAGCTGGATAATATAGATCTTTGTATTCTTCCCAGTCCGGCCATCGAGCGTGAGCAGGCTTCTGGGGTTCACATACTGCTGTCTAAGTCACAGTGAACCGTGGCCGACAGCTACTCTGTACTGCTCGGAAGTAGGTCTGTCAGGAACGCACCAGCAAGTCTTTGCAGAGACAGGCAAGTAAAGTTCCTCCTGTCTTGGCAGGATGGAACAGCTGGGCATTCCTGGTATGGTCGATTTAGGGGGTCTTTAGTCCTCCCTTTCCTCTCTCCCCATCCATCCCTCCTTCCCATGCTTTGCTGGGCCTGCTGTGTACCTCACTGTGGGGGGGGGGGGTCCCTGAGGGGGGCTCCGGGTCCTGGCTGGGGGCTGCGTGGTGTTTCCGGGTCTGCTCTAGTGTGGGTGGTCTGGTTTGTGGGGGGCCTCCACAGTGTTTTTGTGGCCTTTTGTTTGAATTTTTACCTCAGAAAGCCGCGCTGTTTCTATAGCGAATACAGCAATTGGAAATTTTCTTGTAGCTCGCGCTCCTTTTTTTTTTTTTTTCCTGAGGTAAGCGGCTGCCATCTTTGTGGGGATTTTTACATTGGCTGGACCTCTGGCGCTGGTTTGTCATTCTGAATGGCAGATCACCTCTAGAGTCACCTCAGGCACACTCTGTCCAGGAATTTAGAGCGGACGGCAGGGCTGAAGCAGTGCCTGGGTCAGGGCGGTGAGTCCTCTGGTAATACCCATCGGTCTGGGCAGTTAGGAGGATGGGCCTTTTCTTGTACCTTGACTTTTTCCCTGAGTGGCTGTCAAGTGTGTGGGTCAGCATGGAGTCAGACGCTGGCGTTTTTCTTCCCCAGACATTCCGGTGGTAGCAACGGATGCCCCTGCACCTTCGGTACCTGTGGACGCTTTGTCGGCGCTCCTGCATTGACAAGTCCGTACTGAAACAGATGAGTGTCAAAATCGCCAGAATTTGGCATAAAAATCACCTGACCTGCCATTTAAAAACCCATAGTGCAGATTTTCAAATGCCTGCAGATTCTCAAATGCTCCTCTCTCACAGCGTGCACGAGGCATGGAGAAAAGCAAGGATGCGGGTAAGCCTCCTAAAACCCCTGGGGGGACAGGCAAGGATCCCCCAAAGGACATGCTCTATTATACCCAGAGGCTGACGAGTGTAGTAGTACATGGGAGTGGGGAGGACATGTCAGCTACTCCTGCAGTTTTCCACACGCAGGCAGAGGGGGAGACAGGCTCTCAGGGCTCTGAGGCCTCTCCAGAGCGGGACTTATTGGAGGAGGACCAGGAGGACGGGAGTGATGCTCAGCCTTCCTTGGCTGATATACTGCGTGCTGTGAATAAGTGTACAGCGTCAGTAAACACCTTGCAGGAGCGTTTTCGTACCTTGAAGAAGGAATTGGGGTTCATTAGGCATGATTTGCAGAAGACAAGGGAGCGCACTACTGCTGCTGAGGGGCGCATCAGTGACCTGGAAGACAAATTGACCCCACTCATGAGAGATGCGCAAGTTACTGCTAGGATTGCCAGGGTGAATTAACTCAAGTCTGACGACATTGAGAATCGCTTAAGACGAAACAATGTCCGCATAGTGGGGCTCCCCGAAAAAACGGAGGGCAGGGACCCCACGGAATTTATTGAACAATGGCTCCTACAAGTCTTCGGGAAGGAGGTGTTTACCCGGCTGTATTCAGTGGAGCGAGCGCACAGAGTTCCAGCTATGCCCCTCCCGCCGGGGCACCCGCCACGCACTATGATTGCCAGGTTGCTCAATTATAAGGACAAAGAAATAGTGCTCAGACAAGCAAGGGAGCGACGCATTATCCTGTTTAATGGAGCTTGTGTTTCATTTTATCCTGAATATTCGGCGGAAATACAGAAGCGAAGGGCGAGATTCTCCGATGTCAAGAAGAGATTACAAAGGCTACGGGCCTCGTACGCCATGCTGTTCCCAGCGAAGCTCCGGATCATAGCTGGTGGTCAATCCCATTTCTTTGAATCGGCGACTGATGCGTCATCCTGGCTGGATGCCCACGAGCATGCGATTCGTCAGGAGGACAGGGGGGCAGCGGCGGAGGGAGACTGATTTATAGCCTTCGCAGATTCCGGTTCGGTACAGGTTAGTCCAACCAAGGTTGGCTGGGAAGTCACAACCTACAGTTTTTTTACCAGCGTTGTGAGCAAGTGAATTCATCTAACAAGCAGTTTAGTGATTTTTCACCATTTTTTTCCTTATGGTCATTTTCTTCAAGTTGCATCCGAAGGGTGGGGCCATGATGTTTGGCTTGGCCTGCGGTTTTTCTCAGTTTTTTTCTGATTTTTGTTTTCCTTTTTTTCTTTTCCCTTTGCAACCCCCGCCCTGTGTACTGCAGTATGGAGGGCTCTCCTTGCGGCCGGTTGCATGCATGTTTTTGTTTTTTTTGCTCTGTTCTTTTGTTATCACAGCTGCAGCTCTGAACAGTGTCGATGTGCTCGTAGAAAACTCTTGAATCTGAGGGGGCCTGGAGAGCCTGTTTTTCTGTTACACGTTACGCAGATCGCAGGTACTTTGTTTTTGATACACTTGGCGCACTGGACCTATACACACCCTACAGCGCCTAGGGTACACATGTTCAGTTACTTTTTTCAGGAGTACTGTCTCATTGCTTTCCTGGAATATTAGGGGTGTTCATAGCCCCCTAAAACGCACCATGGTTACTACGCTTTTGAAAAAGTACTCCCCCGCTATATTTGTCCTGCAGGAGACTCACCTGGTGCCAGACAGTTTCCTTCCTGGGAATACTTCCTATTCAAGGGGGGGTGAGTGTGTTGGTCCATAAAGCCCTGGAGTTTCATCTGTTGGAAAAATTGATAGATGTTAAGGGGTGCTTTGTGGTTTTGATGTGTAAAATTTGTCTATTGAAATGTATCCTTGCTGCTGTGTATGTACCCCCTCCATTTAACTCTGAGGTATTGCGGATATTGCTAATGTACCAGTTGGACCACCCTGATGTGCCGCTTATTATCGCGGGTGATTTCAATTGTTATATGGATCCTGTCATGGACAAACATCCGCCTCCTGTGGCTTCCTGCAACAGAGCTCGAACAGCACTGCGGAAGTTCACAGAGGAGGTGGGGTGGATTGACCCGTGGCATAGTCGTAACCCACAGCAAAAGTTGTTCTCCTGTTTTTCTAAAACTCACCTCTCCCTGTGACGCATTGACTTATGCTTATGCTCGCCCCAAGCAGCTAACCTGTTGGAGGATCTTCGATATCTGGTGAGAGGGGTTTCGGATCACTCTCCACTTGTGATGTCCCTGATTGTTAGGCCCACTGCGGATCTCCCTAGGGCTCCTTGGAAGCTCAATGCCTTTTGGCCTAATTTATTCCCTTCCCATGAATGAGTTACGGAGGAGATTGCTGGGTTTTGGCGGGGCCATGAGGATCATTCTGACTTGGGATTGACCTGGGAGACGTTTAAAGCGTTCCTCAGGGGAATCTTGATAATGGAGGTTACGGGTATCAAGGCCAAAACGGTGTACGGGAACAATCCGAATTATTGGTGAGTAGATTGGAGGCTGAATTTATTGCTGATCCTTCTGACGCATCTAGGGAAGCGTGGATGGCAGCACAGGAGGCAGTGGATAGGATTACTAGGGAGGCGGCTGATAGAAAAAGTTTTTTTTAATAAACGGGCTTTCTTTGAGGTGGGTGAGCAGACAGGCCGTTTGCTAGCAAAAATAGTGAAGGCGTCCCAAATGTCCCCGTCCATCGGTGCACTTCATACGGAGGGGGGGAGGGCTTGTGAATACTCCTACGCAAATTATGGAAGAGCTGGTTAGGTTTTACTCCGACCTATACAGATCCCGGGTGACTTATTCAGATATAGAGTTGCAGGACTACTTGCGGGGAATTGAGTTGCCCTATTTGTCGGCTACCCAGCGGGTGTTCCTGGACTCTCTGATAAAGTTGGAGGAGCTACAGGAGGCTGTCAGTCTTTTTCCTAATTCTAAATCCCCGGGAGAAGATGATCTTCCCATGGAAATTTTCAAGCAGTATGGGGGTATAGTTTTGCCACGCCTGCTTAAGGTTCTTAATTATGCCAGGGAACAACAGTGTTTACCGAATTCTATGACCAGAGCTTGCATTGTTCTCCTTTTAAAACCAGGTAAGGACCCACTTGACCCGGGTTCGTACAGGCCGATTTCGCTCTTACAAAGCAATATTAAAATCCTAGCGAAGGTTCTGGCTCTGAGACTCAACAACGTTATCTCCTCTATCATTCACACAGATCAGTCTGGCTTTATGCCCCAGAAGTGTACAGCCATCAATCTTCGCAGACTTTATCTGAACATTCAGACGGTGTCGGAAAACATGGGGAATAGAGCTCTATTGTCATTGGATGCCCATAAGGCTTTTGACAGTATATAATGAGGCTATCTCTGGGCTGTTATGGGCAAATTTGGCTTCGGTAAACAGTTCCTGTCATGGGTGAAGCTGTTATATTGTTCGCCCAGGGCGGTGATTAGGGAGACGGGGCATGTCTCAAAACCTTTTACCCTGCATAGGGGTACCTGTCAGGGTTGCCCACTGTCCCCGCTTCTCTTTGACGTCTGCCATTGAGCCCATGGCAGCCTTGATCAGAGAGAACCAGAAGGTGAGGGGCCTTCAATATGTGGGGATTCAGGAGAAGATTGTTGTACGTGGACGACACCATGCTTCTTTTGGGTGACACTGATGGATCCCTGAAGGAGGCTATGGAAGTAATCGGCAGGTTTGGGTCCTATTCTGGCCTAGTCATCAACTGGACCAAGTCCTCGCTTCTACTGTTGGATGATATCCTGGGTGGCGGGGAGCGAATGATACACAAGGTACCGGTATCCACGGGATTCAAGTATCTTGGTATCCAGCTTACCTCTGAACCGTGTGTCTTTCTTACACTCAATTTGACACCGCTGCTAAATATAATTGGAGATAAAGTTAAAATCTGGTCTCGCCTCAGGATGTCCCTGGTTGGCAGGGTCAATCTTATTAAAATGATTTTTATGCCCCAGCTTTTATACCTCTTACACAATACCCCTATGGTCATCCCTCTAAAAATGTTCAGAATTATTAACTCCCTTTTCAGGACCTTCATTTGGCAGGCTAAAACCCCTAGGGTGAAACTGGAGCAATTTCAAAAGCCTAATCCAACAACAAACCTTTCAAATTATACTTAATGTATAAAATGGTAAGAAAGAGAGTAAGTGGACAGGCAAGAGACAATAGAAAGTTAAGAACCTCGTACTGCCCCAAGAGAGCTTGGTTCTCGACGGTCCTAAGAATGGCGGCATCCACCTCTCAGACAGGATCTGTCAGTGCAGGGCCCCGTATGCCATCCAGACGGGTCCAGTCTCTCCCTTGCAGCCTGGCATCTGAAAGGCAACTCCTAAAGAAGAAAGGGTTTTTAGACCGTTTAGTTTCTACTCTACTGGAAAGCAGGTAGAAAGTGACGAGGATTTTAGGCACAAAGGCGTGAAAAATGTATACGACCTGGTGTAACTCATCTAACCAAGACCCTATTGAGCTTGGGTCCATTTTAGAATTCTTTCAGGAGGGAGCAGATAAAGGTCTGGCGGTCAGTACATTAAAAGTACAGATATCTGCTTCGATAGTGTTCCTAGAGGACCAATGGTAACCCGGTCTCTTCTAAGCCCTTTCGAGGCCTAGAATGGCTCAAATCAGGGGTTCTCGTAACAAAATATGTTGCGAGTATTTAGAATCTATGGTAGGAAAGCCATATGAAACTTTTATAAGATGCATCTCTTAGAGATCTTACCTTACAGCTTATTCCTGGTCGCTATAACTTCAGCGGGCAGGATCAGGGTATTCCATACTCTGTCTATAAAGCATGGGTCTTCAAACTATGGCCCTCCAGTTGTTCAGGAACTACAATTCCCATCATGCCTAGTCATGTCTGTAAATGTCAGTGTGTTACAATGCCTCATGGGATGTGTAGTTCTACAACAGCTGGAGGGCCGTAGTTTGAGGATCCCTGCTATAAAGGAACCTTATTCGTCTTTATTCTTGGATTGAATTGTCCCAAGAACAGATTCAAAATTTTCCTAGGGCAGCAGTTAATCGTTCCAGGATATTGTGCTGCCTACTGTCTGTGCAAATCCCTCAGGGGAGAAAGATGTTTTTTTTTAAAAGAAAAAAGAAGAGGTTTTGTTATGCTATCTCAAAATAACAAAGAGCCTCGGACACGTTCTATTTGTTGTTTTTTGGGTTGCCAAGTTTTAAAAAGGTGCCTTGGCTAAATGGTGGAGATAATCCATTCGAGAAGCCTTCTCTCATGCGGACGTGGTGCCACCAGTAGGAATCGGTGCTCAGTCAACAGGAGCACTTGCAGCCACATGGGCAGAGAGCTGATGCCACCCCTAAGCAAATCGGCGAAGCAGCGAGATGGTTAAGCTTCCGCACCTTGGTGTGGCAATACAGTTTGGACCTCACATCTGCCGAATGCTGGTCATTGGCGGAAGAGCCCTACAGGCTGTTGCCCCACCCTAAAGTTAAGTCTCTGTTATCCTCTCAAAGTGAAAGACGACCTGGGAAAATTCAAGTTAGACTTACCGGTAACTTGTTTTCCATGAGTCTTTCAGGACAGCAACGACCCACCCTATTGGTTTAATGTATCATGCTGTGACTAACGTATGTGTTTATATGTTCCAGCTGGGGCCAGAGGTTCTCTGAGACAATTGAGGTGTGTTAGGGAGGCGCCTCCCTTTAACCACTTGCCCACGGCCTCATAGTAAAAAGACGTCCTGTTTTTAAAGATGGATATCTCGGTAACGGCAGCAGCTGCTGCCACAACCGAGATATCCATCTCTTCTGTGGGCGGTCCTGTACACGATAACGGCAGTCTCTGCGGCGGATTCGCCGCGAGATCGCCATTATCGGTGGTGGGAGAGGGCTCCCGCCGCTCTCCCGCGCCCTCCGCCGCTTACCGGAGCCGTCGGTAGCGGCGGAGGCGATTGGTCTGTTCGGGTCCTCTGCTGGGATACGAGTGAGGGAAAAATCGCCCCACCCGTCCCCCATAGCTCTGCTGGGCGGAAGTGACGTCAAAACGTCAGTCGCGCCCAGCGTCTTAAAGAAACATTTTTTTTTTCTGACATTTGAAAAATTACTTTTTTTTTTTCTCTTTTTGCATTTAAGCCTAAATATGAGATCTGAGGTCTTCTTGACCCCAGATCTCATATTTAAGAGTACCTGTCATGCCTTTTTCTATTACAAGGGATGTTTACATTCCTTGTAATAGGAATAAAAGTGATATTTTTTTTATTTATTTCGGTGTATAAAATTATAAACTAATTTAAAATAAGAAAAAAAAAATGTAAAACGCCCCATCCCGACGAGCTCGCGCACAGAAGCGAACGCATACGCAAGTAGCGCCTGCATATGAAAACGGTGTTCAAACCACACAAGTGAGGTATCTCTGCGATCGTTGGAGCGAGAGCAATAATTCTAGCCCTAGACTTCCTCTGTATCTCAAAAAATGCAACCTGTAGAATTTTTTAAACGTCGCCTATCGAGATTTTTAATTGTAAAAGTTTGACACTATGCCACGAGCGGGCGCAATTTTTAAGCGTGACATGTTGGGTATCATTTTACTCGGCGTAACATTATCTTTCACAATATATAAAAAAATTGGGCCAAATTTTTTTTATTTTTTTTATCCAAAAATATTTTTTTCCAAAAAAAGTGCGCTTGTAAGACCGCTGCGCAAATACGGTGTGACAAAAGTATTGCAATGACTGCCATTTTATTCTCTAAGGTGTTATAAAAAAAAAATATATAATGTTTGGGGGGGGGGGGGTTTAAGTAATTTTCTAGCAAATAAAACTATTTTAGTCTCGTAAACACCGAATCTGGAAAACAAGTTACCGGTAAGTCTAACTTGAATTTTCCATTGATACATGTTCCCTGGGGCAAGACCCGGGTTCTCAAAGACGTTTTCCAACAATTACTTGAATATTGGGCTTTAAAATTAACACTTTTTTGAATTCAAACGTTCGAGTCCCATAGACCTCAATGGGGTTCTAAATGTTCGCGCAAACGTTCGGTCCTTTCGAAGGTTCTGGTCCGTACCGAACGTGGGGGTGTTCGGCTCATCCCTACTGACAACCATCCCAACGCTACCTGATCCAAAAAATGGACAGGTCCCCCGGCTGGAGAAAAGGTATAAAGAGAAATAGAATATTAACGTAAGGTCTCTAAAACGTCATCTGGAGGGGAAACCCCTTTTTCCATCTGAAGTAATAATTTCCAATATTGGTGTCACTGGATGGCTATGTTGTGCCATCGTTTCCAAGAATCTCCCATTTTTTTTTTGTCTCCTTGCTCTAAAAATTTCTGTATTTTTGTCTAATCTAGTCACTTCAGTCATATGCAAATGAAGATCACTTTGAGCAGTCAGTAATTCAAAATGTCCAATAAAAGGATCTAAACCAGAAGATTCCTTCTGAAACTTTACTAATCTTTTTGTAGAGACTGGATATTGGCTGTTTGCTCCTTCCAGTGTGCCGCTATAACGGATATATATCGACCCTGAACAAATGCCATAAATTCATCCGAAATAATTATTATACAGGATTTATATAGCGCCAACAGTTTGCGCAGCGCTTTACATTAGGGAAGACAGTACAGTCACAATACAAATCAATACATGAGGGATCAGAGGGCCCTGCTCGTTAAAGAGGGGGTTCACCCTTAAAAGCACTTTCTCCCATCCAGCATACTGGCGTCAGCGCCAGTATGCTGTTGTTGTTTGTTTTTTTTTTATCGATGTACTTACTACTTAATAGATAATTTAATTTTCGTCCTACCGCGGTGTATGGCGCCGCTATATCGCGTCACGCCTTCCGAAAACAGCAGACTAGCACTCGGCTCTTCTCGGCGCCTGCGCACAGACCCAGGAGCTGACTGCGCAGGCGCCGTATACAGCCGAGTCCTATTTCGGCTTTTTTCGGAGGGCGTGACGCGGCTATATACGGCGCCTGCGCAGTCAGCTCCTAGCGCCGAGAACAGCCGAGTCCTTAGCGGGTATTTTCGTAAGATGTGACGCGCTATACTAGAGCCGTCCACCGCGGGGGAAAGAAATTAAAATCGAACATAATACAGTGGATGATTTAAAAAAAAAAAACAGCATACTGGCGCTGACGCCAGTATGCTGGCTCACATGAGAGAGACTTTATTTAGGATGAACCTCCGCTTTAAAGCTTACAATTTAGAAATATCTGGAGAGGGTGATTCTACATTCTTTTCCCAATATTCAGTTATCAATGGTGGCATATTTTCTGCTATAACTGGATGGGAAACCCAATGTGATCCTAAACGCCAAAAGTATGCATTTCTAGAAGCGGGAACGTGGACTGACAAGATCAAGGCACCATGGTCTGACAAGCCACTAGGTAAATATGTGCCTTCTACAATGTCTGTTAATGCAGAATTAGCAAATGCCAGATCTAGACGTGAAGAAGTCTTGTAAGTGGAAAAACACAAGTAAGCATGTTTATCCGCATTCTCCCATCGCCAAACTTCTATAACCCCCGCCGCCTGCTCTCAATTAAGAAGATTTGAAGAGTATTGTTTAGGTGGCGTAGGTCAATCTAACTCTGGAGACACAATAGAAATAACCACATCAGCCCCAGAAGGATTTGTCCCCTGAACGACTAGGCCATTTTTTGCGATATGGCACTGCGTTTTAATTGCGTTTTAACTGTACCTAAACAAAATTGATGTCCTTTTTTACCTACAAATAGAGCTTTCTTTTGGTGGTATTTTTTTGCACTATAAGCAAGACTGACAATTTTGAAGCAACAATGAATACAGTACAGATCAAAAGTTTGGACACAACTTCTCATTCCAAGAGTTTTCTTTATTTTCCTGACTATGAAAATTTTAGATTCACACTGAAGGCATTCAAACTATGAATTAAAACATGTGGAATTATTTACATAACAATAAAAGTGTGAAACAACTGAAAATATGTCATATTCTAGGTTCTTCAAAGTAGCCACCTTTTTGCTTTGATTACTGCTTTGCACACTCTTGGCATTCTCTTGATGAGCTTCAAGAGGTCACCTGAAATGGTCTTCCAACAGTCTTGAAGGAGTTCCCAGAGATGCTTGGCACTTGTTGGCCCTTTTGCCTTCACTCTGCGGTCCAGCTTACCCCAAACCATCTCGATTGGGTTCAGGTCCGGTGACTGTGGAGGCCAGGTCATCTGGCACAGCACCCCAACACTCTCGTTCTTGGTCAAATAGCCCTTACACAGCCTGGAGGTGTGTTTTGGGGTCATTGTCCTGTTGAAAAATAGATGGTCCAACTAAACGCAAACCGGATGGAATAGCATGCCGCTGCAAGATGCTGTGGTAGCCATGCTGGTTCAGTATGCCTTCAATTTTTAATAAATCTCCAACAGTGTCACCAGCAAAGCACCATCACACCTCCTCCTCCGTGCTTCATGTTGGGAACCAGGCATGTAGAGTCCATCCATTTTCTGCGTTGCACAAAGATCTGGTGGTTGGAACCAAAGATCTCAAATTTGGACTCATCAGACCAAAGCACGGATTTCCACTGGTCTAATGTCCATTCCTTGTGTTCTTTAGCCCAAACAAGTCTCTTCTGCTTGTTTCCTTTCTTTAGCAGTGGTTTCCTAGCAGATATTCTACCATGAAGGCCTGATTCACACAGTCTCCTCTTAATCGTTGTTCCAGAGATGTGTCTGCTGCAAAAGGTGGCTACTTTAAAGAACATAGAATGACATATATTTTCAGTTGTTTTACACTTTTTTGTTATGTATATAATTCCACATGTGTTAATTCATAGTTTGAATGCCTTCAGTGTGACTCTACAATTTTCATAGTCATGAAAATAAAGAAAACTCTTGGAATGAGAAGGTGTCCAAACTTTTTGTCTGTACTGTATATTTCCCTAATCATACATCGCGGGACACAGAGCCTTAATTAATGGGTTATGTAGTCACCACAGGTGATTAGACACTGGCAAACCCAATTAAAATTGAGTTCCTCCCCCTATATAACCCCTCCCAAATGGAGAGTACCTACATTTTTTCGCCACATGTGCTAAGAAGAAAAATGCTCTTTTGATAGTCTGGCTGAGGAGACCTAGGAGCTATAACCGGATCCATTCCTCGGGCTAATATTTTGATATTAGCCTAAGATGGTTGGTACCTGGGCCTTGTGCAAGAAGAAACAAGGTTTGCCTATAATTTCTCTCTGTGGAGGTCTGGGCTTTGGGACCAGAATTTGGTGTACTAATACATATGTGGCGCAAAGTTTCTGGCCGAGTCTTCTGGTCATGTGTACTATGTCCTACATCACTTCCCGATCATCTGGATAGTGTCAGCAGCTGGTGAAACGCACGCCGCCACCGAGGTGGGGGAGCCAGTGTTTTTTTTTTTTTATCAAAGCTTGCAGCCCCAGTGCCGGGAGAAGGGCATTTTTATGTGAGTAGCCAATTGGCTGGTGTTTTTATTCCATTTTAATAGCGTTGCACTATGGAAGCTCTGTTTGTATTCCATGTTCTAAAATCTCAACATTCCGAGGGTGAGGTATTGTACATGCTCCAGTCCATTTATGTCTGCAGGAATTATCCTGCTCAATCGCATCTGACCGTCTTTTTCATTAAAGAGGTCAACCAGGTCTGGTAAGCACAATTTACTACTTGTGCACATTGGGTGTCGTACCAATTATCCAGGTGGTGGAAGGTCAATTAAGTTTGCATGACCATAGACTGTTTTTGTATCACAGCAAGAAATATATCTAGAGGTTATTCGAGTATCTTTGTTTGCACCAATGGGACTTTATTATTTATTAGGGTTGTCCCGATATCGATGCCGAGTATTTGCGCGAGTACTTTTACTCGCGCAAATACTCCCGATGCCTAAATAGAATACTGAAACCCCCCCCCACCCCGCTCGGCTGCTGCCGCATCGCGCCGCCGAATCAAAAGCTGCTGCAAGGGGTTAAACGCCGTGCGGCAACATCACAGCATTCATTTGAATAGCTGTAGTGTTCCCGCCCGTATAGACACTCCCCCTTGCTCCGGATTGGATGGTTGATCGTGATCTGTCCAATCCCCTGCAAGGGGGAGTGTCTATGCAGGCGGGCTATTCAAATGAATGATGTGATTTTCTCCATGCGGCTTTCGGCGGCAAAGGTAAGGGGGAAATGGCTGAAGGGACATGGGACATGGATGCATATGTGAGGGACATGGCTGAACGAACATTGCTGCATATGTGAGGGACATGGCTAGAGGGACATGGGACATGGCTGCATATGTGAGGGACATGGCTAGAGGGACATGGGACATGGCTGCATATGTGAGGGACATGGCTAGAGGGACATGGCTGCATATGTGAGGGACATGGCTAGAGGGACATGGCTGCATATGTGAGGGACATGGCTAGAGGGACATGGCTGCATATGTGAGGGACATGGCTAGAGGGACATGGCTGCATATGTGAGGGACATGGCTAGAGGGACATGGCTGCATATGTGAGGGACATGGCTGAAGGGACATGGCTGCATATGTGAGGGACATGGCTAGAGGGACATGGCTAAACGGACATTGCTGCATATGTGAGGGACATGGCTAGAGGGACATGGGACATGGCTGCATATGTGAGGGACATGGCTCAACGGACATTGCTGCATATGTGAGGGACATGGCTGAACGGACATGGCTGCATATGAGAGGGACATGACTGAACGGACATTGCTGCATATGTGAGGGACATGACTGAACGGACATTGCTGCATATGTGAGGGACATGGCTAGAGGGACATGGCTGCATATGTGAGCGACATGGCTCAACGGACATTGCTGCATATGTGAGGGACATGGGACATTGCTATTATTTACTATTGAATTATTGATTGATTTTATCACGTACAACTGGACACATTTTTATTAATTTACTTGTTGCATATTATAGGATAAGTTGTGTAATTACATATTATTCTATAGTGCCCCCAGTACACGTTTTAGCACGCATCAGTCTTCTACAGGTTCTGGTTTGAGTTTTTTTCTCTAACAAAACCCTTGGTAAACCTGTGGCGTGCATCAGGTAAGAAGAGAATTTTTATTTATGTATTATCTTCTGTGAGTAGGATGTCTTTCCTGGTTCTCACCACTGGAGGGAGTAAGTGCAACCTGGTGTTTTCTTACATAGCCTTCCAGGATAACATGCTCGGTGAAGTCGGTCAAATATAACACCACTCACCTCCTTCCGCTGCAGGCTCTGCCACGATACACATACAGGGGTCCACAAGATGCCCCCCAGTAATCTCTCCCCCCCTCTTCCTCGTCTCCTGGGCGCCACCATGACAGCAGGGCATGTGCGTGTGTCGGGAGCCCGTTTTTCTGTCAGTATAGAGACATGGATGAGGAGGGCTAAAAGTGGTTGCTAGTGCCCGTGCGCAATGCAGGACACCTGTGTGCAGGCACCAAGAGTAAGGTTCAAAAGCCCAGCACGCCAGAGCCATCTGTAAGCAGCATGGACACAGAGCTGTGGGCTGTAAGCATCCCTGTGAATTGACCCAGGCAAACCTAAGACTCCTTATCTGCATCAGGTTGTGCAGTGAGCTGATACTTTTGTGTATTTAAGACACAACAGTGATTGCATTTATATTTGTGGATAGTACCTTTGCTTTGTAGTAAGGACTATGTCCCCTGAGAAGAGGGTCTAGAGCAGGGGTCTCAAAGTACCGGCCCGCGGGCCATTTACAGCCCGCGGACCGTTAATAAATGGCCCGCAGGCAGGGCGGGTGCAGCGGAAGTGTAGATCGAGGTGCATGAAGAGTAGCGCAGGAAGCGTCTGTCAGAGGTTCACTTCTCTCTCATGTCACGCTGCTACTCCCCGGCGGCCCCTCCTCTCTTCTCATCCATCCCTATTTGCTTGTGACATCATCTGGGATGGACGAGAAGAGAGGAGGGGCCGCCGGGGAGAAGCAGCGTGACATGAGAGAGAAGTGAACCTCTGACAGACGCTTCCTGCACTGCTATGCATCTGAAGAAAACAACAAGTAAACGCTGACCTTTGCCCTAATTTGCTCTCATGTGCCTTGATGTGCTCTCATGTGCCCTTATGTGCTCTGATTGTGCCCCATGTGTCCTGATGTGCCATATATACCCTGATGTGCCTCGTGTACCCTGATGTGCTGGGCTCTGTACATCAGGGTACCCTGATGTGCCATGTGCCCTGTACTGATGTGCTGTGCCTGATGTGCCCTGGTGTGCGCTCATGTGGCCTGATTGTGCCCTGATGTGTCCTGATATGCCCCATGTGCCCTGATTGTGCTCTGCTCTGATTGTGGCCCATGTACCCTGATTTGCTGGGCTTTGTACCCTGATGTGCTGTTTCATGTGCCCTGTACCCTGATGTGGCATGTGCCTTGTCCTTGTATGTCTTGTCCTGATGTGCCATGCCCTGTACCCTGATGTGGCCTGTTGTGCTGTACCCCTATGTGCTGTGCTCTGGTGTGCCCTGTACCCTGTTGTGCTCTGATGTGCTGGGCTCTGTACCCTGATGTGCTGTGCCCTGATGTGCGCTGTGCCCTGTGCCCTGATGTGCGCTGTGCCCTGATGTGCAGTGTGCCCTGTACCCTGATGTGCGCTGTGCTCTTTTCCCCCTGATGTGCACTGTGCCCTTTTCCCCTGATGTGCACTGTGCCCTTTTCCCCTGATGTGCACTGTGCCCTTTTCCCCTGATGTGCACTGTGCCCTTTTCCCCTGATGTGCACTGTGCCCTTTTCCCCTGATGTGCACTGTGCCCTTTTCCCCTGATGTGCACTGTGCCCTTTTCCCCTGATGTGCACTGTGCCCTTTTCCCCTGATGTGCACTGTGCCCTTTTCCCCTGATGTGCAGTGTGCTCTGTGCCCTGATGTGCGCTGTGCTCTGTGCCCTGATGTGCGCTGTGCTCTGTGCCCTGATGTGCGCTGTGCCCTGTACCCTGATGTGCTGTGCTCTGTGCCCTGGTGTGCGCTGTGCCTTGTACCCTGGTGCCATGTGCCCTGGTGTGCTGTGCCATGTGCCCTGGTGTGCTGTGCCCTGGTGTGCTGTGCCATGTGCCCTGTGCCCTGGTGTGCTGTGCCATGTGCCCTGTGCCCTGGTGTGCTGTGCCATGTGCCCTGGTGTGCTGTGCCATGTGCCCTGGTGTGCTGTGCCATGTGCCCTGGTGTGCTGTGCCATGTGCCCTGGTGTGCTGTGCCATGTGCCCTGGTGTGCTGTGCCCTGGTGTGCTGTGCCATGTGCCCTGGTGTGCTGTGCCCTGGTGTGCTGTGCCATGTGCCCTGGTGTGCTGTGCCCTGGTGTGCTGTGCCATGTGCCCTGGTGTGCTGTGCCCTGGTGTGCTGTGCCATGTGCCCTGGTGTGCTGTGCCATGTGCGCGGGTGTGCTGTGCCATGTGCCCTGGTGTGCTGTGCCATGTGCCCGGGTGTGCTGTGCCCTGATTTGCTGGGCTCTGAGCCTTGATGTGCTGTGCCCTGATTTGCTGGGCTCTGAGCCTTGATGTGCTGTGCCATGATGGTGAGTGGTCTGTCGGCAGTGTAGTGGTCTGTCGGCAGTGTAGTGGTCTGTCGGCAGTGTGCAGTGGTCAGGGTTAATAATGTGTTTTCTGGCACCAATACTACGGGTTAATAATGCGTCCGCTGACACCAGTGCTGGGGGTTAATAATGCGTCCGCTGACACCAGTGCTGGGGGTTAATAATGCGTTCGCTGATACCAGTACTGTTTTTGAAGTTTGATAGATTGCATGCGGCCCCCCATGGGATATGAAAACTTGTCTTGCGGCCCTCAGGTAGTTTGAGACCCCTGGTCTAGGGTGAATAAAAGGCACCAGAAAATCCCTGCGTACAGCTAAGAATTCTAAGCTTGCCTGCAGTTTACCATCCCCTTCTGTCAGCCTGATGGCAGCCTCACAGGATGAACCCCTGTCTGGTTTTGCATTTTCTCCTATGGCAGCTCCTGTATACGTCACCGAGGACGCTTTAAAAGTTGCTTTGGATGGCCTGGAAGAAGGGATTGCTAATATTGTTGCAACCTCCTTGAAAAATGGCAGAAAACAGGGTGGATGCCCTTCATTTGCTCTGACTCTTTTTAGACGAGCCTTCTGAGGGTGAAAAATCCCTTTGGAGATGAGGATCATGTGCAGTCTGACTCAGAGGATGAGAGGTTTCCTGCGACTTCTCAGTCGCTAAAGATGCAGGTGCAATATTATGCAGAGATGGTGCGTGCCACTTACAAATTGCCTCCTGTTGAACCTTCTAGACCCTCTGTTTCCTCTTTGGGATACCGGAAATCCCCACAGGCTGCATGCGCCCTTCCAGTTCATCCATTGCTGGATAAACTGATGTATGATGACTGGGTTCGCCCAGATAAACTGTTTTCTCCTTCTGAGGCCCCGTACACACGGCCGAGGTTCTCGCTGAAAATCAGCGAGAACCTCGCTGGAATGCACATTCCAGCGAGGAACTCGGCCGTGTGTACGGTCTCGGCGAGCTTCCCGTCGGGAAGCTCGTCGAGCCGAAAAAGAGAGCACGCTCTCTTTTTTCTCGACGGCCCGCCTGGAAGAATGGCTGGTTGCCATTCCCGACGGGCGGGTCGCCGAATTCGACGGCCGGGAGAGAACCTCGACGGGCGGAACGATGTGTTCTGCCCGTCGAGGTTCTGGGTCGTGTGTACGCGGCCTGAGCAGTTCTCTCTCCTTTATTCTATGGAGGGAGGTTTCACCAAGAAATTGGGGGAGGGGGGTGTGCCCGCTATTAATGCAGCTATTTCTTGTGCAAACAAAAACCTGACCTGTCCTTTAGACAACGTGCAGGGTTTTAAAGATCCAACTGATTAAAAGCTGGAGTCCCTATTAAAAGCCTCCTCTGCCATGGCTGGGGCTCTAGTACACCCTGCAGATACAGCCATTGGTGTATGTCAGTTCCTTAAGGAACAAATGAAGCAGATGATTAATCTTCTCCCTACAGAGGAGATTGAGGTTTAGGAGGACCTTCCTAAGGCCTTGTGCTTTGCGATTTGATGCAATTATGGACTCTGTTCAACAAGCACCTCGCTTAAATCTCCTACAGGTACACATGCGCGGGTCCCTTTTGTTAAAACACTGGGAGGCCGAGGCTTCCTGCGAGAAATACTTGGCAGCGTTCCTCTTTGGGAGAGAACCACTGTTTGGAGATGGCCTGGATAAATGCATCCAAAAGATTACCAGAGGCAAGTCTACTCTATTGCCGGTTAAGAGTAAGCATCCCTCATTTAAACATACTCTTTCTCCAGCGCCTGTGAACTCTGTCTCCAGGCAGTGGCAATGGCTGCCCCAGTCTAACACTAGGGGAAAAGCCCAGAGCCAAGCCCAAGGACCGAAAAGAACTTGGGGTTCAAGGTCTAAACAGACCCCCAAAACTTCCCTATACAGGGACGCCCCCGCTCGGCCGAGTGGGGGGGAAGGTTGCTGTATTTTGCAAATGCCTGGCGACACAAGGTTTAGTACAAGTTCATGGAACTTCAGCCACCCCGTTTTCTGAGATCAAGAATTGCCAGAGATCCAGAAAAAAGGTCTTTACATTACTTTGGAACACCTGTTGTCCCAAGGGGTAATCATGGAGTTAGCCCCAGAGGATCAGGGGTCAGGATTCTATTCAAACCCGTTTACGGTTCCAAAATCAAACCGGGATGTCAGACCTATCCTAGATCTAAAAAGTCTAAATCTGTTTCTGACCATTCGCTCCTTCTGAATGGATTCTGTCCGTTCAGTTGTTTCCACCCTTCAGGGAGGAGAATTCCTGGCATCAATAGACATCAGAGATGCATATCTACATGTTTCAATATTGCCTGTTCACCAAATGTTTCTAAGGTTTGGGGTGGATCAACGCCACTGTTGCGTACCTGCCGGATGAGCCTGACGTGCAGTGGGAAGGCCTTCTCTTACAAATCCGGCTCAAGGGCTACCAATGTTGCAACAGTGGCCCGCAAGAGCCTGGCGGTGTATGGGTGCCTGGTTCGTCTTTGGTCTTGTCAGTCCAGCTGGTGCAGCAGGAAGCAGGATGGTAGATGCAGGGCTGGGGAGACACTGAATACGTAGTCAGACAAGCCGGGTTTGGTAACAGACGATCAGATGTAGGTATAGACGACAGGCAGAGAATGGTCAGGATACAGGAAAAGTTTGGCAACAGGATATCAAGCAGAGTTGAGCGTGGTCACAAGGCAGGCCGGGATCAGGATAACCGAGATCAATCGTAGTCAAACAAGCCGGGTCAAAAGCAGGAAACGGATCAGATCACAGGAAGTCACGGGAATAGGTAGGAGCTGCAGATCAGACAGCGAAGACGACAATGTGCTGCTGAGGTGTTTAAATAGGGCAGCCTGTTGTCAATCACTGAAATCAGTCTACACCATTAACCCTTAAGTGGCAGATCCATAACAGCCACTTTCAGTTTGTGGCCCTACTTTTCGGGCTGGCTACGGCACCTCGAGTGTTCACAAAAATACTGGCTTCGGCCCTGGCAAGGCTAAGGGCATGGGGCATAGCGATAACAGCCTACCTGGACGATTTGTTGCTCATAGATCAGTCCGCCGCACGCTTAGGCCACAATGTGCACAGCACAGTGGATTATTTAGAGTACCTAGGCTGGGTCCTCAATCTGAAGAAATCTTCCTTGCAGCCTCAAAAAAGGCTAGAGTACTTGGGCATGATTAAAGACACGTCCCTAAGCAAGGTATTCCTTCCTAAGCCAAAGGCAAAAGCCATAGGAGACTTGGTCCCTGAGTGGTAAAGGCGAAAAGATAGTCTGAATTGGTTTGTGGTAGGGTTGTCCCGATGCCACTTTTTTAGGACCGAGTACAAGTACCGATACTTTTTTTCATGTACTCGCCAATACCGATACTTTTTTTAAATGTCATGTGATAGTTTTCAAACCACAGTACAGACTAAGGATATTTTCTTTAGAATTATGAAGAATTCTAACTCTAGACATTATAAAAGAATAAAAATGAGTAAAAATGAATAAAAATGTTTTATTTGCTTGTCACGCAGTAGTAAAAAACTCAAAGAATTTTCACAGAACATGTTGATAAATACAAAAAAAGTATTCTATTCAGGCATCGGGAGCATTTGTGCGAGTACAAGTACTCCCGCAAATACTTGGTATCGGTCCCGATACCGATACTAGTATCGGTATCTGGACAACCCTAGTTTGTGGCAAAAGATGGTAGCCCTCTTTCGATGCTGACCCTTACGCCCAGTTTCACTCAAGACCGTTACATGGCCGAATTCTGTCAGCTTGAAACAAAGTTGTTCAGGCACTGGGTCTTCCTATGATCTTATCTCCAGGGGTTCGCCAGAGCCTCAATTGGTGCTTGCGCCCCCAAAATCTGTCAGAAGGAAAATCCTTCACTCCAGTTACCTGGAAAGTGGTGACCACAGATGCCAGCATTCTGGGCTGGGGGCAGTGCTAGAAGAAGCATCTGCTCAGGGGAAGTGGATTAGGGCTGAAAAAGCTCCTACTCATCAACATTCTGGAGATTCGGGCAATTCAGTCCGACAATGCTACGGCCGTAGCCTATATCAATTACCAAGGAGGCACCAAAAGTCTGGATGCCCAAAAAGAGGTGAATCACATATTGGCCCGGGCAGAAGGGGGTAGAAAATTGCCAGGTGGATTTTTTGAGTCCAGGAGAACGGTCTCTACACCCTGACATGTTTCAAATCGTATGTCAGAAATGAAAATTGAAATTGAAAATTGTACATATCAAATCTTCAAGGCAAAAATATTGTTTACATGAGATAATCATTTCCATGTACAAAATGTCACAAGATGCAAGAGGTGAAAGGAATATGGCATATCTTAACAAGGGTGCCTGTTGTAACTCTCATCTCCTTAAACGTCAACTTTAATAAACTATATGAGAAACCTATTGCGAGTAAAGAAAAAAAAATGACTCTACAGGCTTCATGAAGAAGAGGCGGAGGAATCTATACCATGTGGCCCAAGTCCTCTCCCTGGTCACTCGATCAAAATATAGAAGAAGAAATGAACCTGTGAGAGGAATGAACAAAGGGGACGAAAATAAGGGGAGAGAAAGGTTAAAGGGGGGAGATGTTCACCCCTGTTCTCTGCTAAACTGTACTAGTATCTCACAATCCCTCAGACAGGTATTTTATCCATGGTTCCCAGACCATACCAAAGAATGGCTGTTTATCGAGTAATATTGCAGAGAGGCGTTCAGCTTCCAGGTTCAACACAAAACTGGACAGCTTTGTGTCGAGCAAGAGATTCCTATGATCAAGGCTCAGATGCCCTGACAATCTCAGGGGATCGGTATTCCCTGATTTATGTGTTCCCTTCAGTACTGCTCCTCCCACGATTCCTTCAGAGAGTCAAGAAGGAAGGAAAGTCATTGTTTTTGCCCCCCCCCCCCCCGGCTTGGCCCAGGAGACCCTGGTACGCAGAAGTTGTAAGGATGGCAGTAGGAAGACCGTGGGTTCTTCCCATTACGCCAAGTCCTACTATCGCAGGGTCCAATATTCCATCCTGCTTTACAAAGTCTAAATTTGACAGTTTGGCTGTTGAGACCCTCATTCTGAGGAAACGTGGGCTCTCGGGGCCAGTCCTATCCACCCTGGTTAATGCTAGGAAACCGGCCTCCAGGCTCATATACTACAGAATCTGGAAGGCATATGTTTCCTGGTGTGAACCCAGAAAGTGGCATCCTAGAAAGTTTGCCATTAATGGGATTCTTGCCTTTCTTCAGTTGGGCTTAAAATATGAAGTTGAAAAAATTGAAAAAACGATTGCCTCTTGTTCCCTAGTCAGGGCGCGCTGTGGTTGAATTCACCGATTAAGTCTCCCGTGTGCCCATGGGATTTGAATTTGGTGTTGTCTGTTTTACAGAAACTACATTTTGAACCTTTACACCAGGTTATGAGGATGCCCCCTTCGGGCGTAGTGTGCTGCAGGCAGCAGTATAGATCCTCTGGCTCGATGGCGGTCTTATTCTAAACTGTGTTTCCCTCCCCTCAAATTTTTGCATTGCTATGGGACATCCCATTAAGTATATAAGGCTCTGTGTCCCGTGATGTATGATCAAGAAAATAGGATTTTTTAATAAACCTTACCTGTAAAATCCTTTTCTTGGGAATACATCACGGGACACAGATCTCCTACTCTTCGGAGTTAATGCGGAACACTTATTGCTTTGCTCCAAAACTGAGATTCTCTCCATTTGGGAGGGGGTTATATAGGGGAGGAACTCAATTTTAATTGGATTTGGCAGTGTCCAATCACCTGTGGGGACTACATAACACATTAAGTAATTAAGACTCTGTGTCCCGTGATGTATTCCCAAGAAAAGGATTTTACAGGTAAGCTGTATTAAAAAAATCAAATTTTTTTTCTAATTGCTATAATAAATATCCCCTTAAATAAAAAAATAAAAAAGACAAAAAAAAATGTCTTCATCAGTTTAGGCCAGAATGTATTTTACATATTTTTGGTAAAAAAAAATTGCAATAAGCGTAATAATGATTGGTTTGCACTAAAGTTATATGGCCAGATTTAGAAAGTATTTACGTCGGCGTATCAAGAGATATGCCGCGTAAATACTAAGAATAGCCGGCGTATCTTTTTTTTGTTCAGAAAAGATGCGCCGGAATTCTGCTAATATACGAGCAGCATAAGTCTGTTATTAGTCGTATATTAGTTGCAGTTTTACGCTGGCCGCTAGGTGGCGCTTCCGTCGTTTTATGCGTTGAATATGTAAATTAGGGATTTACGCCGATTCCCGAGCGTACTTGCGGCCGGGCGTCGTAGTTTACGTTGTTAGCGTAAGGCTTTTTCTACCGTAAAGTTACCCCTGCTATTGGAGGCGTAGCCAATGTTAAGTATGGACGTCGGGACAGCGTCAACTTGTACGTCGTTTGCGCAAATCGTTCCGGAATGGGGCTGTACGTAAGTTACGTACACGTCGTTTTACATTGACTACTAGTTACGTGATTTGACGCATGTGCACTGAGATACGTCCACGGACGACACATGTGCCGTTCGGAAAATGGGTTACATGAATCGCGCCCCACATTACTCATTTGAATTAGGCGCCCTTATGCCGGACACTTTATGCTACGCCGCCACAACTTATGGAGCAAGTGCTTTCTGAATAAGGCATTTGCCCATAAAATTTGCGGAGGCGTAGCGTAAAGAGCATACGCTACGCCCGCACAAAATTACGCCACCCTCTCTGAATCTGGCCCATAGTCTACAAAACCTGTATAGGTGAAACTCGAAATTTGAATATGGTGCAAAAGTTCATTTATTTCACTTATGCCATCATTACATGCAAAGCAAGATAGTTCAAGCTGTGATTTGTCATACTTGTGGCGATTATGGCTTACAGCTCATGAAAATCCCAAGTCCACAATCTCAAAGTTTATTGTGAATATTGTGAAAAGGTGCAATATTCTAGGCTCAAAGTGTCCCACTCTAATCAGCCAATTAAGCCAAAACACATGGCAAGGCTTCCTGAGCCTTAAAATGGTCTCTGTCTGGTTCAGTAGGAATCACAATCATGGGAGCGACTGCTGACCTGACAGTTGTGCAGAAAACCATCATTGACACTAGGGTTATACCGATACTATTATCAGTATCGGGACACATACAGAGCGTTTGCGCGAGTACTTGTTTTTCTTCTTTTTTTTTTCCCTTCCACCCCTCCTTCCTACTTGTACTCATGCAAATGCTCCCGATGCCTGATCCGATACCTGGGATAGAGAGGCAGCGTGTAATGCTCAGACGGCGGCCATCCAGTGTGTATAAAAGCCGCGCCTCCTCGTCGGTGATGGGGGAAACACTCCCAATAAGTTAGTCAGTGTTCTGCCTATCACGGGGATGAGAGGATGTCCATGATAGGCGGAACACTAACTCACTGCTGGGAAACTGAGTTCCCCTATCACGGACGAGGAGGAGGCGCGGCTTTTGTACACTGGATGGCCGCCGTCTGAGCATTACACAGGGACACAGGCATTACATGCTGCCTCTCTCTCTCAGGTATCGGATCAGGCAATCACCTTATTTATGTAGTGAATAAATCCGTACTGTAACCACCAATGAATCACAGTCCATGTCCTCTCACAAGTTTTTTTTTTTTTTTGATTATTACATATCAATAGAGCAGTACCACCTATAACTGTAGGCTGCAAAGTGCCATTTTCACATTCGTTATTGTAATTTAAACCACATTCTACAGTTATGGAAGAGGATGTCTGTCAGTGCCCAGCCGTTGGTGCCATTTGTTGGTGCCCAGCCATCAATGCGTCACTGTCACATGACATTAAAAAAAGAATCGGTATCAGCGAGTACTTGGGGAAAAAAAAGTATCGGTACTTGTACACGGTCTTAAAGTGGTATCGGGACAACCCTAATTGACACCATCCATAAGGAGGGAAAGCCTCAAAAGCTAATTGAAAAAGAAGTTGGATTCTCCCAAAGTGCTGTGTCAACGCACATTAATAGAAAGTTATGTGGAAGGGAAAGGTGTGGAAGAAAAATTTGCACAAACCGCAGGGATGACTGTAGCCTGGAGAGGATCGTCAAGAAAAGGCCATTCAAAAGTGTTGGACTTTCACAAGGAGTGGACTGAGGCTGTAGTCGGTGCATTAAGAGCAACCACACACTGACGGCTCCTGGACATGGACTTCAAATGTCATATTCCTCTTGTCAAGCCACTCCTGAACAACAAACCTCAGAAGCGTCTTACCTGGGCTAAATAAAAACAGACCTGGTCTGTTGCTCAGTGGTCCAAAGTCCTTTTTTTTTTTTTCTGATGAGAGCAAATTTTGCATCTCATTTGGAAACCAAGGACCCAGAGTATGGAGATACTATTTTAAGGCTTAGCAAACTCTTCTCACAAAGCAAAAAGTGGGGTTCTGTTTTAAAAATACCAATGGATCTCTAGCTCATATAAAATAAGATGTGAATTACAGACCAATCATCCTGATTATTGCATCCCATTATTAAATTAGAATCAAGGCCTCAATTTAAATCGTTAGCTCTTTCCAAAATGATTTATTTGAAAAAATTCCCATATACTTTAACAGTGCCATTTATAAAGCATTTACCTAGTGCCAAAAAAAAAATATGTGGTTTCATAGCTTATGTATAGACCCCAATGTACTATAAAAAAAATAGTCTGTGTTGATTTGGGGAGCCATGTCATCTGCTGGTGTTGGTCCACTGTGCTTCATTAAGTCCTGGGTCAATGCAGCCATCTACCAGGAGATTTTAGAGCACTTCATGCTTCCTTCCGCTTACAAGCTCTATGGGGATGCGGACTTCATTTTCCAGCAGGACTTGGCACCTGCCCACATTGCAAAAGCACCAAAACCTGGTTCAATGACCATGGGATTACTGTGCTTGATTGCCCAGAAAACTCGCCTCACCTAAACCCCATAGAGAATTTATTGGGGAATTCCCAAGAGAAAAATGACACATGAGACCGAACAATGCAGAAGAGCTGAAGGCCGCTATTGAAGCATCCTGGTCTTCCGTCACACCTCAGCACTGCCACAGGCTGATGGCTTCTATGCCACACCACATTGAGGCAGTAATTGCTACAAAAGGGGCCCAAATCAAGTACCGAGTACATATGCATGCTTCTACTTTTCAGAGGTCCGATATTGTTCTATGTACAATCTTTTTTTGTTTTATTGATTGCATGTAATATTCACATTTTCTGAGATTGTGGATTTGGGGTTTTCATGAGCTGTAAGCCATAATCACAATTGACGACAAATCACGGCTTGCTTTGCATGTAATGAGTCTATCTCAAATATCACCTTTTTAAGTTGCATTAGTGAAATGATTTTTTGCACGATATTCAAATTTTTCATGCATTGCCTGTATTTATGGCATTTTATATAAAAAAAAGTTTTAACTAGTAATGGCGGTAATCCACATTTTTTTCGGTACTAAGACATTGCGGATAACTGAATCAGACACTGACAGAACAGGTATCTGTTTGTTTACATTGAAACATTGCTGTTCTGGCTCTGTGGAGTGATCACTGTTTGGCAAGTGTACATCACCGGCCAAATTTATCGGCTCGGGTGACACGCCACGCATGTGCGCGCCTGATATAGCCATTAAAGGGACCGCCGTACCGGTACGGCATTTCGCACAGTTGAGCCAACATGCGGCGGTCAGTCTCCCATCAGAAGTAATTTTCTCTCCAAAATTTATCTCCGATGAAGTCATGTGACAGTGACGATACGCATCGGACACTAGGACACACCGGAAGTTATGTTTGCACAGCGTGATCTCGCTGCTCGTTTCTGATATACACTGCATTACGGTTTTAAATGTAAGTAGCCCGTTTGTTTGATGATTGAATAAACCGCTGGGTGTTAAAAACATATTACACTAGAGAGCTTCCTTTTTGTTTTTTCTACGCTGCCTGGTGACACACTTTGGAGCTGTCTTACCTTGCTGACAACCCAGCCTGGAAGGAAGCCTTACCTCCCCCCCCCCCCCCCCCCCCCCCCCTAGGCGCCACACCACTAGAAGGACGGATAGGAGTTATTCGCTCTACCCCCGTGTGATTCCATTGGTTTTATTGAAAGCTGCTTACCTTGCAGCCATAAGGTAATTTGCTAGCACACCTTCAGGTGTCACCATACACCGAAGATTCACCAACAAGTCACCTTGCCACCTGCTGATGTCATTTAGCACCCAGCACTTCACTCACACTTTGCAATTTCTTTTGATTAAACTGCATTACCTCCTGGACTGAGTCGCAGTTGCATCATCCATCATTGGTTTATATCCGTTATGTTCAGTCATTCATGAGCATAACACCATCCTGCGATTTTCTCTGTGACTTCATATATTATCTTTATGCTGCGATTCTATTTCTGCACCCAGCACTCTACTTGCACCTTGCAATTTTTTCACCTCCTTGGACTGAATCGCAGTTGCACCATTTACACTTTGTAACAATTGGACAATCTTGAGGTTCCATCCACCTTTCATTTGATGTGATTTTATTTACTTATTAAACAGTCACCTATTTGTATGTATTTGCACTCTTATTCAGTTCACGGTTTTATTCATCCATCATTGTTGTTTATCAGGTATGTCCAGTCATTCATTTTGATTGGAGCATAACACATCCTGCGATTTCCTCTGCGACTGCATATACTATTATCTTTACAATGTGATTTTATTTATGCACCTGAGTCACCTTATCTGCACTGTTTGCACATTCATTCAGTACACCTTTGAATGCACCGTTTAGCTATCATTCAGTCTATTTGCATATTTGAACATTCGTTTATCAATTATACTATTTTGGTTATTCATACATTTTTACCAATTACACCATTCTATTGGAGCACAACACCATCTCATTTGACCAGGGAAATTGGTGCCTCCTGGCCTTTCCGCAAAAAAGGGTAAAATATTGCGCCAAAATGTGAATAATAGCTGCTAACCACTACAATTTTGACAAAAATTGGGAACAAGCAATAAACAAAGTGTAGCAATTAAATGAAAACAAATTTCAGAGTAATCCTAATCAGGATTGCTAATCATATACACAATAAAGTGAGTGACTGCATCAAAAGTATATGCAATATAGACCATACAATGTGCACTATAGTTGGTCATAAGAAGATGACCTGAAAAGTGTGAAAATACACTAATACACAGTATAAAATATGAGCTCACAATGTAAATACACTACCAAAATACACTCAAATGTACATGTGACTATACATAAGTAAAAAAACATGTGAAATCCATCCACCAAAAAAATAGAATATCAACTAAAACAAATCGATCTTTAGTTTCTAAACGTCCCACAATCCTTGGAAGGGGTGGCTCAATGAGGGAGATCTGGTCCACAGTATATGTAAGCTTGTATACGATCTCTGTATATATGGTGTGATAATAAACACTCACCCGGGAGTGCCTTCACCGATGGACAGGAGGAGAAATGAATACTCTTACCATTACGGATGGATCCAGCACACTATACAGCGGTGGATCTGTAAAGCTTAATCACACCAAAAGTGACCAGGACTGGAACCTCAGAACATCTCCTCTATTTGGCAGGCAGATAGGTATATCCAAATCCTCCAACAGCATCAGAGTCGGATACTGATCAACCGGAGTAGTGTTCAGCTGTAGATAACTGTGCTTATTGAAGCATGTGGAAAAGGGACAAAAAAGACCTCCACATAGTGTGTTACTGTAAAAATGGCAATTTTATTGAAAAAATATATATTGCCCAAATAACAAACTTTCAAGCACACAGGCCCAAATTTAAAAGTGAAAATAAAAACTTTTCTCACAAAAACCAAAACATTTAAAAAAATAAATAAAGGAGCATAGAGAATGAATATAGTGTGGTAGGGCAGCTGGTGCTGGCATACTAACCCAACGCATTAAGTCTGATAAGACTTCAACTGGGGTGCATGCCAGCCACCCCCACGCTTTAATAGGGTAACCTTAAACGTGTGCGTCCCACCATCCCATACACTTCCGGGTTTGCATTAACAAACAGGGCGTGTATTATGCCCAGTGGGTGGTCTCTTCTATCCACCTCCAATCTCCTGAATCGTTGTGTATACGACGGAGAACTGGAGGACAAATAGGGACAAGCGTGGACTGTAGGGGCGTAATGTGCAGTCGTCATCACGACTAGTCATCAAGCATTCGTTTCCCAGGTGTGTAAGGCGGCAACCTGGTTGGCGGTTCACACTTTCACAAAATTTTACAAGGTTGATGTGAGCGCATCTGCAGATACTTCCTTCGGCCGCAAGGTGGCTGTTTAATGTTGCAACTCCTCTGTTGAGGAGCTCTGGTTGTTTGGGTGGAGTTTTTTTGCTTGTTACCACCCTTCGTCTTTTTGACACTGCTTGGGGACGTCCCTAAGGTCAAGATTTAAAGTGCTGTGTCAATCAATAAACAAAAGAGAAAATAGATTTTTGTATTTGCTGTAAAATGCTTTTCTCTGAAGTTCATTGACTGACATGGCACCCACCCCCTCTTTTTTCTGTTTGTACTGCTTTTTGATTAACTGAGCTGCTGGACGCAGTGTGAGGGGTTATAGCCAGTAGGACCGCCTGGGCGGTACTGTGCAGTTTTGTGGATTTTACCTGTTCTGCCTAGTCCTTTCCTGAAGGTGGTGCTATAACCCTAATGTCCAGATTTAGAGTGTCCATCAATGAACTTCAGAAAAAAGGATTTTACGGTAAGTACAAAAATCCTGTTTTTTTTGTAAGGCAATATTTGGTTAAATATAAAAGATGAGGTTGCACACATTAAGGCTGCATTCACATCTTAGCGACAAAACGCCTGTCGCCCGACACTCGTGCCGCTGGAGGGGAAAATGCCCATTGATGTCTATAGAGATGGTTCACATCTCTGAAACGCCGAACGCCTGTCGCCTGAAAAAAAGTCCCGGACCCTTTTTTTCAGGCGACATTGGCGTTCGGCCATAGACATCAATGGAAATAATAATAAAAAAAAAAAAAAAAAATGAATTGAATCGCGGCAAGTAATGCCGCGTACGCGACGTTACGTGCCGCCTAGATGTGAATGCAGCCTAAATCAACATGTCAGACCTTAACCACTTGCCCACCAAGCCTGTTTTTCAGATTCGGTGTATACGAGACTATTTTTTTTTGTTAGGAAATTACTTAAACCCCCCAAACATTATATATATTTTTTTCTAACACCCTAGAGAATAAAATGGCAGTCATTGCAATACTTTTTGTCACACCGTATTTGCGCAGCGGTCTTACAAGCGCACTTTTTTGGAAAAAAATCACCTTTTTGAATAAAAAAATAAGACAACAATAAGTTTGGCCCAATTTTTTTATATATTGTGAAAGATAATGTTACGCCGAGTAAAATGATACCCAACATGTCACGCTTAAAAATTGCGCCTGCTCGTGGCATGGCGTCAAACTTTTACCCTTAAAAATCTCGATAGGCGACGTTTAAAAAATTCTACAGGTTGCATTTTTTGAGATACAGAGGAGGTCTAGGCCTAGAATTATTGCTCTCGCTCCAACGATCGCGGCGATAGCTCACTTGTGTGGTTTGAACACCGTTTTCATATGCGGGCGCTACTCGCATATGCGTTCGCTTCTGTGCGCGAGCTCGTCGGGATGGGGCGTTTTACATTTTTTTTTTCTTCTTTATTTTAAATTAGTTTATAATTTTATACACCGAAATAAATAAAATAAAAAAATTATCACTATTATTCCTATTCCAAGGAATGTAAACATCCCTTGTAAAAGAAAAAAGCATGACAGGTCCTCTTAAATATGAGATCTGGGGTCAAAAAGACCTTAGATCTCATATTTAGGCTTAAATGCAAAAAAGAAAAAAAAAAGTAATTTTTCAAATGTCAGAAAAAAAATGTTTCTTTAAGACGCTGGGCGGGACTGACGTTTTGACATCACTTCCGCCCAGCAGAGCTATGGGGGGGGGGGGGGGGGGGGGGCGATTTTTTTTTCCCTCACTCGTATCCCAACACAGCTGCCGACAGGACCCGATCGCCTCCGCCGCTACCGACGGCTCCGGTAAGCGGCGGGAGGGGGGGGCCCTCTCCCGCCACCGATAACGGCGATCTCACGGCGAATCCGCTGCGGAGACTGCCGTTATCGTGTACAAGACTGCCCACGGAAAAGATGGATATCTCGGTTGTGGCAGCAGCTGCTGCCGTTACCGAGATATCCGTCTTTAAAAACATGACGTCTTTTTACCATGACGCCGTGGGCAAGTGGTTAAAATGTAAACTCTCCATACACCAAGTGTGGAGTGAACAGCATCAGATGATACAAAGATAAACCAAATCTCCCTACATAGATTTTACATGTATATCTGCTGTCATTTATATGCTGTTTAGAAAGTTGAGATCGTGTTAGGAAATTTTCTCTTCCTGTTTAATGCAGAAGTGTGATGTCTGGACATACAGCCAAAATAGCTGATTGGAGGAAAGGCACAAACCCCCTCTCCACATCTGCAGAGACTCTTCAAGGTCATTTGTAACAGGGCCAGCTCCCTGCTAATCTATTTATAGCACCCTCCCTGGACAGAAAAGTCAGGCTTCTTTTTTTGTTTCAATCGTTTATTGTATCGAAAGATAAGCAATACAAAGGATAAAAGGCAATAACAATGAATAACAGATAGGTAAATTAGCGGGCGCAGCCGCAACTTCACAAGAGACAAGCGAACCATAAACAAATAAGTCTATAGGGTATAACATTAGATGCTAACCTGGTAGAAAGGTTGTCCAAGTGCTTTCATGTGCGCTATGAGAAGCGGGGGGGGGGGGTGTTAAGTGTGAGGGTACGATGACAACCCCTGGATTTATAGAGTCAGGCTTCTTTTACCTGATGTGTCCAAGAATTTGTCAGGAGTTATCAGGCTAATAACAGAGGAAAGGTTCAGGAGAGTGCTACAGGACTTGGCTCTTTGAAGAGAGATAACAATAAAAATGCAATAAAACTATCCCTTATTTTGTAAACGCTATACATTTTGCGAAAACCAACCGATAAACGCTTATTGCGATTTTTTTTTTTTTTTTTTTTTTACCAAAAATAGGTAGAAGAATACGTATCGGCCTAAACTGAGGAAAAAAAATGTTTTTTTTTTATATATTTTTGGGGGATATTTATTATAGCAAAAAAATATTGCATTTTTTTCAAAATTGTCGCTCTATTTTTGTTTATATCGCAAAAAAGAAAAAACGCAGAGGTGATCAAATACCACCAAAAGAAAGCTCTATTTGTGGGGAAAAAAGGACGCCAATTTTGTTTGGGAGCCACGTCGCACGACCGCGCAATTGTCAGTTTAAAATAACGCAGTGCCGAATCGCAAAAAGGGGCAAGGTCCTTTACCTGCATTTTGGTCCGGGTCTTAAGTGGTTAACTTGAGTTCTCACTACACAGACACATTCCACTTATACACTATAATATACTACAGTAAAACTGCACCGACGCACTGTAATATACTGCTTCAAACCGCATTAAACTTGCAGTAATGCGGGGGCGTGGCCTGACCAGCGATGGAGTAGGACGCAGGTCGTGTGAGCTCCTCTCGCCGAATATCCTACATTACAGCCTGTGAGAAATATTGGGCATTATATCACCCACCGAACTGTCTGGTAACTCCGGGATCGGAGGAGGGGATGGCGTCGTCAACAAAAAGGTCCGCGGCAGTGGACAAACTGGCCAAATACCGACATGGGGGAGAAGACGGGCAGGCCAAAGATGGCGCCGAGGACCATTCGGAGGAGGACAGCCACGCGGAAGGGACGGCGAAAGTGCTGGAGGCCATAGCGGCGCTTCAAACTAACCTGACCGCCAAAATCGATGAGGTGAAGATGGATATCTCTCTCATGAGGCAGGACTTATCTGCAGTTCGGGAGAGGGTCACCGAAGCAGAAACCCGAATAAGTGCCGGAGGACATGAAACGGAGGACATGCAGCGCCAAATACAGCAGCTTCACAGCCATCAAGACGAGATGGAGAACAGACTCCGCCGCTGTAATCTCCGCTTTATTGGCATACCAGAGCGAGCGGAGGGACGCGATCCGGCTGACTATTTGGAAGGCCTCCTGATTAAAACGTACGGGAGGGAAGCGTTCTCGCCTATGTTCGCGGTGGAAAGAGCGCACAGAATCCCTGCAAACCCCCCCCTGAGGGGGCACCTCCCAGAACCTTTATCGCTAAATTCCTGAACTTTAGGGACAGGGACAAGATCATGCGCCTGTCCCGGGAGAAGGGAAACATACAGCTAGGAAATGGCCACGTTGCGGTGTTCCCGGATTTTTCCAGTGAGGTCCAGAGGAAGAGAGCCCAGTATCAAGATGTGAAACGCCGCCTGAGAGTGCTCCACCTCAAGTATGCAATGCTGTTCCCAGCGAGGCTTAGAGTGGAAGAAGATGGCCGGGTACAGTTTTTTGACACTCCTGCGGCGGCATGGTTGGATCGGAAGGGACGACGCGAATGACGGGAGCTACCATCAGCTGTGAGTACTGTTTTATGGACTGCCTTTCCCTCGTGCAGTTGGGGTGAGTCCCGGAGACCATACCTTTACTAAGAAGGGCACAGATGAGGGCCCTTGCTGTGCCGTGGGGATCTATGTTTTGGGACATATTAAGGTTGGCAACGGCTGCATCCGGGACTACGAAAGAAGGTGGGGGGGAAGGGGGAGAGGGTGGGCAGGACAGTATGTCAGGGAGGATGTTAAAATTTTGCACTGTGAACTGTATGTGAGCTGCTGCGGATGACGAAGAACCGCAATAACTCCTGGAGGAAAAGTGGGGAAGACAATGGGTGATATGCGTCGCTCGGCGGGAGGGGTGAAGGCTTCCTCCTCTTGTAATTGGGGGAAGCTCTACCATACGGGGTACCAACCTACTCCCGTGTAGAAACCACGCGGGGATCAGTGAATAATCGCCCCCACGGAAGAAACTGTTACTGCACCAACATGGGACGTTTGCAACATAAGATTAGCACCTCCAGTCAGCACATGCTGCTGGATGCAGAACTCGTTTATTTTCTCATGCTGCAGGATTTGTTCGGGGATACTATGCTCACGCCAGGTTGGGGAGGTGCTGAGCTGGGAGGGGGAGGGGGGAAGGGAGTTGGCAGAGTCACCGTTATGGCTCACTCAGGTTAAAGGGTTATGTTACAGGTTGTAGAGATGTGCTGAGGTCTGTATTCTATGATACTGCAAGTGGGGATTACCGGATGAGATGTGGGACACTGCTTGTGACTAGGTTATGTACTGTATCACCGTTAAGACTGTGTAATATTCCTGTACCCATACAATGACCTCAATTAAGTTTATGACATGGAATGTCAGGGGAGTGAGGAATAAAATTAAGCGCACGGCAGCCTTAGCATTTATTAAATCACAGAAGGCTAACATAATTGCATTGACCGAGACACATGTTACAGGCTATTTGCAGGCGGCGCTGAAGCGCCCGTGGATAGGATGGGCGTACCACAGCACACACTCCAGCTTTTCTAGGGGAGTGTCGCTGCTGATAACGAAGGCCACCCCATTTGAGCTAGTGTCTCTGGAATCAGACCGACAGGGGAAATATGTCTTTGCGCACGCCCGCATAGGGGGTACACCTATTCTGCTACTTGCTTGTTATATCCCCCCTCCTTATAGCGCAGAAGTGGTCACTATGGGACTGGCATATATGGCTAAAAATCCAACGGTGCCGGCAGTATGGCTGGGAGACTTTAATATGACAATGGACCCACACATGGACCGTCCTGCGCGTGACGAGGGGGATACAGGGGGGTGTAGATTGTCTGTCTAGATTGAGCCGCCTGATGCAGGAGTTCGCCCTAATAGATGTATGGAGGCAAAGGAATCCGCGGACTCGTGCATACACTTGTCACTCAACCAGTCATGCTACTATGTCCCGCATAGATTATATACTGGCGTCAGCGTCACTGCTGCCCAAAATAGAGGGGGCGGGCTTCGCACCGAGAGCATTGTCAGATCACTCCCCGTGTTGGATACAGATGTCCCTTCTGGGGGAGGCACCTAGACGGGTATGGAGACTTAACCCGTTCTGGTTGACCGCGCTACAAGACCATGATAGCATTGAAAGGGAATTACAGTTTTTCTTATCAGCCGACCAGTGGCAGACCTCCCGGGTCTCCCACTGGGATGCATTTAAAGCGCATGCGAGCAGATTACTGGACGACAGAATAAAGAGGTTGAAGCGGTCATCTAGGATTGAAGTCAGCGACGCAGAAGACAAACTAAGGGAGTTGGAGGAGACGTATAATACGAATCCCACACCTGAGAACCTTGATAGGGTCAAATTACAGACTAGAATGGTATCACAGCTACATATGGAAAAAGCCAAACAGCATATTTTCTTTAGCAAGACACGGATATATGAGCACGGAGAAAGGGCAGGGAAGATGTTGGCATATCTGGCTCATTTAGAAGACAGACCCCCGGTAGTGGTGTCCCTGATTGAGCCAGATGGCTCGACTATCACAGATCCCCCGAAGGTAGCAGAGAGGTTTATGAAGTTTTACCTAGAACTGTATAGGTCCCAGTGTAGAAATACCCCGCAGGAGGTTCAGGCATATCTGAGTATGTTGCAGATCCCACAGTTGAAGTCGGAACAGGTACAGGTCCTAGAGGCCCCTATTACTACTCAAGACGTGGCTACTGCCATATCACAATTGGCCAAATCTAAAGCCCCGGGATTAGATGGGTTGCCCCTTGAGTTCTATGCCACGTACTCTGAAACCCTGATCCCCAAACTGCAAGCTGTGTACCACTCTATATTTGAAGAGGGGGTCCTCCCCTCTTCGATGCGGGAGGCTCAAATAATAGTTCTTCCTAAGCCTGGTAAGGACCCGGGATACCCGGAATCCTATAGACCTATATCTCTGCTGCCGGTCTATATTAAAATCTTGGCTAAAATTCTAGCCTCCAGATTGAATACGGTGATTCTCTCTCTGATCCACCCGGACCAAACTGGGTTCATGCCAGGGAAAAATACGGCCATGAACATTAGGAGGTTGTTTCAGAATACCCAGGCCCAGCATGACAATGTAGGGACTAGGGTTATAGTGGCCCTAGACACGGCCAAAGCATTCGATTCTGTTGAATGGCAATACCTGTGGGAATGCCTAAGGAGTTATGGGTTTGGCCCTAAATTTATACGTTGGGTGCAGCTATTATATCAGAGTCCCAGGGCCAGAATATTTGTTAACGGATGGCTATCCGAGCAAATAGTTCTGGAAAGAGGCACGAGACAGGGATGTCCGCTGTCGCCCCTACTATATGCCCTGGCGGCGGAACCACTAGCTATAGCCATTAGGATGAACCCTGAGGTGGTAGGGCTTAGAAAAGGGGACACATGGGAAAAGGTTGGAATGTATGCTGACGATACAGTCCTCTACTTAGCAGACCAGGGTGCATCGCTGAGAGCAGCCTTGAATATTATAGAGGAGGTGGGTAAATATTCGGGTCTCAAAATTAACTGGGATAAGTCCAGAATCCTCCCGCTTGATTACTTCCCCCCGTCGCCACTGTTCCCGGAACTGCCGTTACAGAGGGTAGCAGAAATAAAATACCTGGGTGTGCAGGTCACGAGGAACCTCAGGGACTACGTCTCACTGAATGTAGATCCCCTATTCATCACCATTAAAGCTAGGACCCAGGCTTGGGCTAGGTTGCCCCTGGGAGTTATGGGAAGAATCAACCTAGTGAAAATGATTTTATTACCAAAGATTTTGTATATGGTGTGGCATGCTCCACTGTATATACCGATGAAAGTCTTTAAACAGATGGAGGCCATCCTAAACTCCTTTATATGGGGCCCAGGCCGACATAAACTGGCATGGCAAATATTAAAAAATCCTACGTCAGAGGGGGGATGTTCTCTATCGGACCTAAAGGATTATTACTTGGCGTCGCAATTGTCACACATTTACTACTTTAATACATCGGAGGCGCAGAGATATAGGTCACTGGTGTGCAATAAACCGGACAGCCCTTTTCACACTCCTGCCCAGGCCATATTTAGAAAGGGCCACGGGGGATGCAAGACGGCACGCTTTGATGCGGGTATGCTGCAAGCCCATCAGAAGATTTGGGACATAGCCCTTAGAAAACAGGACAGGACATATTTACACTCCCATACTCCGTTGTGGAATAATGGAGGCTTGTCTGAGTTGGGCAGAGTGCCGGACCAGGGGCTTTGGGCGGCGTATGGGGTGTTATTTCTATCTCAGGTGCTCACTGGCTCAGGCCCTAAATCCTTTGCGAATCTTAGAGAGAAATTCTCCCTCCCACCGCAATTCCTGTTTCGGTATCTGCAGATGAGACACGCGCTCAGATCACAGGTGGAATTGGTGACGGTTGACCTTAGGGGGCCACAAGTGCTAGATGTTATCTTCGGTGCCGACTCGGCTAAGCTTACATCTAACCTGTATTACATTATCAGACAGAGAGAGGTTGGCAGGATCACCCAGAAGGCTAAGGCAGCTTGGGAGCAGGACATGGGGCCAATAGAGGACGCTGACTGGGGAGAAATACTGGAGGGAGTTAAGGTGTCGTCCCCCAAACTGTCGGACAGGCTGACACAACTATACATGGTACATAGGGCATATCTTACACCCCTTAGACTTGCAAGGTTCCAACACACAAGGGACCCTGGGTGCCCTATGTGTAAGACTGCTGAGGGCACATTCTTCCACCTGCTGTGGCATTGTCCAGATATGCAGGCATACTGGCTGCAGGTGACACAATTTCTCCACGACAATATGGGGTCACCGGTGGGCATGGACCCAAAATTGTGTATCCTGGGACTGGTACCTGATGTTGAGGTGGATAAGTATCAGAATATCTTTATCTGTGAAGCATTATTCATGGCCTGAAAAGTGGTTGCTAAGACCTGGATGAGGGCCAGTGCTCCAACACTGGACGATTGGAAGAGAGAAGTGAATATCACCTTGCCATATAAGAAGATGATATACATCCACAGGGGGCGCCCTCAGAAATGTTTTAGTGTCTGGGATAGATGGCTGGGTGACGGGGAAACGTGTACGGTATAAGGCTGACCAGTAGGCGGCTGGGGGTGAAGTATGCTGTGTAGGAGTAGAGAGTACCTGCTTGTCTCATCTGGCTTCCTCTTTGGGGCTTATATGAGTGTAAGGAGGTGGATGACACTCAGATTGTACAGGCCGAAAGGCCTAAGAGAGTGGCGATGTACTACTATAAAGTGTAGTGTGTTCTTGACCAATGTGATTCCATTACTGTTGCTGTATGTACATCTCTTGTATTTCTTAACCTGAACGTTTGGTTTAAAAAAAAAAAACTTGCAGTAATGCACCAAATGATACTGCTTTAAATGGCACGTGACGCACTGAAATATAAAACGTTAAACTTGCACTAACGCACAGAAATATACTGTGGTAAATGGCATGTAACATAGTGATTATATACTGTAGTAAACCTGCCCTGACAAAATAAACTGACACTAATGTAAAAATGAATGGTCGCTACACTCACTGACTGAACTATTACTAGATTCACACTAAACTGATATTCTATTCTGACAATAGAATCAGAATGGCACACTAACTCTGTTCTATCTATCTTCAGGCCGATATCACACTACAAATGGCGGCTATTGAAAGAATACTTTTATAGTGTGAGGCGGGACTAAGCAATGCACCATGATCATCATCACCATGTCAAATCATAGCTCTGACAGTGCTCTGTGCCCTGATTGGGCAAAGCTTTCATTGCTTCAGCCAATCAAAGATTCCAATGCACTGTGTGGCCACGCAGTGCATTGTGGTTATCTGTTGTGCCGAACAAATGGTCTCACGCCCTGATAATTGGGGTGTTCGTTGAATGGGTGAACAGCCAATGTTGGGCCAGAACTCATGATTGGGGTGAACCGTTCGCCCATCCCTAGCAAAGACACGCATGACCAAACTAAAACAAAGAAAAATATAGCAAAAACATACAACTATATAATAGGCCTGTTGCTTGTTCTGAACTTCTCTAGGGCATTGTTCTGAACTTCTCTATGGTTAATATGAATACTTCCTTCTAAATCATATTGTGAGCCGAGTCAGCCGCCCTATGTGAGAAGTAGTAACGCTTCCGGGTTTGCACAGTGCTGATTGGATGTTGTGCGCCTGTCCCTGTGCTTGTTAATTCCGGCATCGGCTGCATAGCTGATAGGCGGGGTGTTTTTTGAGCCAGCTCTCATGATTGGTTGTTGCCAGAGAGGAGGGGCAGTCTGCATTATACTTAATCTAACGTGTGGTGTGACGAGACCACGCCTTCAGAGGAAGTCCGACTAGGGCGAAACGTCAGGGTTGTGTCTCACTACAAACAGAAAGTGACAGTGTGTGCTGCACGGAGGTTCTCCTGGAAGTGTTCGGTGTTCATATCTGGCGGCACCGGTAACTACACCTCTGTGAAGCATTGACGTATCTGCATTTCTGCTGTTGATTTTGTTTATTCTGTACGTATATACTGAGAAGGGCATACTGGGGGAAACTATAAACCAGGGGTGGCCAACCAGTGGCCCGGGGGCCACATGTGGCCCGGGGAGCCCATTGATGTGGCCCGCGGAGCCCTTTGATGTGGCCCTCGACCTCCTGCTCTGGAATGGTGGTTTGTCAAGCCCAGATCGCAGGTTGCCAACCCGCCATACCACAGCATCAGTGTTGTGAATGAAGCTGGTGGTAGAAGAAGAAAGCGGCTGTGGAGTAGAGCCCCATAAGCTGATGCTTCCTCTACAGCACCGGCTTTTGTTCCAGTGGAGTCTATGGCAAAGTTCAGCTAATCTACAGGATAGATACAGGTGCACTACGCTGCACCCGCGTTGTGGGTAAACCACAGCACATCAGTGTGAAAGCAGTCTTAGGCCCTTTTCGCATGATCAACCCAACCAAATGGGACCCTCAATTCACCTCTATAGAGCGACAGATGTCTGTTTAGGCCCACCTACCTCCAATCTGAAAAACAGGGGAATTTGTCCCCTTTCATCTGGGCGGATCGTAGCCGTGACCTGTCATCTGCCCACTCATTGTGGCCCTTGACTGGTTACCAAGTTGCTTAAGTGGCCCTCGCTCCTCAAAAGGTTGGGCACCCCTGCTATAAACGTTTTATAAATTTTAAGCAGTATTGCACTATGTGGTGCATTTTGTGATTGATTGTTTACATGAGCCAAAACGGATCCCATTCCTATCCAGCGTGAAGAGATTCAGAGGCAAGGGGCTGTTAGTTCAAGGCTTTTTTGACTTATCTGTGTGGTAAGTGCATACCCAAAAGTGGTCCCTGTTTGCACGTGGTGGTACACTGGTGATAGGTGGACCCTGGAGAGGATCATTTCACTACTGTCGGCTTCAGATTCTACTTCCACTGAGCACTTCTCCTGTTTATATCTATCATCTACCTTTATGATGTTCATCACATAAAGAAGCTTTTTTCACTTCACTGTGAACAAAAGAGTGCCTCTGCAATCTGTGTTGGACTTTCTGGTTCTGTACTGATGGTTTATTTTACATTCTATTTCAATTAGTAGCTGCTATTTTATATATGTGGGTTTGAGGTATTTTACTCATTATACACTGTTGCCAATTATGCCAAAAATCCCACCCTTGTGTCAAAGATCCCACTTTACAAAAAGGTTTAAAGGAGGTGGCTTCGTTCAATCCAGGGGCGTGAACAGCTCCCCAATGAAGATTTCTTTTTTTTTAATAAGTATTTTTCGATCCCTTAGCACTAAATGTAAAATGTTGCACAACTACAAAATGATATTAAATGTATAGCACACAATGCATAGCAATATGCGTCTAAATAAACACACAAAACATGTTAGTGACCTAACACAAATATATCTTCTGGTTTTAATGCCATAAATAGTGACTGTAAATGAACAATCAAATTGTGCATGGGGAAAAAAATCCATGAAAAATCCATCAATAACCTTAACATGTGAAATGGAGAAAGTGGGGGAGGTGGGGATTATAGCAGTGCCAAAGAACAAGTAGAACAGAAAGATATTTTAGTTTCTTTTAAAAAAGACATAATTTGTTGATTAACCACTTAAGACCCAGACCATTATGCAGGTAAAGGACCTGGCCAGTTTTTGCGATTTGGCACAGCGTCGCTTTAACTGACAATTGCGCGGTCGTGTGATATGGCTCCCAAACAAAATTGGCATCCATTTTTTCCCACAAGTAGAGCTTTTTTTTGGTGGTATTTGATCACGTCTGCGGTTTTTATTTTTTGCGCTATAAATAGAGCATCAATTTTGAAAAAAACTATTTTTTACTTTTTGCTATAATACCCCCCAAAAAGATCGAAAAAAATGTTTTTTCTCAGTTTAGGCCGATACGTATTCTTCGACATACTTTTGGTAAAAAAAAATCATAAGTGTTTAACGATTGGTTTGCGAAAAATTTATAGCGTTTACAAAATAGGGGATAGTTTTATGGCATTTTTTTTTTTTTTTTTTTTTACTGATGGCGGCAATCTGCGTTTTTTTTTTTGTTTTGTTTTTTTGTGACTGTGACATTATGGTGGACACATAGGACAATTTTGACACATTTTTGGGACCATTGTCATTTTCACAGCAAAAAATGCTATAAAAATGCATTGTTTACTGTGGAAATGACAATTGCAGTTTGAGTTAACCACTAGGGGGCGCTAATGGTGTTGTGTGACCTCATATGTGTTTCTAACTGTAGGAGGGAGGGGCTGTGACGTCACTGATAGTCTGTTCCCTGATAAAGGGAAAGGCGATCGGTGACATTGCCACTGTGAAGAACAGGGAAGGTGTGTTTACACACACCTCTCCCCGTTCTTCAGCTCCTGTGACCGATCGCCTGTGCCCAGCCGTGCCATTCTGCCCACGTAAATGTGCAGGAGGCGGTCCTTAAGTGGTTAAACAAGTACTTGTAATGTTGTTGATCAATGCAATAATCAACATGGATAGTTGAGTTGTACAGCAGTGAGGCAACTCAACTATCTATTTTGATTATTGTATTGATCAATAACATTACAAGTACTTGTTTAATCAACAATAAATTATATGTCTTTTGTAAAAGCAACTAAAATATCTTTCTGTTCTACTTGTTCTTTGGCACCACTATAATCCCCACCTCCCCCACTTTCTTCATTACCCAGGGATGAGGTGTCGTATCTGTTAAAAAAAAAATGTAGCAGTGGCTAAGGTGTTTCTCTATTAACATGTGAAATCTGGTATGAATAACTAGACTGTAATCTCCTGGTGTGAATAACATGAAATGTAACTGCAGTCAGCCATCAAAATATGCATATATGACAATGCATGATAAAGTGCATTAATCACAAGACCCTAAATGTGTATCAAAATCTCATTATAAATAATAATAATCTATGCATAAACTTAAAATTTCCAGTGCAAAATAAATGTCCCTTTAAGCACACTGTCACTCAGGTGCCTTTTGCTTTAATGCATAAACACGCAAAGAAACAGCAGAGGGTCCCACCACCATTAACACTCTACTCTCATCTTTAGTAAATGGCTTTATTTGACTAAAAATTTGTCAAATGTGCATTTCCCTTTTAAGGGGGTTCACTCCAAGGCAAATGATGGTGGGACCCTCTGCTGTTTTCTTCACACGTTTATTGATCCTTTAAAAAATGTTTTAGTATTTACAGACCAGCAAATATTAAGTTAAACCAGTTTTGAGAACCTGCAGAACAAATGTTAATTTGGTTTGTTTAATGCATGCTTGTGGAACAATGATTTTGCAACCTGTTTTTTTTTTTTTTTTTTTTTGTTTTTCAGGTTAAATTATCAGAATCTGATCCATTTAATGATGAAGAACGTGAACGACTTGAGGTAAAGAAGATGGCAAGAAAGTTTGAAGCAAAATATGTAAGTTTTTCTTTTAGAAATACACATTTGTTTTTGGGTTTTTAATTATCAGAGAACTGATTTATAGATATTGTAATGCATTTGATTACAAAAGGGGGGCATTCCAAAATAAACCAGTTTTAGGCAGGCCAGAGATGATGCGAATTTCTTTCCTGCAACCATGGCTTGCAGGAAAGAAAACTGCATGGTTGCCCCCACAACACACAGTACTGACGGGGGAATCCCCTCTGCCATGACACTACTCTACTGGCAGAGTTGAGGGGCAAGGAAAGCTGTCCGCGCCAAGAGAAGTGATTATTGCTACAAGCTGTAGCAGCCACTAGCGATAATGGCAGAATGGTTGTACCCTAATTGATCAACTTGGTACTTTCAGCCTGCCCACACACAGTTTGATCTTAGCTGGTTCCTGTTGATCCAGCCGAGAATTAAATCATCTATGGTCTTACTGTAGTAGTGCATTTAAAGTGAAACTTCGGTCAGAAAATTAAGTCTTGACAGATTGCTTCATGCTTCTTCCTTTTGCAGTCTTGCCTATAGAAATGATTAAAAACTGTACCTATATTGTTTACTGTTTTCAGTAGTTCACTACCTCCTCCTGCTCTGCACAGCCGTCTTCTGTTTTCATCACTTTTCCACGCCTTGGCACAATGAGGTCATCTCACTAGAGCCTAATCTGCTCACAGCATGAAGATCTAATACTGTTGAAGAGAGAGAGAAACAAGTATTTGTGGCCTGTGGTACCTCCTAAGGAAGTCCAAGGTCTGCTTTGTACTAGCGCTACCATTTGTCTGTTCTCAGCATGGTTTTTTGGGTGCTTGCCCTTATGCATGTGCATATGGGAATTGACTTTACATCATATATCTGCTGGGCAAAATGTCAGGTGTCAAGAGAAAGACCCTAACAGCAGACCTTACACCCTGTAAGGTACCTGTGAAAGGTAGTGTCCAAAGTGGAGCTTGTGTGCTGAGGATTTAGGCGAAAACTTAGGCAGATTAGGTTGGCAACAGATCAGGCAAAATGGTACACGATCAAAATCCAGAGAGTGGTCAGGCAGGCAAAGGTTGTACACGAATTGGCGGTGAAGTACAAAATCAGCAGGCTAGAGGGAATTCAGGCAGAAGTTCAACACGATAATCAAGATTTACAAAGCAGTCACAACACCCAGGGAACTGATCCACATAAACAGGCGCTGAGTGATAGCATCACTTCCTATTTATGGCCTGCATTAATTGGAAATTGTCCACAGCTGGCAGTAGGTGAGGCTAGTGAGTCCAAGGTAATGCTTAACACTGCAAGGACATTCCCAAAAGTCCAGATCTCCTCTGTAGCACAGCAGGTAAGGCTGCAGCTTTGGGACCAGGAAGATCCCGGTTCAAATACACCCAGCTACATGACACACCCTCTATGCAACTATTGCAGTTTGATGATCACCAAAACAGATTGGTGCATCTCCAAGCCTTCAGTGTCGTCTCCCAGGTTTACACACAGTATTCAGGTGCTGGCAGAAATAAAGTACATCTTACTCCAAAATGTAATATAACATGCAGATACCTTGGAGATTATAATTATGTGGGTAAAACGTGTCAGTGGGGCGTGACCGATGGGCTGGGATCTGAGCTGAGGCCAGTTTTCATTTACCTTACATTGGAGTTGAATACAGTGTTTGCCGGTATCTGCATCCTATATTGCAATTTGTTAGTACTCAAACGCATCCACTTTGCCTAACCTGTAAGTTCTCATCTTAGTTGGCCTCATCTGTATCCATCTCTAACCCACAGTCAAAGGACCCTTTAGGTGACCATAACTCGCTGCTCTGATGAGCCTTGTGTGTCTGAGAGCTGTCTCACAAATATCCATGGGTTATGGACTGGGTTATTGCCATTTCTCCAAGTGACAGGGCAAGCAGGCAGTGTCCTTCACCTTCCTGTCATACTTGATAGGAGTATAGCTTCAGATGGTACTTTATAGTTGATTATACAATGCTACAGTGCCTGCCGCCGAGAATGTGTTTTTAACACGCCAGCATCGCGCTGAATCTCGGCGACAGGCTGCCGATATCTCGCACTCGCTGGAATAGTAAAAGCACATTCCAGCGAGTGCGTCATAGAAGCGACGGGGATCCGACTTGGATTCCCGCCAATTCTACACGTGGGCGGAGTTTGTTATGAATCCTGAAGGAGAAATCCCCGCCGGATTTTTAAAGAAAAATCCGGCATGGGTTCCCCCCTCAGGAGCATAACGGGCCCTTAGGTCTGTTATGGGTTGTAAGGAGACCCCCTACGCCGAAAAAACGGCGTGGGGGTCCCCCCACAATCCATAACAGACCCGTATCCAAAGCACGCCGGCCGGCCGGTCAGGATGGGAGTGGGGGCGAGCGAGCGCCCCCCCCTCCTGAGCCGTACCGGGCAGCATGCCCTCAACATGGGGGGGTTAGGTGCTCTGGGGCAGGGGGCGCACTGCGGCCCCCCACCCCAGAGCACCCTGTCCCCATGTTGATGAGGACAGGACCCCTTCCCGACAACCCTGGCCGTTGGTTGTCGGGGTATGCGGGCGGGAGGCTTATCGGAATCTGGAAGCCCCCTTTAATAAGGGGGCCCCCAGATACCGGCCCCCCACCCTAAGTGAATGAGTATGGGGTACATTGTACCCCTACCCATTCACCTGCAAATAAAAAGTGTAAACACAAATAAACCACACAGGGTATTGAAATATTTTATTAGTTGGCCGCCGGGGGGGGGGGGTGTGTATGATCGCTTTTATAAAAGCGCCCCCCTCCGGCGGGCTTCTGTGGGGGGTGAGTGCCGCCGTCTGGTTCTCTTCCGCCGCCGGGGGGGGGCGCTTTGATAAAAGCGCCCACCACCCGGCGGGCTTCTTTCGACGTCTTCGGCGGCTGGGGGGTCTTCTCCCACTCTCCGGGGTCTTCTCCTGCTCTCCGGGGGTCTTCTCCGCTCTCCGGGGGTCTTCTTCTTCTTCTTCAGGACTCGCCGCCGCTAACTTTGTGTGTTAGCTCAATTACTAGCGGCGGCGAGTCCCCTCCTCTGTGACGTCGTCTTCTTCTTCTTCTCCAGATGTTGACGCGACGCTTCCTTCCGCTGTTATGCCGGGCGCGCGGCTCGCAGCGAGTTATATAGGCCTGTCTTGTGACGTCGCAGTCCCATCATGCTCCGGTAGGTAGCACGTGGTACCTACCGGAGCATGATGGGACTGCGACGTCACAAGACAGGCCTATATAACTCGTTGCGAGCCGCGCGCCCGGCATAACAGCGGAAGGAAGCGTCGCGTCAACATCTGGAGAAGAAGAAGACGACGTCACAGAGGAGGGGACTCGCCGCCGCTAGTAATTGAGCTAACACACAAAGTTAGCGGCGGCGAGTCCTGAAGAAGAAGAAGACCCCCGGAGAGCGGGAGAAGACCCCCCAGCCGCCGAAGACGTCGAAAGAAGCCCGCCGGGTGGTGGGCGCTTTTATCAAAGCGCCCCCCCCGGCGGCGGAAGAGAACCAGACGGCGGCACCCACCCCCCACAGAAGCCCGCCGGAGGGGGGCGCTTTTATAAAAGCGATCATACAGACCCCCCCCCCCCGGCGGCCAACTAATAAAATATTTCAATACCCTGTGTGGTTTATTTGTGTTTACACTTTTTATTTGCAGGTGAATGGGTAGGGGTACAATGTACCCCATACTCATTCACTTAGGGTGGGGGGCCGGTATCTGGGGGCCCCCTTATTAAAGGGGGCTTCCAGATTCCGATAAGCCTCCCGCCCGCATACCCCGACAACCAACGGCCAGGGTTGTCGGGAAGGGGCCCTGTCCTCATCAACATGGGGACAGGGTGCTCTGGGGTGGGGGGCCGCAGTGCGCCCCCTGCCCCAGAGCACCTAACCCCCCCATGTTGAGGGCATGCTGCCCGGTACGGCTCAGGAGGGGGGGGCGCTCGCTCGCCCCCACTCCCTTCCTGACCGGCCGGCGTGCTTTGGATACGGGTCTGTTATGGATTGTGGGGGGACTCCCACGCCGTTTTTTTCGGCGTAGGGGGTCTCCTTACAACCCATAACAGACCTAAGGGCCCGTTATGCTCCTGAGGGGGGAACCCATGCCGGATTTTTCTTTAAAAATCCGGCGGGGATTTCTCCTTCAGGATTCATAACAAACTCCGCCCACGTGTAGAATTGGCGGGAATCCAAGTCGGATCCCCGTCGCTTCTATGACGGCTTTGTCTCCATCGCGGCAAGCCAGCTTGGCGCTGGCTCCCGCGATGGGGCTCGTAGGTGGTCAATCTCGCCGAGAAAGGGAGCGAGATTGACACAATATCCCAGTCACCTACTGTATCATCCAAATTCAGATGGGGAGACCAGAGAGGGTGGGGGTATGGGTGCAGTTGCTGAGGCTGTACCAAATATACCCACCCCCAAAGAGGATTTGTTATGGACTATCTCGGTACTGATACCAAACAAACGTGATATAGTAAAATATGCTGTTTAATGCATATAAAACATACAATAGGGTCTTACAATATCAACCACAAACAACTGCTGACTGGTTTTGTCTAAAAAAACGATAATGGAGTAAGACAAATGGTTAATATAATACAAACATTTTGAACATAATACGGCCAATATTATAGTAAGGAGATCTGCTCACCCAACTGGTCAAAGCTGACTGACAACTGAACCACATGCTAAAGTTCTCCCTGTGGCGGACAAGGGGGATTGTACGTGACAAGTTCTAATTGAAAAATAAAAATGAATAAAGACAAACTTTTTTGGTTGGTACCAGATAGTGGGAGAGCAAACGTGTGAATCAAAGGTGAAGAGAGGGACTGGAAAACGGGGGGTTGGGAGAGGTGAAAATGGAGGGGGTTGGGCGGAGGGGGGTATTTGGGTGGGGGACAAGATGGGGGGGGGGGGAGGAAAAGGAATGGAGAGAGGGGGAAAGTGGGGAGGAGGAAGAAAACTATATAGAGTGTAAAGGGAGTAGAGAAAAAGGGGGGGGGGGAGAGTGAGGGAAGGCTAAAAGCACCAATCACCCACCATAGCACACCACACATTGAGGGTATATAAGTCACCACTTAACCAAATAAAAAGGGAAAAAAATATTTCAAAATATCGGGGCAGTAGACACTTCAGGACGAATCAGAGGAATCTCAGGTAGAGCCCAGCCACAATAACTCCAGGGATATATATATACAGTGCCTTGCGAAAGTATTCGGCCCCCTTGAACTTTGCGACCTTTTGACACATTTCAGGCTTCAAACATAAAGATATAAAACTGTATTTTTTTGTGAAGAATCAACAAGTGGGACACAATCATAAAGTGGAATGAAATTTATTGGATATTTCAAACTTTTTTAACAAATAAACTGAAAAAATTATTCAGCCCCTTTACTTTCAGTGCAGCAAACTCTCTCCAGAAGTTCAGTGAGGATCTCTGAATGATCCAATGTTGACCTAAATGACTAATGATGATAAATAAAATCCACCTGTGTGTAGGGATGAGCCGAACGCACCAGAACCTGCAAACAGACCAAAAGTTTGTGTTTCCTGTGCTTAGAACTGTAAGTGCACAAAATTTGATTTCTGAAGGAAAAAAGTCATTTAAAATCACTCGCCTTAGGGTCTTGTATAAATATTAAGGGGAACCCTGCGTCAAATAAAAAAAAATGTGTGGTTCCCCCCAAATATCCATTCAGGTCTGGTATGGATTTTAAGGGGAACTCCCCCCACATTTTTTTTTATGAATGACTTTTCTCTGTATTGCCGGGAACCGACAATTCAGTATAGCCAAGAGCAGGGGCGGACTGACCATTGAGGAATTTGGGCACTGCCCGAGGGCCCCATGCCACTAGGGGGCCCTATCAGGGTTGCCAGGCTCATTAAAACCAGGGACAGTATGTAAAAATCTGTGTTTGTTTTTTTTTTACATCTGTCCCTGTTATGTCCAAAATCTACATGCTTTTGATGTGAAAATCCCAATATTTTAGCTGCCCCGCCTCTGTACTGCCACCTGGCTTGGTGACCATCTGTAAGCCCGGGGGCCCCATAATCTTCTATTGCCCGGGGGCCCCATGAGTTGTCAGTCTGCCCCTGGCCGAGAGTGATTTTAAATTACTTTTTTTCCTTCAGAAATTACACTTTGTGCAGGGACAGTTCTAAACATGGGAAACAAGCACTACTTTACAGGCATACTATACACCACCCCCCCCCCCCCCCAGGTACAAAATTTAAAGGAATTTTTCACTTTTATTTCACTTAAAGGAATTATTAAAATCACTGCTGCCTAAAAAACTGCAGTTTTTAACCCCTTAAGGACCGCCGTCTGTACATTTACATCGGCAGAATGGCACGGACAGGCAAATCAACGTACCTGTACGTGGCTGCCTTGACGTGCGTCGGGGGTCCGATCGGGACCCCCCGGTACATACGGCGGTCCCGGTGGCTGTAGGAGCGATCCGTGCTGAGGGGGCGGCGGTTTGTTTTTGTCTGCCCCCTCCGGATCGCTTCCAGCCAATCCGCGCGCTCCCCCGTGTGTCACTTCCTCCTCCTGTGTAAACACAGGAGGAGGAAGTGATGTGATCTCTGCTCTCGGCGTTTTTTTCAACCGCCGCTGAGGAGAGATCACATCACATAGTAAGTCTGCACAACTCTACACTGACACCAGGACACGCAGGCACACTTAACCCCTTGCGATCACCCCCCCTCCCCCTGTCAGTGTCCCTGAATGCAGTAATCATATATGTATGATTACTGCATTTAGTAGCAGTGTGACAGGCCGTTAGTGTTATGTTCAGGGTAGCCCCCGTACCCCCCCTAATAAAGTTTTAACCCCTTGATCACTGCCCTAATTAACCCTTTCACTCCCTTTTGCCAGCGTCACTAAGCGTTAATTTTTCTGATCGCTGTATTAGTGTCACTGTTCCCGCTAGGTAGCTATTTTTTTTTTTTTATTGTGATTTTTTTTTTTTTACTAAAGACATGTGGCTAAATAAATTTTGGCCTAAATGTTTGACTAAAATTTAGTTTATTTGATTTTTTCTTATAACAAAAAGTAAAAAAATATTGTTTTTTTTAAAAAAAAATGTCGCTCTATTTTTGTATATAGTTCAAAAAATAAAAATCGCAGAGGCGATCAAATACCTCCAAAAGAAAGCTCTATTTGTAGGAAGAAAAGGACGCAAATTTTTGTTTGGGAGCCACGTTCCACGACCACACAATTGTCTGTTAAAGCGACGCAGTGCCGAATTGTAAAAACCCCTTGGGTCATTTAGAAGCGTATTGGTCCGGTCCTTAAGTGGTTAAAACTTTTTTTTGCATTGATACATGTCCCCTGGGGCAGATTACCAGGTCCCCAAACACTTTTTATTACAATAACTTGCATATTAGCCTTTAAAATTAGCACTTTAGATTTCAAACGGTCGAGTCCCATAGACTTTAACAGGGTTGTAAAGTTCACACGAACTTGCCGTGAACACCCCAAATAGTTCGCTGTTCGGCGAACAGGCAATGTTCGAGTCTAACGTGAGTTCTACTCGAACTCGAAGCTCATCCCTACCTGTGGGTGATCAAGTCTCCGTGTAAATGCACCTGCACTGTGATAGTCTCAGAGGTCCGTTTAAAGTGCAGAGAGCATCATGAAGAACAAGGAACACACCAGGCAGGTCCGAGATACTGTTGTGGAGAAGTTTAAAGCCGGATTTGGATTCAAAAAGATTTCCCAAGCTTTAAACATCCCAAGGAGCACTGTGCAAGCGATTAATATTAAAATGGAAGGAGTATCAGACCACTGCAAATCTACGAAGACCTGGCCGTCCCTCTAAACTTTCAGCTCATACAAGGAGAAGACGGATCAGAGATGCAGCCAAGAGGCCCATGATCACTCTGGATGAACTGCAATGATCTACAGCTGGGGTGGGAGACTCTGTCCATAGGACAACAATCAGTCGTATACTGCACAAATCTGGCCTTTATGGAAGAGTGGCAAGAAGAAAGCCATTTCTTAAAGATATCCATAAAAAGTGTTGTTTAAAGTTTGCCACAAACTACCTGGGAGACCCACCAAACATGTGGAAGAAGGTGCGCTGGTCAGATGAAACCAAAATTGAACTTTTTGTCAACAATGCAAAACTTTGTTTGGTGTAAAAGCAACACAGCTCATCACCCTGAACACACCATCCCCACTGTCAAACATGGTGGTGGCAGCATCGTGGTTTGGGCCTGCTTTTCTTCAGCAGGACAGGGAAGATGGTTAAAATTGATGGGAAGCGGGACTCATGTATAGCTCACCCCAGTACACACCTTCGCCCCCTCCCTCCTCCTGACAGGCACTAGCGCCACGTCCTCTGTCGCTAGACAACACCAATATGTGATCTCTCACACCCAGGCCGCAGGAGGTGGGCCTCAGGCCCTGCCGGTCGCTTACCTTGGTCTTACTCCATATGCTCTTTCCGTGACCCACCATCACGTGCGTAAATGACCGGTCTGAAATGTTATTTACGAATGTTATATTGTTCGACTTCATATGTGTGTGTTATATACTCCCTTGTAGTAGTGGCTGCGTCCGAATTTACACCTCTCTTTTATCTGTTTTCATTGCAAGCTATGTATGTATTATCTTTTGACACAATAAAAATTATTGTAAAAAAAAAAATTGATGGGAAGATGGATGGAGCCAAATACAGGACCATTCTAGAAGAAAACCTGATGGAGTCTGCAAAAGACCGGAGACTGGGACGGAGATTTGTCTTCCAACAAAACAATGATCCAAAACATAAAGCAAAATCTACAATGGAATGGTTCACAAATAAACCTACTCCAGGTGTTAGAATGGCCAAGTAAAAGTCCAGACCTGAATCCAATCGAGAATCTGTGGAAAGAACTGAAAACTGCTGTTCACAAACACTCTCCATCCAACCTCACTGAGCTCGAGGTGTTTTGGAATGAGGAATGGGCAAAAATGTCAGTCTCTCGATGTGAAAAACTGAGAGACATACCCCAAGCGACTTACAGCTGTAATCGCAGCAAAGGGTGGCGCTACAAAGTATTTAGGGTGCTGAATAATTTTGCACGCCCAATTTTTCAGTTTTTTATTTGTTAAAAAAGTTTGAAATATCCAATAAATTTCGTTCCACTTCACGATTGTGTCCCACTTGTTGATTCTTCACAAAAAATTAGTTTTGTATCTTTGTTTGAAGCCTGTAATGTGGCAAAAGGTCGCAAAGTTTAAGGGGGCCAAATACTTTCGCAAGGCACTGTATATGCGTGTGTGTGTGTGTATGTGTAATACATATATACAGGTCATTCTCAAAAAATTAGCATATTGTGATAAAGTTCATTATTTTCTGTAATGTACTGATAAACATTAGACTTTCATATATTTTAGATTCATTACACACAACTGAAGTAGTTCAAGCCTTTTTTTGTTTTAATATTGATGATTTTGGCATACAGCTCATGAAAACCCCAAATTCCTATCTCAAAAAATTAGCATATCATGAAATGGTTCTCTAAACGAGCTCTTAACCTAATCATCTGAATCAACTAATTAACTCTAAACACCTGCAAAAGATTCCTGAGGCTTTTAAAAACTCCCAGCCTGGTTCATTACTCCAAACCGCAATCATGGGTAAGACTGCCGACCTGACTGCTGTTCAGAAGGCCATCATTGACACCCTCAAGCAAGAGGGTAAGACACAGAAAGAAATATCTGAATGAATAGGCTGTTCCCAGAGTGCTGTATCAAGGCACCTCAGTGGGAAGTCTGTGGGAAGGAAAAAGTGTGGCAGAAAACGCTGCAAAACAAGAAGAGGTGACCGGACCCTGAGGAAGATTGTGGAGAAGGACCGATACCAGACCTTGGGGGACCTGCGGAAGCAGTGGACTGAGTCTGGAGTAGAAACATCCAGAGCCACCGTGTACAGGCGTGTGCAGGAAATGGGCTAGAGGTGCCGCATTCCCCAGGTCAAGCCACTTTTGAACCAGAAACAGCGGCAGAAGCGCCTGACCTGGGCTACAGAGAAGCAACACTGGACTGTTGCTCAGTGGTCCAAAGTACTTTTTTCGGATGAAAGCTAATTTTGAATGTCATTTGGTAATCAAGGTGCCAGAGTCTGGAGGAAGACTGGGGAGAGGGAAATGCCTGAAGTCCAGTGTCAAGTACCCACAGTCAGTGATGGTCTGGGGTGCCATGTCAGATGCTGGTGTTGGTCCACTGTGTTTTATCAAGGGCAGAGTGAATGCAGCTAGCTATCAGGAGATTTTGGAGCACTTCATGCTTCCATCTGCTAAAAAGCTTTATGGAGATGAAGATTTAATTTTTCAGCACGACCTGGCACCTGCTCACAGTAAATGGTTTACTGACCATGGTATTACTGTGCTTAATTGGCCTGCCAACTCTCCTGACCTGAACCCCATAGAGAATCTGTGGGATATTTTGAAGAGAAAGTTGAGAGACGCAAGACCCAACACTCTGGATGAGCTTAAGGCCGCTACTGAAGCATCCTGGGCCTCCATAACACCTCAGCCGTGCCACAGGCTGATTGCCTCCATGCCACGCCGCATTGAAGCAGTCATTTCTGCAAAAGGATTCCCGACCAAGTATTGAGTGCATAACTGAACATAATTATTTGAAGGTTGATTTTTTTTTAATTAAAAACACTTTTCTTTTATTGGTCGGATGAAATATGTTAATTTTTTGAGATAGGAATTTTGGGTTTTCATGAGCTGTATGCCAAAATCATCAATATTAAAACAAAAAAAAGGCTTGAACTACTTCAGTTGTGTGTAATGAAGCTAAAATATATGAAAGTCTAATGTTTATCAGTACATTACAGAAAATAATGAACTTTATCACAATATGCTAATTTTTTGAGAATGACCTGTATATATATATATGTAACAGAATGGCCTGTGACACCCAGAGACGTTGGAAGGATGAGAGATACTCTTGTGCCAGCAGCACCAAAAACTCTTGGGTCGAAATCCACCCTGTGCCCTTTTGGGTGTAGGGTGGCTAATAGTGAATCATAATTCACATATTACATGAGATGGGACATTAATAATACGTCATATTGCAGGACTGAGATATCACAAGGAGTCATGATGACATGACCAGGTCAGCCAGTGAGTCATACCTTTTGTATAATAGGCTATTGAAACGTTAAAGCGGTATTTCACCCTAAATATAAGATCTCCCATGTGATCCAGCATACTGGCGTCGGAGAAATACGGCGCCTGCGCAGTCAGCTCCTAGGTCTGTGCGCAGGCGCCGCATTTTCGCCGAGATTACCCGAGTCCATATCGGGTATTTTAGGAAGATGTGACGAGCAATACTAGAGCCGTCCACCGCGGGGGGAAAAAATGAAATTCCGGAATAATACAGTAAGTGTGCGATTAAAAAAAAAAAAAACCCAGCATACTGGCGCTGACGCCAGTATGCTGGATCAAATGAGAGATCTTATATTTAGGGTGAACCTCCGCTTTAAGTGAGGTTGGCTCTTCAATGTGTGGACACATGCTTTTGAAAGGTGTTAATTCAGGTCTACAAGACCAGAGTGAGTCATACCTTTGTATAATATGCTATTGAAATACTTGAAGGTGTGGATTACACCCACTCTCACTGCCATTGTGTGATAAAGATGCGGTGCCGACCGGTGCATTGCCATGAAATGAGATTTGCCATAGAATGAGATGGTCCGCCTCCATCCCATTCTATTGGCTCACTCATGTCACGTGACATATTTAAACGTCAAGTATTGACGCAAAGATCAGTCACAGCTAGGCTATCATAGGGAGAGAATCTCCTCTCCCTGTGATAGCCCGATAGCGCTGTCAGCAGCGTGCCTCCCGCCAGCGCTAAGTACACCCCGCGCCCGCAGCTCTACTCCCCGCACCCCGCGCCAGCAGCTCTTCCCCGTCCTCCGCGCCCGCAGCTCTACTCCCCCGTTAAGAATCAGGGAACGGGGAGAGTGTACGCTATTAGCGTAGACCTAGCGTTGGCTACGTTAGTAGCGTAAACCTGCGCATGCGCAGTATTTACAACACCAGCCCACATAACCTGGAGCAGCTGCAGCTGCAGCCCGTTCCCTGATTCTTAACGGGGGAGTAGAGCTGCGGGTGCGGGGAGTAGAGCTGCGGGCGCGGGGTGTACTTAGCGGGAGGCACGCTGCTGACAGTGCTATCGGGCTATCACAGGGAGAGGAGATCCTCTCCCTATGATAGCCTAGCTGTGACTGATCTTTGCGTCAATACTTGACGTTTAAATATGTCACGTGACATGAGTGAGCCAATAGAATGGGATGGAGGCGGACCATCTCATTCTATGGCAAATCTCAATTCATGGCAATGCACCGGCCTTAGCTTACCTGAATGCCTTTTAGAGTGTGATTGAAGCCCCCCATGGTGTGAAGGGGGGTGGAGACTACATTGTCCTGTGAATAACTGTATTATGCTGCACTGTATATAAGAAGCTGAGAAATTACTAATAAATTGTCATATCTTTGGATTCAAGAACGGAGCTCTGTCTCGTTTTATTCTGGGAAAAAAAGAGCATTCTCTTTCTTTTCTCTCTTTCTTTTCTCTCTTTCTTTTCTCTC